>CM035172.1:30328928-30700643 GCA_020205615.1 Panax quinquefolius | reverse complement strand
AACGAAATGACAAAGGATTAAGCATTAAAAGATTCGTACTTTGTTTTTGTTACGCCCAACAATACCCCAAAAATAATGGAGCAGTGTAAAATTAAAGGAATAGTCGAAAACATGGATACGATCAAAGCTAATATCCAAAATAGATATTTTTGGACAAAAGAAGAAATTTTATTTTTTTTGTGAATAGTCGCGGTAACTATCATTGAATGATCTTGAGTATCGTGAATAGTGCGTGTATCATTGAATAAGACTGGTATACACTAATAGTAAATCCGGACACCAAAAAGATAGAAATTCCACAAAAAAAAATATTTTCACGCTTCCATGAATAATTACTACTCGTGAATAAAGAATCGTGAATAGTAACTCATGAATAAGAACTGCGTGAATAAGTAACTCATGAATAAGAACTCCAGATACTTAAAAAAGTTCCAAATTTGATAAAAACCTCGGATCGACATTTTCCAAAGATAATGATATTGAAGAAATAATATCATTACGAAAAAATAATATCCCTTTACCTCAAAGAATCAAATTACTTGGAAGGAAAATAAGGATGATCTGAATGGTAAACTTCAGATCAATGAAGAATCTCAAAGTATCTAAATACTCACAAAATACGTCAATAATATAGAGAGAGAAAGAGAAAACTTTGTTTTGGTGTGATTTTCAATTCTAACTTAGCCTCTCATTTATAGGAAAATGTTACTACCGTAGAAGCAAGGCATCGACCGCTACTCACGATGGCTTTTACCTTCACTATTATTGCCACCCACCACATTTGAAATAAAATTCAGCACATTTCTTCACCAAATCCACAAGTGGGGACCACTCAATTCTAGAATTTTCCACCAAAATCTCAATTATAACCCTAATTTCCAATCGTACACCTCTTAAAATTCATAACAAATCATTACGTGATTTTTAATCGGCTCAAAATTTGTGGACATATACTCAACTTACGATGTATAACATACCCAAAAATTACTATTAATCCAAACTACGGATTAAAAATTATAATCCACTTAATATATCTCAAAACCCCCCGATTTAATTTTTTAATACCTCGAACTGTAAAATAATGATAAAACACCTCAACAATAATTTCTTCATTTATAACCACATAAATAAATCCATCATTTATATCCACATAAAATAAATATTTCTTTGATCATATGAATCAATAATTAATTATTCACAAATAATATTACGTAATCACAATTATGACCAACCAAAGCATTGCCTCGGGGAAGCAGGGGCTTCCGAGTAAGTGATTTCTCTCATCATGCCGCAATTAGGTGACCAAACCTCTCCTTGATGTAACTTTCTAGACATGTTGCCAATAATGCTATCTAATAATATTATTTAAATAATATGAATTATTGATCCGATAATGGAGATAATATGCGTGACAATTATCGGAACAACAATAATATAAAATATCAATGCAGCTAAATTATCGAATCAATAAAATAAAAATATCGAACAAAGAATTACCGTGAAAATTATCGAGTAAAGGCCTTCTACGTAAGGATAAATAATTCAATAATACTTTATAATACCGCAATTGTCGTAACTTAATTACATGCCAGACATCGAGTATTTTAACCACCGATTCCAATGCCTTAATCGGTGAATAACTACGCCAAGTATTTTTAACCAACTTATTTGCCGCTTTCTTCATCCAAATCGCTTTAAGCATATGGGGCCCCATCTGCTTGCGCTTAGTTGCATCTGAATATTCTCCTGAATAAAGATTTAATATTCCACCACCAAACGAATATTCCCCGACAAAATGAATATTTTATAACCAACACTTATTTTGGAAATATTTTATGTGATTTAACCCTTAACTATCCACATTAATCAAATCAACCCCTTACTATTTCAAAATAATAAATAAAGGAAATTCTTTTTATTTAAAAAATTCTGGGTCTTACAACTAATATCAGCGATACATTTTGGTACTCCTGTGATGGATTGCAATGGTGTGTTGTGTGCCTCCATCACGATATTATACTTTAAATCAGGTCGTTAGAACATAAGTCCCTGAGTTGACTCAAGTATTCCTTCTTCATCGATTCTTGCTTCCTAAGATAGCACCTTTATCAGATTGTCTTTCTTCTCATCATACGCATACCTCCGTGTCCTGTGAGCTCTCGAGCAAATTTTTAATTTTATCAATTAAAAGCCTGCTCTACTCGTAGATACTCGCTATATCATCACACGCGTCCTGAGTCTTTTAATTCTATCTCCATCCTTCGCAAGTCACACAAATGGTCCTTTGCATATGACAATATAACACTCAGATTGCGATATGATTTTCTACTCAATGCCACGCCTACCACGCTCACTTTTCCGTAGATGGTATTAGATGGTACGATCATAATCTTCAATCAGCTTCAAGCCAACGCCGTTGTCGTGTATGTCGAGTTCCTTTTCGAGTGAAGAAATATTCGAGGCTTTTATGATCCGTGAAGATCTCCACTTTCTCCCCATACAAGTAATGCCTCCAAATTTTAAGTGTTAAAGACAACAAATGGCCAACTCTGATCATGAGTAGGATAATTCCTCTCATATTCTTTCAGAGTCAAGCGCGAGGCATAAAAGCTATTACTTTTTCCATGTCGCATGAGAACACATCCCAACCCTTGTCCAAGCATCAGATGACAAATCCTCCGGCTGTGATGGTATTGTCGAACAAAAATCAAATAAGTCTCCTCTCGAGTTCTTGAAAACTCTTCTCACATTCTTCGCTCCAACCGAATCTTTATCTTCCGAAGTCACCGAAGTCAGATCGGAATAGCGATTCGAGAAAATCCTTCCATCGAATCTCCTATAATAACCATTAAACCGAGAAAGCTACGTGACTTCATAACATCGATTTAGGTTGTTCCCACTTTTCAATAGCTTCAATCTTTGGGTCACCAGATATTCCAATGACTTCGATACCATCGCGGCCATGAATGCTACTTAACTTCGCTTTAACTCGTGATTTCTTCAACTCGCATAAAGCTTATATTCACGAAGCTTTTGGAGTGTCACCTTCAGTGTTGCTCATGATCTTCACCCGCTTTTTGGAATAAATAAGGATGTTATCAATAAAGACGACCCACAAAAGTGATCTAAATATTCCTTCAATACTCTTGCTCATCATATCCATGTAGGCAATGAGGAGCATTAATAGTCAATCCAAAGGACACGACTAGGAATTCATAATGCCCGCATCGAAGTTCTCGAAAGTCAGCCCTTTGGAATGTCGCCATTTCTAATCTTCAATCGGTGATATCCTAACGAAGATCAATCTTGAAAAGAATTTCGCTCCTTAATCCGGTCAAACAGTCATCAATACGTGGGCAATGGATACCTATTTTTGATGGTGACGTGATTCAACTCCCGATAATCAATACAAAGTCGATACTCCCATCTTTCTTCTTCACGAATGTAATGCAGAGCACCCCAAGGAGAAGTAATTAGGACGAATAAAGCCAATGTCTAACAATTCCTCGCATTGGGTCTTTAACTCAAGTTCAATAGAGCCATCTGATATGGGGTTTTGAAATAGGTTTTGTACCGTTGCGTCGATACAAAATTCAATTTCACGCATGGGGTAGGCCAGAAGTTCTTTTTCGGGGAATACGTCAGAAATTTATTAACAATAGGGAATATCGCTTAAAACCGATTTATTTTTATTTAAATCGGTGATACGAGCTAAGAAAGCTCGACATCCGCTTTTCAATAAACGAATAGCTTTATACGGCTTCGAGATTTAATCGTGATTGATTTTAATGGTTTGGTCGTTTGAATTCAAGATAATAGGTTGATTAGGAATATGAAAGCTAACAACTTTACGAAAAACAATCAATTTTTGCAATGATAAGTAGTTAACCAATCAATCCTTAGAATCACGCCAAATGCAAGTATTTTTAATGAAATAAGATCGATTGTGTAATGTGAGGGTACCGATTTGAACCAAACAAGACTTATAAACAATGGATGTAATGAAGGTTTCTCCCAAATCGAGTTTCCACAGATAAGTCAAAGTCTAATTCTCCTGAGTCAAATCTAATCGATGAGCGCAAGTAGAGAAATAAAAGAATGGGTAGAACCCAGATCAAATAAAGTATAGACTTCATTAGAGTTTATGATAAGCTTACCCGTGATGACCTCATTCTGATTCCTCGCTTTTTGGAGGTCACAACAAATGCCTCCCTCAGACTACCGGCTTTGAATTTTCCGGACGGGCCTTTGGTGCTCTCCATCCTAAATTTAATTTGTTTCTGTGAACGACAAAATCGAGCTAAGTGACCTTCTCTTCCACAATTATAACATGCTTTGATGGCATGACGCAGCTTTGATCGATGTGTCCTCTCCTCCGCATTTGAAGCATATGATAGGTGGTCTTTCTCCTTCCTTAACAACGGGTGTCGGTGTCGACGCCTTTCCATCATTGTTGAATCTCCTTTTCAAATGTCCATTCTTATTGTTTTGGCCCCGATTACCACCGGCGGTTACCATATTCGCCCTGCTGATTCCTCCACGCTTGTTGTCACCGCCGACGACTATTCTCGCCGGTATTATAATTTTGCCTCACGCTTCCTCTTTAGTCATATGACTCATTATCGCGCTTCCACTAATCGAGCCCTATTTACAACATCCTAATACAAACACAGCTTATGAGAAATAAGATGTTGACGTATTCCCGCTTCAAACCTCTTAAAACATTCACGCCATTCTCTTTCATTATCCACCAAGTTGGGACGAAAATCGTGATAACTCCGCAAATTTTGCCTCGTATCATGGCACCTGGCCATATTGTTTTGTTCCAACTTGATAAACTCCTCTTCTTTCATGTATGTAATACTTTCAGAAAGTATTTGTCGCTGAATGTCCCCGAACTTCTCCCAAGATATCTTCAAGATACCGTTGAGTACGCTTTTATCGATTCCCACCAAGAATCCGCCTCCGCAAGAACATAAAGGCGCGGGGAACCTTTTGCTCTCCTGAGCATCCCAAGACATCAAATATCTTGGTAACTGCTTTATCCATGCTTCCGCCATAAGTGGTTTTGGCTCTCCCTTAAACTCCCAAGTGGTCCTAGCTCCTTAAATTGTTTAATGCGGTGACCGAGAGAGTTTCCGTTTCCACCTATGTTTTGGACAGAGTCGCCTCGGGCTCATTGCTGTATAAATTGCATAAAGCCTCTCAACATCCGATCATTCGTCATTTGTCGTTGTTGTTGTTTCGTATGAGGATTGCCGCCTTCACGATGCACATTATCCCGATTATCGATATGTGGTGAATCAACAATCGCTCGCATCCATTGCTATTCTCAACATTCTCGGATGTCATTTTCGACATCGCCACAAAACAAAAGGTTAATTGACATGTAACAAATTATCCCTATCTTCCCACCAACCAATAAAATATCACATAAACTTGTAGGTCATACTAGCCGGGTATTCCCTGCCTCTCCCTCCCAGTACTATTCTCACATCTTAGCCAGGATCATATCCCTAAGCTCGATACTAACCGCGCCTCTAAAATTAGGTATACATCACCCATCTTGGTCTTCCACACTTACATGGTATGTAATTTAAAAAACAACTTATTAACATAATCTGCTGTGGTACAATACGATTATAAATCCGTGAGTTTAAATACAAATATCGCCTCATTACTAGATATTATACAAACTCAAACAAAAAAGTCCTCATTACTACTAAAGTATTATCACACTATTTTACTGTAATAGTGAGGACTACTAATGCTATCTTCAGACCATCACTGCTTTCCCCATTTCAATCCCAAATTTATATTATCATTTCCTCAAGAGAATGTTGAAAGAAAGGTGAGCTCAACTAGCCCAATGAAATAATATTACTAGATAGACTAAGATAATGCGCATTAAATTATCAATAGTCTTCATTAATGTTAAATCGATAAAATACAATCCATTAAAACCAAGCTTAATCAATCTTTAGAATACGCAATCCATTAAAAGAGTCAGAAAATAAAGTTTACATCTTTTTGGTGTTTAAAAGGTTTTTCATCACTTTATGCAATTATACTCGTAGAATATTTGTGTATTCTTAATAGCCTTTAATAAATATTTTTCATCATCGAATCACCCCTCGCACTACCGCCAAGCATGATATTTTTTAGTATCAATGCGTTAATTCACAATTATTCATACTCACTACGCAGATGCCAAGAATATTTGTGATTCATTAATGGTCATTTTATCGGATCATGCCAACAACTCGTTTTGCCCATCAATGCACTACTATACCATCGGAGGATTTTTATCACATCATTTGTAATATTACTAGCCATGATATACAATCAATAAGTTCCATAATCATACTTCAAGTCCATCTATGCACTTTGCTGCATTTACTTTCAAAAATATAAAACGAGGATGATGACAACGATATAAGAATTCAATAAAATGAGTTCAGAATTATTTTATCCAGAATTATTAACGTCTGGAAATTGTCAACATGATATCATCAGCTTTGAGAGTAAAACATATTTCATGAAAGATATCGGAGAAACGCAATAAGGATATTCGCAAAGTTTAAACCAACTGAGTATAATAAAGCAATGTATAATAAAGTAACAAAATACTCTTCTTCTTTCTTCCAACGAATCTCTTATTCTCTCTATACTTTCTCTATAGCTTGAATGAATTACCAAGAGGTAAACACATGATGAAAATAAAGAAGAAGCCACCAGGCCTCTATTTTCATGAATATTTCTAGCTTAGCACCTAATAAAGCCTTACCCATTTGTGAAAATACGCAGCTAGTGGTAACAAAATTGATTCTCTCTAATACTTTTTCTCTATAGCTTGTAATGTGAAGCGACAAGTGGTTCGAAGATTTCTAGCACCCAGCACAGGTGAAAAGGGCGTGTGAAACGATTAAGTGGTTCGACGTCTGGTAAAGGTAATTACTATTAACGAAGGTAAATACTATCGACGAAGGTAAATACTATTCACAAGGGTAATTACTATCACGAAGGTAATTACTATTGACGAAGGTAAATACTATTCACAAGGGTAATTACTATTGATTGAAGGTAATTACTATTGACGAAGGTAAATACTATTCACAAGGGTAATTACTATCGATGAAGGTAATTACTATTGATTTAAGGTAAATACTATCGATTTGAAGAGACTCTTAGATGATGACATACGAGCCCCCATAAAATAATCAAACTTACCACAAATCATTTTTTTTCATCAACACATATTTAATCTTTCAACAATTATTAATCATTTATAACTTGTCGTCTCAATTATTGATTTAATACTATAACATATTATATGAGATGATCTTTGTGACAATAATTGAATCAATAATATAAGAGATATGATCACGTGAATTATTTGAAGTAATAATCGAAAGCATACCGTGAGTGACTTCTCACGTAAGCATCAATAATCAATACCGCAAGTCTACTACGCAATCCTCGCCAGACATCGTACTTTTACCACCCAGGGTAGTTCAACAGCTTTTAATTCAGAACACCTCCGTATTATTTTTATAAAATATTTTTGTCGTTTTCAATCCTCACTTAATAATTCCGTACATTAATGGGGTCCACCAATGATTGAGCCCATCGTATTTAATATTCCCTAACAAAAAGAATATTCCCCAATTAAACGAATATTTTATAACAACTTGTATACTTTGCAAAATTTATAAATATTACCCACAACTATAACATTATATCAAATTTATTCCATAATATTCAAAATAATATTTATAGAAAAATTCATCTTTATTTATAAAAGCTGGGTCTTACACCTAGGGCTTCATTATTTTCACGAATTCATTCAAGCTATAGAGATAAAGTATAGAGAGAATAAGAGAGAAGAAGAAGAGTATTTTGTTACTTACTGTTCGCAAAGATTCAATCTCTACCAAAATGTGTAAGGTGTTATTCTTTATTATTCATGAAGAGAACTGCTGTTATTCCATTGCTTATTATTCTGGCTGGAATAACTTTGTATAAGTGGTTTACCCTATACTTGGTGACATTCTTCTATTACATTTGGAACATCCTGCATCGTGTTTTACACCCGGACTCGGTTCCGCCTTTTTTATTATTACTCTGCTGGAACATCTTATGCATGTGTTTTACAATTGACCGTTTCCGCTCTTTATTATTCTCGCTGGAACATCCTCGCCATGTGTTTTACAGGACCGGTTCCGCTTTTATTATTCTCGTTGGAATATCCTATCTCGTGTGTTTACACCGGATCCGGTTCCATCTTTATTATTCTGTTGGAACATCCAATGATTGTGAATTTCACCCGACACAGTTCTCATTATTTATTATTCATTGAATAACACATGCATGCGGTCTATCGCATGCACGGTGATTTCTTTTGTTATTCCATTCTTTATTATACCCAAATGGTTAAAACATTGACTTTCTATACTCCATGAAATTAGTAGAATATCCTTGATATTTGCGTTTTCATCCAAAGATCTTTCATGGAAATATTCTTCCATCATTCTTGAATTTACTCTACAAAACAAAGATCATGTTGACAATTTGGACGTTAATAATTCCCTGGATAAAATAATTCTTGAACTTGTTTTTATTGAATTCTTATATCATTGTCATCATCCTCATGTTTATATTTTTTTGAAAGTCATCTGTGGGCTCAGAAGTATAGATGGACTTGGTATGATTATGACGAGAGAGACTATTCGGTGTAATCATGACCGTAATGTTACAAATGATGTGATAAAAATCCTCGTTAGGCCAGTAGTGCATTGATGGACGAGTTGTTGGCATGATCACGACCATTAATGAATACACAAATATTCGCCCAGCGCGTAGTGCATGAATAATTGTGGTCGTGATACTAAAGAATATCCTCGTGTCGTAGTGCGGGGTGATTCGATGATGTGGAATATTTATTAAAGTTTGTCTCAAATATAACAATGATGAAAAACCTTTAAAACCTAAAAAGATAGTAGACTTTATTTTCTACTGACTCTTTTAATGGATTACATATTCCTACCGCAGCTTAAACCGTTGTCTATTGTATTTTATCGCTTTAACCTTATTGAAGACTATTGATAATTTATTCTGCATTATCTTAGTCATAATATTTCTTCTTGGGCTAGTTGAGCTCACCCTTTCTTTCAATGCTCTCTTCGTGAAATGATAATATAAATTTGGACGAGCCTGGAAACGAGTGATGGTCCTGAAGATAGCATTAGTAGTCCTCTCACTATTCTCGTAAAATAGTGTGATAATAATCGTAATAATGAGGACTTTTTTGTTTGAGTTTGTATAATATCTAGTGAAGCGATATTTGTATTTAAACTCACAGCTTATGTCGTATTGTACCCACGCTTATGTTAATAAGTTGTATTTAAATTACTGCACTATGTAAGTGGCGACTCAAGATGGGTGATGTATACCTAATTTTGGAGGCGTCACATCATTTCCTCTATAGCATGATTCCTCCATAAAACTTTAACTTGTGGTATGACCTTTGCGCGTAGGACATGCTCCTTCCTATCAAAAAATCTTGGACAGTACCTTCTCATACGTTAAGTCTTGGCTATCTCGTCCGTTCTAAACTCTAACTCTATAACGTGGTTCGGGTCTTTCACATATTTACTTAAGTACGAGATATGTGAAACACATTATGAACACGAGGCATACTTGGAGGTAACGCAAGTCTATAGGCATTTCCTACTCGGTCAAGAATTTGAAATGGATCGATAAATCGTAGATTGAGCTTTCCTCTCTTCCCAAATCTTGTAACTCCCTTCCATGGAGCAACTTTCGCATAATACATGATCCCCTACACTAAATTTCACGTCCTTTCGATGAAGATCCGCGATAACTCTTTTTATCGATCTTGTGCCGCTTTGTATACTTTAACCGAATCATTTGGATCTTTTGGTAGTCATACGTACTAACTCGGGTCCCAACAATGTTCTTCACCCACCTCATCCCAACATATTGGAGAGCGACATTTTCGTCCATATAATGCTTGAATGGAGCCACACCTATACTTGCTTGATAAGCTGTTGTTGTAGGAGAATTCCACCAATGGTAAATACTTATCCCAACCGCCCTTGAAGTCTAGGACACGTAGTCTTAATATATCTTCAAGAGTTTGAATAGTCCTCTCTCGATTGTCCGTCTGGTTTGGGGATGGTATGCCAACTAAATCGCAAATCTGTGCCCATAGCTTTTTGCAAGCTAACCCAAAATCTTGAAGTGAATCTTGGGTCACGATCCGAAACTATGGATACAGGCATGCCATGCAACCTCACAATCTCATTTACGTATACATACTAGCAAGACGTTCAAGGGAATAAGTCTCCGTGATCGGCAAGAAATGAGCGATTTGGTTAATCTATCAACAATAACCCAAATAGCATTGATGCCTTGAGAAACCGTAGGAAGACCCGTAACGAAATCCTTGGTAATGTGTTCCACTTCCATTCCTAATCTCAAGTGGTTGCAACGGACCCTTAGGTACTAGATGCTCCTTCCTTTACGTTGGCAAGTTAAACACATCGAGATAAACTTTGCAATCTCTCTTCATATTATTCCACCAAAATGTATGTCAAGATCACGATACATTTTAGTACTTCCGAGATGGATTGCAAATGGTGTATTGTGTGCCTCCATCATAATCTTGTTACTTCAAATCGAGTCGTTAGGAACACAAAGTCTAGAGTGGACTCAAGTATTCCTTCTTCATCAATTCTCGCCTTAGGAATAGCTCCTTCTTGTACTTTCTTCTTCATATGCATCGGCTCAAGGGTCGGTGGCTTGAGCAACCTTAAATTTTTCTATTAAAGTTGGCTCTGTCATTATATTATCTTGACATCATCGCACTCGTTCCTCGCATATGATCTTCTACTCAACGCCGCGTCCTACCACGCTTCGCTTTTCCGGGATGGCATGGTCGTAACATGTCTTTGAAATGAGTCTCTCTTGAGTTCTTGAAGCTCTTCCCACAATCCTTGCTCCATTCAATTTTGTATCTCTACGAGTCAATGCGTTAATGGAATAGCGATTCGAGAATATCCTTCAACGAATCTCGATAATAACCAACTAAGCCTAGAAAGCTACGTATTTCGATTCTTGACTTAGGTTGCTCTCAATCGTGACTTCGTATCCCAATCTTGGATAAAGACGTCACAATGACACCTATCGATTTACTATCGCATCGAATATGGCGTCCCTACAGAGAGTTCGGCTTAGGTGAATTCCACAAAGGAAGTCACAAGATAAAGGCTCGGTACCAAATTCTATAGTTGAATTTTTAACTCAAAGTTCAATAGAGCCATTCGATATGAGATTTTAGAAATGAGTTTTATCTTTAGGGTTCAAATTCGATACAAAATTTAATATCAGGCTTTGGGAGTAAGCCAAGAAATTCTTCAGGAAACACGTCAGGAAATTTACTAACAACAGAAATATCATTCAAATCTGACTTATTTTTGTTCAAGTCCATGACATGGCTAAGAAAGCTTGACATCCGTTTTTCAATAAACGAATGGCTTTATGGCTTAATATGAAAGAGTTTGACTTCAATGGTTTGGTTGCTTGAATTCGAATAACAGGTTAGTTAGGAATATGAAAACTAACAACCTTACGAAAGTAATCAATTTCGACATGATGAGTAGTTAACCTTAAAATCACATCAAAAGCAAATATCTCTATAGAAATAAGGTTAACGGTAATGTGATAGTGCCAACCTAAATCAAACAAGATTTCTAAACAACCATGTAATGAAAGTTTCTCTAACTGAGTCTCCATAAATAGGTCAAAAGTCTAATTTCTCCGTGAGTCAAGTTCAAACGTTGAGCGCAAAGCAAGAGAGATAAAAGAATGGGTAGAACCGAGATTGCCTAGTAAGGTATAAACTTCGTAAGAATTTATAATTAACTAACCCGCGTGCTAATTTCGTTCGGGTTCTCAGATTTTGAATAGGGTCACGACAAACGCTCTTCCAAGAACCGCTGACTTTGACTTTTTGGGACATCCTTTTGAGTCACCATTCTTCTTTGGATCGGGTTTCGATATCGTACAATCTCGAGCGATATGTCCTTCTTTTCCACAATTATAGCATACCTTAAACTGTTGTGGGCAGTTTGGGCTGATATGTCCCTCTTTCCCGCATTTGTAACATACGACCGATGGTCTTTCTCCTCCCTTGGAACCAGATTTACATCTTGGCCGACGCTTTCACATAATTCGTTGTTGAATCTCCTCTTTAAAATCTCCTCCCACTCGCTTCTATTTTCACGGCCACGATTACCACCAGAGTGGTTACCGCATTTGTCTCAGTATTCTTCTTTCTCCGCCGGTTATCGTTATTTTGTTGACTACTATCTTGGTATGATCCTCGGTTATGGTCCCTCGGTTGAACGTATTACTAGTTATCTCGCTTCTAACAATCGAGCCACCGCTGACAACATCTCGAATAGAGAGAAAATTTATGAGAATGAGATATCGGCGTATCTTGGGTTTCAAACCTCTCGAAACATCCGCATATACGTTCCTCATTCTCCACCAAATGAGGTGCAACTGGATAACTCATGAACTTCGCCTCGTCTTTGGGACACCGTCATGTTGTTTTGTTCCAATCTAATAAACTCCACTTCCTTCATATAGATGAATACTTTCGTGGAAGTACTTGTCATTGAACTGCTTCTCAAACGCTCCCCACGACATCGCCGAGTGCATTTGGATGGAGTACTTCTTACGATTCCCACCAAAGATGTCGCCTCATTACTGGAACATAAAAGTAGCGAATGGAACTTTACTTCTCCGTGCATCCCAAGACATCGAATATCTTGGTAATTTGTTTGACCCACGCTCCGCCTTAATCGGATCCGGCTTTCCCAGTCAGGTGGTCCCAACTCTTTGAATCGCTTGGTCAGTGACCACCCGTGAATTGCTATCATTTCCTCCTCAGATTTTGAACACACGAGTCTCCTCGTCGATTTTGCATGAACTGCAAAAAGCTTAAACATCCCTCGCTCATCATCTGCTCGGTTGGTGTTGTTCACGAGAGGTACATTGTCACTGTCACGTTCTCCTCGTTGGTAAAGTACAGAGCATCTCCACCGGTCTCATTTACTCCACTATTAATATTCTCATTCGACATTCTCAAATCACACCATAAAACAAGGGTTAATTAAGGAAATCAATATATCACATAATATCCCTATATCTTGATCAACTAACAAATAAGCTTAGTAGGACACACTAGCGAAGGATTTACTCGTCTCCCTCCTAGTTCTATTCCCCGATCTCCGCCAGAGATCATATCCCTAAACTCGATACCAACTCATGACGCCCCCAAAATAGGTATACACACACCCATTCTCGAGTCGCCAAATACATGGTACAAGAAGCAAACTACAACTTCAATAATACAAATGTCGTGTGAAATACGACAATATATACTGTGAGTTTAAATATAATATTGTCTTCTAGACAATATCCACACGCAAAATAAATCCCCATCATAATTATTGATACATTATTTTACAAAATGGTGATGACTACTAAACAACTCTCTCTAACCTTCATTCCATACCCTTGCTAGTACTTTCGCTACATTCTCGCCTCACGAGAAGAAAAATGGAACAACAAGGAAAAGGGTGAGCTCAATCTAGCCCAAAAAAAGAATATTATGACTAAGATAATATACAACAAATTATCGTTAGTCTTGAACAGGAAAAATCTAATAGAATACAATAGACAACAAATTTTAAATCAATATTCGCAGTAGGCCGAGATAATAATTCATTAGAAGAGTTAAGTAGAGAATGCAAACTACTATCTTCATGTATGAATTTAAAAGTTCATCGTCTATCTTTTATCCCCATAATATCAATCAATATACATCTCGAATCAAATATTCATCTTTTTACTACAAAAGCCAAAGATATTCATCGATTAATCTTGTTCATTTAAACACTGCTCATCTTTGCACTACAGGCCAAAGATATTAATCACTCGGCCATGTTCATCTCAACACTGCTCATCTTTTGCACTTCATGTGCCAAAGATATTCTTCGAAATCATTCATCTTTGCGACTACGGGCCAAAGATATTCAATAATATCATCATTTAAGACCGAGGATGATGAAAATATTTTTAAAGAACGAATCCAAAGAAACAAAATGACAAGGATTAAGGATTAAGGATTCGTACTTTGTTTTATCCATGTCCAACAATACCTCAAAAATAATCATAGTGGTGTAAAATTCAAGAATAATCAAAACATGGATACAATCAAAGCTAGTATCCGTAATAGATATTTTTGACTAAAAGAAGAAATTTTATTTTTCGATGAATAGTGCCGTATCATTGAATAGTGTCAGATATCACGTGAATAGTCTTGATATATCGTGAATAGTAACTCTACACCAAAAGATAGAAATTCCATAAAAACATCTTCACGCTTCATGAATAGTACTCGTGAATAAGAACTCGTGAATAAGAACTCATGAATAGTAACTCGTGAATAGTAACTCATGAATAAGTAACCCAGACATGAAAAAGTTCCAAATTTGATAAAAACTTGAGATCAACATTTCAAAGATAATGATATCAAAGAAATAATATCATTACAAAAAATAATATCCCTTACCTCAAAAGAATCAAGACTTTCAAGGAAAGGTCGGAAGTGATCTTTGAATGAAACTTAGACTTTGAATGAAGAACTCTCAAAGTATCTAAATACTCACAAAATACGCTCAATAATATAGAGAAAAGAGAAAACTTTGTTTCGATGTGATTTTCAATTCTAACTTAGCCCTCTATTTATAGGAAAATGTTAGCCCGTAAAAGCATACTTGACCTTCTTACACGATGGCTTTACTCGCTACTATTCCCACCCACCACATTTGAAAATTCAATTGAGCACATTTCTCACCAACCAAAAGTGGGGCCCACCAATTCTAGAATTTTCCACCAAAATCATTTATAACTCTAATTTACGAATCGGTCACCTCTTAAAATTCATAATAAATTATACGCTCATTTTAACGATTCAAAATTTGTGGACATATACTCAACTTATATATGTATAACATATCCAAAAATTACAACGATCCAACTATTTGGATTAAATATTATAACTCACACAATAAAGTCAGAATAATAATCGATTTGATCTTTTAATACCTCCAATCCGGCAAAATACAAATAAAACATCTCAAAGATTAATTCCTTCATTAATAACCACATAAATAAATTCATCATTTATATTCATATAAAATAAATATTTCCTTATCATATGAATCAATAATTAATTATTCACAAATAATATTACAGAATCACATTTATGACAACCAAATGTTGTTCAGGAAGAGGGCTTTCCAATAAGGATCTCTCCTTCTTGCGCCGCAATTAGGTGACCAAACCTCTCCTTAAATGTAACTTTCTAGACATTGCCAATAATGTTATCTAATAATATTATTCAAATAATATGAATTATTGATCCGATAATGGAAAATATCGTGCGTTGACAATTATTGAAACAATAATAATATAAAATATCAACGCAACAATTATTGAATAAAATAAACTATTGAACAAGAACTATCGTAACAATTATTGAGTAAAGTGCCTTCACGTGCATTTAATCAATAATTGCGCAATATCTGCGCGCCTTCTTGCTTCAACAACGCCAGATTAGTGTGTTTTTAAACCACCGGGTATTCCAACAAGATAATTCAGAACAACTACGCCGTTATTTTTAAACAACTTATATTTGTCGTTTTCCTCATCCAATCGCTTTTTCGTTATGGGCCCACACACGGTCGCTTACCGTCGCATGCCGTCGTCGAATATTCCCCGACAGCAATGAATATTTTATAACCACTTGCTTATTTTGAAATATTTGCGTATTCAACCCCTAACTATCCACATTAATTAAATCAACCCTTAATATTTCAAAATAATAAATAGAGAAAATTAAATTTCATTAATAATAAGTTGGGGTCTTACAGTGAGGACTACTAAACAACTCTCTCTAGAACCTTCATTCCATACCCCGACTAGTACTCGCTACATTCTTGCCTCCTGAGAAAAAAATGGAACAACAAGGAAAAAGGTGAACCCAACTAGCCCAGTAAAGAATATTATGACTAAGATAATATACAACAAATTATCGTTAGTCTTCAACAGGGAAAAATCTAATAGAATACAATAGACAACAAATTTTAAATCAATATTCGCAGTGGAGATAATAATTCATTAGAAGAGTTAAGTAGAGAATGCAAACTACTATCTTCATGTATGAATTTAAAAGTTCATCGCTCATCTTTTATCCCCTCAAACATCAATCAATATACATCTCGAATCAAATATTCATCTTTGCACTACAGCCAAAGATATTCATCAGTTAGTCATGTTCATTAAAACACCTGTTCATCTTTGCACTACAGGCCAAAGATATTAATCAGTCGGTCATGTTCATCTCAACACTGCTCATCTTTGCACTACAGGCCAAAGATATTCTTCGAAATCATTCATCTTTGCACTACTGGTGCCAAAGATATTCAATAATATCATCATTTAAGACCGAGGATGATGAAAATATTTTTAAAGAAACGAATCCAAAGGAAACAAAATGACAAGGATTAAGGATTAAGGATTCGTATTTGTTTTATCCATGTTCAAAAATACCTCAAAAATAATCATAGTAGTGTAAAATTCAAGAATGATCAAAACATGGATACAATCAAAGTTAGTATCCGTATAGATATTTTGATTTAAAAGAAGAAATTTTATTTTTCTATGAATAAAGGTCGATATCGTGAATAGTCTTGATATACGTGAATAAGAATCTCACACACAAAAATAGAAATTCCACAAAAAAACATCTTCACGCTTCATGAATAGTACTTTGTGAATAGTAACTCGTGAATAATCAGTAACTCATGAATAGAATAACTCGTGAATAGTAACTCATGAATAGTAACCCCAGACATGAAAAAGTTCCAAATTTGATAAAACTTTCAATCAACATTTCAAAGATAATGATATCAAGAAATAATATCATTACTGAAAAAAATAATATCCCTTACCTCAAAGAATCAAGACTTCTAAAGGAAAGGTCAAGAAGTGATCTTTGAATGAAACTTGTAACTCTGATCTAAATACTCACAAAATACGCTCAATAATATAGAGAGAAGAGAGAAAACTTTGTTTACGGTGTGATTTTTAATTCTAACTTAGCCTCTATTTATAGAAAATGTTAAAGACGCAAAACGTGACTTAACTCCGCAACGATGATGCTTTTACTCCGCTACTATTCCCACCCACCACATTTGAAAATTCAATTGAGCACATTTCTCACCAACCAAAAGTGGGGCCCACCAATTCTAGAATTTTCCACCAAAATCATTTATAACCTAATTTACAATCACCACCTCTTAAAATTCATAATAAATTATACGCTCATTTTTAACGGTTCAAAATTTGTGGACATATACTCAACTTATATATGTATAACATATCCAAAAATTACAACGATCCAACTATTTGATTAAATATTATAACTCACAATAAAAGTCATAATAACAATTCGATTTGATCTTTTAATACCTCCAATCCGGCAAAAATATAAATAAAACATCTCAAATTATTAATTCCTTCATTAATAACCACATAAATAAATCCATCATTTATATTCATATAAAATAAATATTTCCTTATCATATGAATCAATAATTAATTATTCACAAATAATATTACAAAATCACATTTATAATGACCAGTGCGCTCCTCAGAAAGAGGGGCTTTCAATAAGGATCTCTCCTTCTCGGGCGCCGCAATTAGGTGACCAAACCTCTCCTTGCATGTAACTTTCTAGACATTGCCAATAATGTTATCTAATAATATTATTCAAATAATATGAATTATTGATCCGATAATGGGAAATCTCGTGCAAATGATAATTATCAAACAATAATAATATAAAATATCAACGCAACAAATTATCAATCAATAAAATAAACTATTGAACAAGAATTACCGTAACAATTATTGAGTAGTGCCTTCTTCACGTAAGAATCAATAATTGGTGCAATACTGATGTGCTTCGCTTCAACAACGCTGTATTAGTGTGTTTTAACCACCGGGTATTCCAACAAGATTAATCTGTGAACAACTACGTCGTTATTTTTAAACAACTTATATTTGTCGCTTTCCTCATCCAATCGCTTTCAGTTATGGGGCCCACACATGGTCATTTGCGCGTCGCATTTAATATTCCCAGACAAAATCATTTAATATTCCACGACCAAAACGAATATTCCCACAACAATGAATATTTTATAACCACTTGCTTATTTTGAAAATATTTATATTTAACCCCTAACTATCCACATTAATCAAATCAACCCTTAATATTTCAAAATAATAAATAGAGAAATTAAATTTTATTAATAATAAGTTGGGGTCTTACATATAATATATATAGTATATAGCATGCACATATAGAATATTATATTCTACTCGGATTGATTATGGACTTTTATTACAGTTTGGTTCACTTAGAGCCACCAAGTGAACCAAAAGGTCAAACCTCTGGGGGTGCAAGAAAATAATATTTAAATATAACTATTACATTTAAACCCCGGCTCCATTACAAACGATCTTCATGCTCCTTGCTCCTTGATCTCTAATTCTTCAAAATTAATTTTAACTATTCTATTACAAAACTATTTAAAATAAATAGAAACCTTGATCGTGATCGAGGGAAGTACATAGGAGGAGTTAAATTTACATTAAGAAAAATTAGAGAAAAGCAGGTACGTGCAGACCCCATTTAATAAAACCCATACATTCAGTACATCCAACTAAAATAAAATCCAATCACATTGGTCAATAATCCATAATCAATCCATTTATTATCATACAATCATCATATAAGCATCAATAAATAACATTCATCTTATGAATAATAAACATTTAATATATATATTGATATCCAACCCCAAAATAGGTCCATTCCATCCAACCCATTCTCGAAGTCGCCAAATAATATATGGTAATAAAATAACTACAACTTTATTACAACAATTGTCGTTAGTTAAATACAACAACACATATGTCGTGAGTTTGATACAAATATATACCAATCAGAAGACGCCACAATGACACCTTACATAAAGGTATAGTCAAAAACTGCTTTATTAAAATTAGAATCTTTGGGAAGTGCTCAAGGAAACTTCGTCACAATACACCTTACATAAAGGTATGCTTTTTAGGTTACGGTAGATATCATACGGCCACGTAATTATCCTCGGTCAATCTAATAAACCCCAAAGAAAAACGAGAAGATTACTATCATATTCTTCCCAATGGTGAGTCTTCTCGACATATCATTATCTCCACTGCCTCTAATTGGGTATTATACTCCAAACAAACACCAAGATTATATAGTAGTGCTTGTAAATATACTCAAAGAAGTGGATGAAAGACAACCATGTCTTATGATAACACGAGGTCAGATGTCATTAGACATCTTGTATGATAGTGACAAAACACCCTTCCAAGTTAAATTCACCTCACCCTCAACATCTATAAAATTATTTTCATACTTTCTCTATTCCCCTCGCTATCCCCGTCGACCCAAACCACACTTTTATTACCCGAAAGGAATTGTGAAACAAAAGGGTGAGCACAACTAGCTCAAGAAAAAATATTATGACTAAAGATAAATAAATTATCAATAGTCTTCATCAAGAATAAATCGTAGATTTAGAACATACGGTAGATGATAAAACTTTTCAACCATAGTCATAATGGAATGAGCAATCCATGAGAAAAGAGTCAAATAGACTATAAAGTCTATTGTCTTCTCCACGTTAAAAGTCCACCAACAATATTTTATCCTCGTAACATCAATCAACAGCCTTTTCCACAATCATATGAATAACTCATAATCATAATTGTGATTCTAAATTCTCTTCTCATCCAGACGAAGATAATTTTCATCACCGCCTTTACCTCAAAACATCAAATATCATGGTTATACCAAATCACAGCCTCGCTCTCATAATCATACTAATAAATTCATCTTCGCACCACGGGCCAAAGATATTCATCAACAGCTTCATCTTTACACTACAAAGCAAAGATATTCAACAACAAAAGTCATCTTCAGCATTACAAGCCAAAGATATTCATCAATAATTCATCTTTGCACTACAAAGCAAAGATATTCAACAACAGTCATCTTTGCATTACACGCCCAAAGATATTCATCAATAATTCATCTTTGCACTACAAAGCAAAGATATTCAACAACAAAAGTCATCTTCAGATACGAGCAAAAGATATTCATCAATAATTCATCTTTGCACTACAAAGCAAAGATATTCAACAACAAAGTCATCTTTGCATTACGAGCCAAAGATATTCATCAATAATTCATCTTTGCACTACAAAGCAAAGATATTCAACAACAAGTCATCTTCACAACGAGCCAAAGATATTCATATATCAAAGAAATACATAATCATTTCGTAAGGTTATATAACAATAATTATAACCATGTCGATCAATTCACCTTTGCACTTAAGCTAAAAATATTCAATTGTAAATTCAATGGTCATGATCATACCAACCAACAATTCAACTTTTGCACCATCGCCAAAGAGAACCTATGGTCACGATCATACCAATAATCTACCCATCTTTACACTCAAGTCAAAGAGAAATATCATCATTAGGTTATAAGAATGTTATATAAAAATAATATAATCAAAACATGGTTTTAATTTCAAGAGTAAGATTCATAAATCAACGATAATTTGGTCGAGAAGAAACCAATTTGTTGTGAATAAGACTCAGTATTCGTGACATAGTCCCGTGATACGCATATAAGAACCTCGATACCTAAAAGATAAAGTTTCATAATAAAATTCATATCCATATTTATAACACCTTAATCCAAATGTTATAAATCACTTAGAAATCTCATAATCTAATATTATTAATATTATAATAATATTTTAATCATTTCTCAAACTTATAAATAATTTAATTAAATTGTTTACACTTTACTAATTAATGCATTTAATCATCATAAAATGCCAAACTCATAAAATTTCATCACCAATAACTAAAACCCTCATCAAAAATCAGATATATCTCATATATGATTCTCAAACCATAAAATCATATTTTCTAATTTTCTTACTTCACATAACATATTTAATTCATTTACTCATAACTAGAACATTTTCATGAAAAATACCAAATCAGCTTCTAAAAATATTTCTTTTTTCGGGATTTAGTATAAAATAGTCCCATATTGAATATATATTTTCTCTAAATTTTAAAAATTCATTTACTATTTTTCATATGGCTAAAACCAATTTAATATTTAAACATTTATCATAAATTGTACTTTTTATCCAAAAATTCTGAAATTCACAGAGTACACTGATATTATATAGATGTACTCTCAATAAAAATTTCATCAATTTTGGAGTTAACCACAAGGAGTTATAAATAGTTACTTTTAAAATAGTCTTTTCTCATAAAATCCATAACTCCTAATCTATACATCCAAAAATACCTCAAAATAATCATAAGGTGTAAAATTCAAGAATGATCAAAACACGGATACAATCAAAGCTAGTATCCGTATTAGATATTTTAGACTTAAAAGAAAAATTTTCATTTTTCTATGAATAAAGGTCGTATTCGTGAATAGTGCAGATACGTGAATAAGGCCAGATATCGTGAATAAAAATCTCGACACCAAAAGATAGAAATTCCACAAAAAAAACATTTTCACGCTTCATTTGAATAGTACTCGTGAATAAGAATCTCGTGAATAAGAACTCATGAATAAGAACTCGTGAATAAGAACTCATGAATAGTAACCCCATATGAAAAAGTTCCAAATTTGATAAAAAGTTCCAACCAATATTTCAAAGATAATGATATCAAGAAATAATATCATTTAAGAAAAAAAATAACATCCCTTACCTCAAAGAATCAAGATTTCTAAGGAAAATCTCTATAGAGATGTCAAGGAAACTTGCACCGATGAATAACAACTCTCAAAGTATCTAAATACTCACAAAATACACTCAATAATATAGAGAGAGAAAGAGAGAAAACTTGTTTCGTGTGATTTTCAATTCTAACTTAGCCTCTATTTATAGAAAAATGTTAGCCGCCAAGGCATTTCGACTCGCTACACCCCGATGGCTTTACCGCTACTATTCCCACCCACCACATTTGAAAATAAAATTCAGCACATTTTTTCACCAACCAAAAGTGGGGCCCACTCAATTCTAGAATTTTCCACCAAAATCATTTATAACCCTATTTCAATCAAACACCTCTTAAAATTCATAACAAATCATACGCTCATTTTAATTCGCTCAAAATTTGTGGACATATACTCAACTTATATATGTATAACATATCCAAAAATTACAACGATCCAACTACGATGATTAAAAATTATAACTCACATAATATATCGTAAAAATACCGATTTTTATTTTTAATACCTCCAATCCGGCAAAAATACCGATAAAACACCTCAACATTAATTCCTTCATTTATAACCACATAAATAAATCCATCATTTATATCCACATCAAATAAATATTTCATTATCATATAAATCAATAATTAATTATTCATAAATAATATTATAGAATCACAATTATGACAACCAAAGCGCCCCTGTGAAAGAGGGGCTTTCCAATAAGAATTTCTCCTCATCGGGCGCGCAATTAGGTGACCAAACCTCTCCTCGATGTAACTTTCTAGACATTGCCAATAATGTTATCTAATAATATTATTCAAATAATATGAATTATCGATCCGATAATGGAGATATCAGCAAAGGACAATTATCGAACAACAATAATATAAAATATCAACGCATCAATTATCAATCAATAAAATAAAATATCAATAAGAATTATCGTAATAATTATTGAGTAAAGGCCTTCACGTAAGAATCAATAATTCAAAATATACTCGTAATACCGCGCGCTCGCGCAACAACGCCAGACATTTTTATTTTACCAACCGTATTCCAACAAAGTTAATTCAGAACGATTACGCCGTTATTTATAAAAACTTAATTTTGTCGCTTTCTTCATCCGACGCTTATTCTCAAGTATGGGCCCATAAATAGTCATACCATCAGCATTTAATATTCCCCACGTAAAGAATATTCCACCACCAAACGAATATTCCCCGACAATAATGAATACTTTTATACCACTTGCATATTTTGAAAAAAAAATTCATATATCACCCTTAACTTTAACTTTTATCAATTTAACCATTTACCTAATAGTAATTAGTAACAACCCCAAAATAGGTCCATTCCATCCAACCCATTCTCCAGAAATGCCAAATATATATATACGTAAAAAAAACTACAACTTTATTACAACAATTGTCGTGCAAAAACAACACAACAACACATATGTCAGAGTTTGATACAAATATATACCAATCAGAAGACGTCACAATGACACCTTACATAAAGGTATAGTCAAAACCTGCTTTTAGAAATTAGAATCTTTGGGAAGTGCTCAAGAAAACCTTCGTATACGGGAGGCCATGCTTTTAGGTTACGGTAGATATCATATGGCCACGTAATTATCCTCGTCAATCTAATAGACCCCAAAGAAAAACGAGAAGATTACTATCATATTCTTCCCAATGGTGAGTCTTCTCGACATATCATTATCTCCACCGCCTCTAATCGGGGTATTATACTCCAAACAAACACCAAGATTATATAGGTAAGGCTTGTAAATATACTCAAAGAAGTGGATGAGCACAACCATGTCTTATGATAACACGAAGTTCAGATGTCATTAGACATCTTGTATGATAGTGACAAAACACCTTCCAAGTTAAATTCACCTCACCTCAACATCTATAATACCACCACTCTATTCCTCGCTATCCCCGCCGACCAACAACCATAATTCACTTTATTATTACCCCAAAAGGAATTGTGGAATTGTGAAAAAAAGGGTGAGCACAACTAGCTCAAAGAAAGAATATTATGACTAAAGATAAATAAATTATCAATAGTCTTCATCAAGAATAAATCGTAGATTTAGAAATATACGGTAGATGATAAAACTTTTCAACCATAGTCATAAATTAATGAGCAATCCATTAAAAGAGTCAAATAGACTATAAAGTCTATTGTCTTCCCACGTTAAAAGTCCACCAACAATATTTTATCCCTCGTAACATCAATCAACAGCCTTTCCACAATCATATGAATAACTCATAATCATAATTGTGATTCTAAATTCTCTTCTCATCCAGACGTAAGATAATTTTCATCACCGCCTTTACCTCGAAACATCAAATATCATGGTTATACCAAATCACAGCCTCGCTCATAATCATACTAATAAATTCATCTTCGCACCACTCGCCAAAGATATTCATCAACAGCTCATCTTTACACTACAAAGCAAAGATATTCAACAACAGTCATCTTCAGATTACGAGCCAAAGATATTCATCAATAATTCATCTTCATCACAAGCAAAAGATATTCAACAACATATTCAACAACAAAAGATATTCATCTAATTCATCTTTGCAGCAAGCAAATATTCATCAATAATTCATCTTTGCACTTCATCAATAATTCATCTTTGCACTACAAAGATATTCATTCAACAACAAAGTCATCTTCAGATTACGAGCCAAAGATATTCATCAATAATTCATCTTTGCACTACAAAGCAAAGATATTCAACAACAAAATCATCTTCAGATTACGAGCCAAAAGATATTCATCAATAATTCATCTTTGCACTACAAAGCAAAAGATATTCAACAACAAGTCATCTTCAGCACAACGAGCCAAAGATATTCATATATCAAAGAAATACATAATCATTTCGTAAGTTATATAACAATAATTATAACCATGTCGATCAATTCACCTTTCACTTAAGCTAAAAAAAATATTCAATCAGAAATTCAATGGTCATGATCATACCACCAACAATTCAACTTTTGCACCATCGCCAAAGAGAACCTATGGTCACGATCATACCAATAATCTACCCATCTTTACACTCAAGTCAAAGAGAAATATCATCATTGTGGTTATAAGAATGTTATATAAAAATAATATAATCAAAACATGGTTTTAATTTCAAGAGTAAGATTCATAAATCAACGATAATTTGGTCGTAGAAGAAACCAATTTGTTGTGAATAAGACTCGTCGTCGTCGCATATAGTCCCGTATACGCATAAGAACCTCCGATACCTAAAAGATAAAGTTTCATAATAAAATTCATATCCATATTTATAACACCTTAATCCAAATGTTATAAATCACTTAGAAATCTCATAATCTAATATTATTAATATTATAATAATATTTTAATCATTTCTCAAACTTATAAATAATTTAATCCAATTATTTACACTTTAATAATTAATGCATTTAATCATCATAAAATGCCAAACTCATAAGATTTCATCATCAATAACCAAAACCCTCATAAAAAATCAGATATATATCTCATATATGATTCTCAAACCAATAAATCATATTTTCCAATTTTCTTACTTCACATAACATATTTAATTCATTTACTCATAACTAGAACATTTTCATGAAAAATACCAAATCAGCTTCTAAAAATATTTCTTTTCCGGGATTAGTATAAAATAGTCCCATATTGAATATATATTTTTCTCTAAATTTTAAAAATTCATTTACTATTTTTCATACGGCTAAAACCAATTTAATATTTAAACATTTATCATAAATTGTACTTTTATCCAAAAATTCCAAATTCACAGAGTACAATCGATATTATATAGATGTACTCTCAAAAAAAATTTCATCAATTTTGGAGTTAACCGCAAGGAGTTATAAATAGTTACTTTTAAAATAGTCTTTTCTCATAAAATCCATAACTCCTAATCTATACATCCAAAAATACCTCAAAATAATCATAAGTGGTGTAAAATTCAGAATGATCAAAACATGGATACAATCAAAGCTAGTATCCGTATTAGATATTTTAGACGAAAAAGAAAAAAAATTTCATTTTTCTATGAATAAAGGTCGATTCGTGAATAAAGGTCAGATACGTGAATAAAGGCCGATACGTGAATAAGAATCTACACCAAAAGATAGAAATTCCACAAAAAATCTTCACGCTTCATTTAATAGTACTCGTGAATAAGAATCGTGAATAAGAATCTCAAATAAGAACTCGTGAATAAGAAACTCGTGAATAAGAACTCGTGAATAAGAACCCCGATATGAAAAAGTTCCAAATTTGATAAAAAGTTCCAACCAATATTTCAAAGATAATGATATCAAGAAATAATATCATTCGAGAAAAAAAATATAACATCCCTTACCTCAAAAAGATCAAGATTTCTAAGGAAAGATCTGATATGATGTCAAGGAAACTTGCAGACCGAATAATAACAACTCAAAGTATCTAAATACTCACAAAATACGCTCAATAATATAGAGAGAGAAAGAGAGAAAACTTGTTTCGTGTGATTTTCAATTCTAACTTAGCCTCTCATTTATAGAAAATGTTAGCCCGCCAAGCGCATTTGACTCAAGCACCGATGGCTTTTACTCGCTACTATTCCCACCCACCACATTTGAAATAAAATTCAGCACATTTTTTTCACCAACCAAAAGTGGGGCCCACTCAATTCTAGAATTTTCCACCAAAATCATTTATAACCCTAATTTCAATCAAACACCTCTTAAAATTCATAACAAATCATACGCTCATTTTTAATCTGCTCAAAATTTGTGGATATATATACTCAACTTATATATGTATAACATATCCAAAAATTACAACGATCCAACTACGATTTAAAATTATAACTCACATAATATAGTCGTAAAAACACCGATTTGATTTTTAATACCTCCAATCCGACAAAAATACACCGATAAAAACACTCAACATTAATTCCTTCATTTATAACCACATAAATAAATAAATCCATCATTTATATCCATATCAAATAAATATTTTCTTATCATATAAATCAATAATTAATTATTCACAAATAATATTATGTAATCACAATTATGACAACCAGTGCCGCTCCTCAGTGAAAGAGGGGCTTCCAATAAGAATTTCTCCTCATCGCCGCAAATTAATTAGTGACCAAACCTCTCCTCGATGTAACTTTCTAGACATTGCCAATAATGTTATCTAATAATATTATTCAAATAATATGAATTATCGATCCGATAATGGAGATATCAGCAAAAAAAGGACAATTATCAAAACAATAATAATATAAAATATCAACGCATCAATTATCAATCAATAAAATAAAATATCGAATAAGAATTATCGTAATAATTATCGAGTAGTGCCTTCTTACGTAAGAATCAATAATTCAAAAATACCGTAATAAATACCGCAAAGCTACATCAACAACGCACAACGCCAGATTTTTTATTTTACCAACCGTATTCCAACAAAGGTTAATCTGTGAACGATTACGCCGTTATTTATAAAAACTTAATTTTGTCGCTTTCTTCATCCGACGCTTATTCTCATATGGGCCCACAAATGTCACTACTGTCATTTATTTAATATTCCCCGACGTAAAGAATATTCCACGCACCAAACTAATATTCCCCAAACAATGAATATTTTATAACCACTCACAGATTTTGAAAAAAAAAATCATATATCACCCTTAACTTTAACTTTTATCAATTTAACCATTTACCAATAGAATTATAAGAAAATTGAATACTTTTATTTCATAAAATTCGGGTCTTACAATCTCCCTCTTTATGAAATTTCGTCCCCGAAATTTACGCACTTCGGTATTTCAAAGAGTCGAGAATACCTTGCTTTCATTTCATATTCTATCTTCCCCGCATCATCATGATTTCTCCATCGCTCATCTCCTCGTATTTCGATATCATTCTAGAATACAACTTCAAAACAAGGGTTAATTTAATAAATTAATATATCACATAATATCCCGATATTATGATCGACCAACAAATAAGCTTAGTAGACACACTAAATAAGGAGGATTTCCTCATCTCATCTCTCCCTCCTAGTTCTATTCCCAACTCAGATCTCCGCCAGAGATCATATCCCCAAGCTCGATACTAAAATGTAACAACCCCAAAATAGGTCCATTCCATCCAACCCATTCTCGAGTCGCCAAATATATGGTACGTAAAAAAACAACTACAACTTTATTACAACAATTGTCGTGGCAAAATACAACAACACATATGTCGTGAGTTTGATACAAATATATACCAACTCAGAAGACGTCACAATGACACCTTACATAAAGGTATAGTCAAAAACTGCTTTTAGAAATTAGAATCTTTGGGAAGTGCTCAAGAAACCTTCGTATACGGGAGGCCATGCTTTTAGGTTACGGTAGATATCATATGGCCACGTAATTATCCTCGTCAATCTAATAAACCCCAAAGAAAAACGAGAAGATTACTATCATATTCTTCCCAATGGTGAGTCTTCTCGACATATCATTATCTCCACTCGCCTCTAATTGGGTATTATACTCCAAACAAACACCAAGATTATATAGTAAGTGCTTGTAAATATACTCAAAGAAGTGGATGAGCAACAACAACCATTAGTCTTATGATAACACGAAGCTTCAGAGTCATTAGACATCTTGTATGATAGTGACAAAACACCCTTCCAAGTTAAATTCACCTCACCCTCAACATCTATATCTACCACTCTATTCCCTCGCTATCCCCGCCCCCCCCGCCCCCAAATACACTTTTTATTACCCGAAAGGAATTGTGAAACAAAAGGGTGAGCACAACTAGCTCAAGAAGAATATTATGACTAAAGATAAATAAATTATCAATAGTCTTCATCAAGAATAAATCGTAGATTTAGAAACATACGGTAGATGATAAAACTTTTCAACCATAGTCATAAAATGAATGAGCAATCCATTAAAAGAGTCAAATAGACTATAAAGTCTATTGTCTTCCCACGTTAAAAGTCCACCAACAATATTTTATCCCCTCGTAAATATCAATCAACAGCCTCTTTCCACAATCATATGAATAACTCATAATCATAATTGTGATTCTAAATTCTCTCTCATCCAGACGTAAGATAATTTTCATCACCGCCTTTACCTCGAACATCATCAAATATCATGGTTATACCAAATCACAGCCTCCTGCTCATAATCATATTAATAAATTCATCTTCGCACCACCACTCGCCAAAGATATTCATCAACAGCTCATCTTTACACTTTATTCAACAACACACATCAATAATTCATCTTTGCACTTACAAAGATATTCAAAGATATTCATCAAAGATATTCATCAATAATTCATCTTTGCACTACAAAAAGCAAAGATATTCAACAACAAAATCATCTTCATTACGAGCCAAAGATATTCATCAATAATTCATCTTTGCACTACAAAGCAAAGATATTCAACAACAGTCATCTTCAGATTACGAGCCAAAGATATTCATCAATAATTCATCTTCACTACAAAGCAAAGATATTCAACAACAAAATCATCTTTGCATTACGAGCAAAAGATATTCATCAATAATTCATCTTTGCACACAAAAAAAGCAAAGATATTCAACAACAAGTCATCTTTGCACAACGAGCCAAAGATATTCATATATCAAAGAAATACATAATCATTTCGGTTATATAACAATAATTATAACCATGTCGATCAATTCACCTTTGCACTTAAGCTAAAAATATTCAATTGTAAATTCAATGGTCATGATCATACCAAATAACAATTCAACTTTTGCACCATCGCCAAAGAGAACCCATGGTCACGATCATACCAATAATCTACCCATCTTTACACTCAAGTCAAAGAGAAATATCATCATTAGGGTTATAAGAATGTTATATAAAAATAATATAATCAAAACATGGTTTTAATTTCAAGAGTAAGATTCATAAATCAACGATAATTTGGTCGAGAAGAAACCAATTTGTTGTGAATAAGACTCGATTCGCATATAGTCCCGATACGCATATAAGAACTCGATACTTAAAAGATAAAGTTTCATAATAAAATTCATATCCATATTTATAACACCTTAATCCAAATGTTATAAATCACTTAGAAATCTCATAATCTAATATTATTAATATTATAATAATATTTTAATCATTTCTCAAACTTATAAATAATTTAATCCAATTATTTACACTTTAATAATTAATGCATTTAATCATCTAAAATGCCAAACTCATAAGATTTCATCATCAATAACCAAAACCCTCATAAAAATCAGATATATCTCTCATATATATGATTCTCAAACCAATAAATCATATTTTCCAATTTTCTTACTTCACATAACATATTTAATTCATTTACTCATAACTAGAACATTTTCATGAAAAATACCAAATCAGCTTCTAAAAATATTTCTTTTCCGGGATTTAGTATAAAATAGTCCCATATCGAATATATATTTTTCTCTCAAAATTTTAAAAATTCATTTACTATTTTTCATACGGCTAAAACCAATTTAATATTTAAACATTTATCATAAATTGTACTTTTATCCAAAAATTCAAATTCACAGAGTACAATCGATATTATATAGATGTACTCTCAATAAAAATTTCATCAATTTTGAGTTAACCGCAAGGAGTTATAAATAGTTACTTTTAAAATAGTCTTTTCTCATAAAATCCATAACTCCTAATCTATACATCCAAAAATACCTCAAAATAATCATAAGTGGTGTAAAATTCAAGAATGATCAAAACATGGATACAATCAAAGCTAGTATCCGTATTAGATATTTTAGACTTAAAAGAAAAATTTTCATTTTTCTATGAATAAAGGTCGATTCGTGAATAAAGGTCAGATACGTGAATAAAGGCCGTATACGCGAATAAGAATCTCACACCAAAAGATAGAAATTCCACAAAAAACATCTTCACGCTTATTTAATAGTACTCGTGAATAAGAATCGTGAATAAGAACTCATAAGAATAGAATAAGAATCGTGAATAAACTCGTGATCAACTCGTGAATAAATAGTAACCCCGATATGAAAAAGTTCCAAATTTGATAAAAAGTTCCAACCAATATTTCAAAGATAATGATATCAAGAAATAATATCATTACGAGAAAAAAAATAACATCCCTTACCTCAAAAGAATCAAAGATTTCTAAAAAAGATCTAATATGATGTCAAGGAAACTTGTACCGATGAATAACAACTCAAAGTATCTAAATACTCACAAAATACACTCAATAATATAGAGAGAGAAAGAGAAAAAACTTGTTTCGTGTGTGATTTTCAATTCTAACTTAGCCTTCTATTTATAGAAAATGTTAGCCTCGCCAAGGCATTTTCACCAAGCACCGATGGCTTTTTACTCGCTACTATTCCCACCCACCACATTTGAAATAAAATTCAAACATTTTTTTTCACCAACCAAAAGTGGGGCCCACTCAATTCTAGAATTTTCCACCAAAATCATTTATAACCCTACTAATTTCTAATCAAACACCTCTTAAAATTCATAACAAATCATACGCTCATTTTTAATCTGCTCAAAATTTGTGACATATATACTCAACTTATATATGTATAACATATCCAAAAATTACAACGATCCAACTACGATTATTAAAATTATAACTCACATAATATATCGTAAAAACAATCGATTTGATTTTTAATACCTCCAATCCGACAAAAATATCGATAAAACACCTCAACATTAATTCCTTCATTTATAACCACATAAATAAAAATCCATCATTTATATCCATATCAAATAAATATTTTCTTATCATATAAATCAATAATTAATTATTCACAAATAATATTATAAATCACAATTATGACAACCAGCAGCTCCTGTGAGAGGGGGGCTTTCCAATAAGAATTTCTCCTCATCGCCGCCGCAATTAGTGACCAAACCTCTCCTCGATGTAACTTTCTAGACATCGCCAATAATGTTATCTAATAATATTATTCAAATAATATGAATTATCGATCCGATAATGGAGATATCAGCAAAGGACAATTATCAAACAACAATAATATAAAATATCAACGCATCAATTATCAATCAATAAAATAAAATATCGAATAAGAATTATCGTAATAATTATCGAGTAAAGGCCTTCTTCACGTAAGAATCAATAATTCAAAAATACTCGTAATACCGCAAAGCATCGCGCAACAACGCCAGACATTTTATTTTACCAACCGGTATTCCAACAAAGTTAATTGTGAACGACACGCCGTTATTTATAAAACTTAATTTTGTCGCTTTTCTTCATCCGACAGCTTATTCTCATATGGGCCCACAAATGGTCACTACCGTCAGCATTTAATATTCCCTACGTAAAAGAATATTCCACCACCAAACGAATATTCCCGAAAACAATGAATATTTTATAACCACTCATGTATTTTGAAAAAAAAAAAAAAATCATATATCACCCTTAACTTTAACTTTTATCAATTTAACCATTTACCGAATAGTAATTATAAGAAAAATTGAATACTTTTATTTCATAAAATTCGGGTCTTACAATCTCCTCTCCTTATGAAATTTCGTCCCCAAATTTACGCACTCGGTATTTCAAAGAGTTGAGAATACCTCAAGAGTTTCAGAATACCTTTCCTTTCATTTCATCTTCATCTTCATCTTTTCCGCCATCATTCTTTCTCCATCGCTCATCTCCTCAATTTCATATCATATCATTCTAGAATACAACTTCAAAAAGCAAGGGTTAATTTAATAAATTAATATATCACATAATATCCCGATATTATGATCGACCAACAAATAAGCTTAGTAGACACACTAACTAAGGATTTACTCATCTCTCCTCCTAGTTCTATTCTCCCCCCCCCCGAGAGTCCGCTCATCCCCATCCCTAAGCTCCATATCCTCCTAAGCTCTTTACTTAACAAACCCCAAAATAGGTCCATTCCATCCAACCCATTCTCGAGTCGCCAAATATATGGTACGTAAAAACAACTACAACTTTATTACAACAATTGTCGTGCAAAATACAACAACACATATATGCCGTGAGTTTGATACAAATATATACCAACTCAGAAGACGTCACAATGACACCTTACATAAAGGTATAGTCAAAACCGCTTTTAGAAATTAGAATCTTTGGGAAGTGCTCAAGAAACCTTCGTATACGGGAGGCCATGCTTTTAGGTTACGGTAGATATCATATGGCCACGTAATTATCCTCGTCAATCTAATAGACCCCTAAAGAAAAACGAGAAGATTACTATCATATTCTTCCCAATGGTGAGTCTTCTCTCGATATATTATTCCACTCGCCTCTAATCGGGTATTATACTCCAAACAAACACCAAGATTATATAGTAAGTGCTTGTAAATATATACTCAAAGAAGTGGATGAGCACAACCACGTCTTATGATAATAACACGAGGTCAGATGTCATTAGACATCTTGTATGATTTAGTGACAAAACACCTTCCAAGTTAAATTCACCTCACCTCAACATCTATAGACCACCACTCTATTTCCCTCGCTATCCCCGCCGACCCAAATTACCTACACTTTTATTACCCGAAAGGAATTGTGAAAAAAAGGGTGAGCACAACTAGCTCAAGAAAATATTATTACTAAAGATAAATAAATTATCAATAGTCTTCATCAAGAATAAATCGTAGATTTAGAACAACATATACGGTAGATGATAAAACTTTTCAACCATAGTCATAGCAAATGAATGAGCAATCCATTAAAAGAGTCAAATAGACTATAAAGTCTATTGTCTTCTCCACGTTAAAAGTCCACCAACAATATTTTATCCCCGTAACATCAATCAACAGCCTTCTTTCCACAATCATATGAATAACTCATAATCATAATTGTGATTCTAAATTCTCTTCTCATCCAGACGAAGATAATTTTCATCACCGCCTTTACCCGAAACATCAAATATCATGGTTATACCAAATCACAGCCTCCTCGCTCATAATCATACTTAATAAATTCATCTTCGCACTACGCCAAAGATATTCATCAACAGCTCATCTTTACACTACAAAGCAAAAGATATTCAACAACAAAATCATCTTTGATTACAAGCCAAAGATATTCATCAATAATTCATCTTTGCACTACAAAGCAAAAGATATTCAACAACAACGTCATCTTCAGATTACGAGCCAAAGATATCAATAATTCATCTTCTGCACTAAAAGCAATTCAACAATAATTCATCTTCATCTTACAAAGCCAAAGATATTCATCAATAATTCATCTTGCACTACAAAGCAAAGATATTCAACAACAAAAGTCATCTTCAGATTACGAGCCAAAGATATTCATCAATAATTCATCTTCGCACTACAAAAGCAAAGATATTCAACAACAAAATCATCTTCAGATTACGAGCCAAAGATATTCATCAATAATTCATCTTTGCACTACAAAGCAAAGATATTCAACAACAAGTCATCTTTGCACAACGAGCCAAAGATATTCATATATCAAAGAAATACATAATCATTTCGTAAGGTTATATAATAATTATAACCATGTCGATCAATTCACCTTGCACTTAAGCTAAAAATATTCAATTGTAAATTCAATGGTCATGATCATATACCACAACAACAATTCAACTTTTGCACCATCGCCAAAGAGAACCTATGGTCACGATCATACCAATAATCTACCCATCTTTACACTCAAGTCAAAGAGAAATATCATCATTAGTGGTTATAAGAATGTTATATAAAAATAATATAATCAAAACATGGTTTTAATTTCAAGAGTAAGATTCATAAATCAACGATAATTTGGTCGAGAAGAAAAACCAATTTGTTGTGAATAAGACTCTCGTATTCGTATATAGTCCCGTGATACGCATATAGAATCCCCGATACCTAAAAGATAAAGTTTCATAATAAAATTCATATCCATATTTATAACACCTTAATCCAAATGTTATAAATCACTTAGAAATCTCATAATCTAATATTATTAATATTATAATAATATTTTAATCATTTCTCAAACTTATAAATAATTTAATCCAATTATTTACACTTTAATAATTAATGCATTTAATCATCTAAAATGCCAAACTCATAAGATTTCATCATCATTAACCAAAACCCTCATAAAAATCAGATATATCTCATATATGATTCTCAAACCAATAAATCATATTTTCCAATTTTCTTACTTCACATAACATATTTAATTCATTTACTCATAACTAGAACATTTTCATGAAAAATACCAAATCAGCTTCTAAAATATTTCTTTTCCGGGATTTAGTATAAAATAGTCCCATATCGAATATATATTTTTCTCAAATTTTAAAAATTCATTTACTATTTTTCATACGGCTAAAACCAATTTAATATTTAAACATTTATCATAAATTGTACTTTTATCCAAAATTCAAATTCACAGAGTACACCGATATTATATAGATGTACTCAATAAAAAATTTCATCAATTTTGAGTTAACCGCAAGGAGTTATAAATAGTTACTTTTAAAATAGTCTTTTCTCATAAAATCCATAACTCCTAATCTATACATCCAAAAATACCTCAAAATAATCATAAGTGGTGTAAAATTCAAGAATGATCAAAACACGGATACAATCAAAGCTAGTATCCGTATTAGATATTTTAGACTTAAAAGAAAAATTTTCATTTTTCTATGAATAAAGCCAGATTCGTGAATAAAGGTCAGATACGTGAATAAAGGCCGTGATACGTGAATAAGAATCTACACCAAAAGATAGAAATTCCACAAAAAACATCTTCACGCTTCATTAATAGTACTGTGAATAAGAACTCGTGAATAAGAATCGTGAATAAGAACTCATGAATAAGAACTCGTGAATAAGAAACTCGTGAATAAGAACTCGTGAATAGTAACCCATGAAAAAAGTCCAAATTTGATAAAAAGTTCCAACTAATATTTCAAAGATAATGATATCAAGAAATAATATCATTACGAAAAAAATAACATCCCTTACCTCAAAGAATCAAGATTTCTAAGGAAAGATCTGATATGATGTCAAATGAAACTTGCAGATCGATGAATAAAGAACTCACAAAGTATCTAAATACTCACAAAATACACTCAATAATATAGAGAGAGAAAGAGAGAAAACTTTGTTTCGTGTGATTTTCAATTCTAACTTAGCCTTCTATTTATAGAAAATGTTAGTTACCAAGGCAGGCATTTCGACCAAGCACCGATGGCTTTTACTCGCTACTATTCCACCCACCACATTTGAAATAAAATTCAGCACATTTTTTCACCAACCAAAAGTGGGGCCCACTCAATTCTAGAATTTTCCACCAAAATCAATTTATAACCCTAATTTCCTAATCAAACACCTCTTAAAATTCATAACAAATCATACGCTCATTTTTAATTCGCTCAAAATTTGTGACATATACTCAACTTATATATGTATAACATATCCAAAAATTACAACGATCCAACTACGATTAAAAATTATAACTCACATAATATATCGTAAAAAACACCGATTTTATTTTTAATACCTCCATTCCGACAAAAATACGATAAAACACCTCAACATTAATTCCTTCATTATAACCACATAAATAAATCCATCATTTATATCCATATCAAATAAATATTTTCTTATCATATAAATCAATAATTAATTATTCACAAATAATATTACGTAATCACAATTATGACAACCAGCAGCCTCTGTGAAAGAGGGGCTTTCCAATAAGAATTTCTCCTCATCGGCGCGCAAGCAATTAGTGACCAAACCTCTCCTCGATGTAACTTTCTAGACATCGCCAATAATGTTATCTAATAATATTATTCAAATAATATGAATTATCGATCCGATAATGGAGATATCAGCAAAAGACAATTATCAAACAACAATAATATAAAATATCAACGCATCAATTATCAATCAATAAAATAAAATATCGAATAAGAATTATCGTAATAATTATCGAGTAGTGCCTTCACGTAAGAATCAATAATTCAAAAATATCGTGTAATACCGCAAAGCACGCGCTCAACAACGCCAGACATTTTTTATTTTACCAACCGTATTCCAACAAAGGTTAATTCGTGAATGATTACGCCGTTATTTATAAAAACTTAATTTTGTCGCTTTCTTCATCCGACAGCTTATTCTCACATATGGGCCCACAAATAATCGCTACTGTCATTGCATTTAATATTCCCCTACGTAAAGAATATTCCACCACCAAACGAATATTCCCCGACAACAATGAATATTTTATAACCACTTGCATTATTTTGAAAAAAAAAAATTTCATATATCACCCTTAACTTTAACTTTTATCAATTTAACCATTTACCTAAAGTAATTATAAGAAAAATTGAATACTTTTATTTTTCATAAAATTCGGTCTTACAATCTCCTCCTTATGAAATTTCTTCCCAAGGATTTACTCATCTCTCCTCCTAGTTCTATTCCCCGATCTCCGCCAGAGATCATATCCCTAAGCTCGATACCAAATGTAACAACCCCAAAATAGGTCCATTCCATCCAACCCATTCTCGAGTCGCCAAATATATGGTACGAAAAAACTACAACTTTATTACAACAATTGTCGTAAAAAATACAACAACACATATGTCATGAGTTTGATACAAATATATACCAACCCAGAAGACGTCACAATGACACCTTACATAAAGGTATAGTCAAAAACCGCTTTTAGAAATTAGAATCTTTGGGAAGTGCTCAAGAAACCTTCATATACGGGAGGCCATGCTTTTAGGTTATGGTAGATATCATACGGCCACGTAATTATCCTCGTCAATCTAATAAACCCCAAAGAAAAACGAGAAGATTACTATCATATTCTTCCCAATGGTGAGTCTTCTCGACATATCATTATCTCCACTGCCTCTAATCGGGTATTATACTCCAAACAAACACCAAGATTATATAGTAAGTGCTTGTAAATATACTCAAAGAAGTGGATGAGCACAACCATGTCTTATGATAACACGAGGTCAGATGTCATTAGACATCTTGTATGATAAAGTGACAAAACACCCTTCCAAGTTAAATTCACCTCACCCTCAACATCTATAGACCACCACTCTATTCCTCGCTATCCCCCTCATTATCCCCGGAACCCAAATACACTTTTTATTACCCGAAAGGAATCAGAAACAAAAGGGTGAGCACAACTAGCTCAAGAAGAATATTACGACTAAAGATAAATAAATTATCAATAGTCTTCATCAAGAATAAATCGTAGATTTAGAACATATACGGTAGATGATAAAACTTTTCAACCATAGTCATAGCGAATGAGCAATCCATTAAAAGAGTCAAATAGACTATAAAGTCTATCGTCTTCCACGTTAAAAGTCCACCAACAATATTTTATCCCCGTAACATCAATCAACAGCCTTTCCACAATCATATGAATAACTCATAATCATAATTGTGATTCTAAATTCTCTTCTCATCCAGACGAAGATAATTTTCATCACCGCCTTTTTACCCAAACATCAAATATCATGGTTATACCAAATCACGCCCCTCGCTCATAATCATACTAATAAATTCATCTTCGCACTACGGCCAAAGATATTCATCAACAGCTCATCTTTACACTACAAAAGCAAAGATATTCAACAACAGTCATCTTTCAGACATTAAGCCAAAGATATTCATCAATAATTCATCTTGCACTACAAAGCAAAGATATTCAACAACAGTCATCTTCAGATTACAAGCCAAAGATATTCATCAATAATTCATCTTTGCACTACAAAGCAAAGATATTCAACAACAATGTCATCTTTGCATTACGAGCCAAAGATATTCATCAATAATTCATCTTTGCACTACAAAAGCAAAGATATTCAACAACAAAGTCATCTTTGCATTACGAGCCAAAAAGATATTCATCAATAATTCATCTTTGCACTACAAAGCAAAGATATTCAAACAACAAGTCATCTTCAGCACAACGAGCCAAAGATATTCATATATCAAAGAAATACATAATCATTTCGTGGTTATATAACAATAATTATAACCATGTCGATCAATTCACCTTTGCACTTAAGCTAAAAATATTCAATCAGAATTCAATGGTCATGATCATACCAACCAACAATTCAACTTTTGCACCATCGCCAAAGAGAACCCATGGTCACGATCATACCAATAATCTACCCATCTTTACACTCAAGTCAAAGAGAAATATCATCATTAGGTTATAAGAATGTTATATAAAAATAATATAATCAAAACATGGTTTTAATTTCAAGAGTAAGATTCATAAATCAACGATAATTTGGTCGAGAAGAAACCAATTTGTTGTGAATAAGACTCGTATTCGTGACATAGTCCCGTGATACGCGCATAAGAACCCTCGATACCTAAAAGATAAAGTTTCATAATAAAATTCATATCCATATTTATAACACCTTAATCCAAATGTTATAAATCACTTAGAAATCTCATAATCTAATATTATTAATATTATAATAATATTTTAATCATTTCTCAAACTTATAAATAATTTAATCCAATTATTTACACTTTAATAATTAATGCATTTAATCATCTAAAATGCCAAACTCATAAAATTTCATCACCATTAACCAAAACCCTCATCAAAAATCAGATATATCTCATATATGATTCTCAAACCATAAATCATATTTTCCAATTTTCTTACTTCACATAACATATTTAATTCATTTACTCATAACTAGAACATTTTCATGAAAAATACCAAATCAGCTAAAAATATTTCTTTTCTGGATTTAGTATAAAATAGTCCCATATCAATATATATTTTTCTCGAATTTTTAAAATTCATTTACTATTTTTCATACGGCTAAAACCAATTTAATATTTAAACATTTATCATAAATTGTACTTTTATCCAAAAATTCAAAATTCACAGAGTACAATCGATATTATATAGATGTACTCAATAAAAATTTCATCAATTTTGGAGTTAACCGCAAGGAGTTATAAATAGTTACTTTTAAAATAGTCTTTTCTCATAAAATCCATAACTCCTAATCTATACATCCAAAAATACCTCAAAATAATCATAGTGGTGTAAAATTCAAGAATGATCAAAACATGGATACAATCAAAGCTAGTATCCGTATTAGATATTTTAGACGAAAAAGAAAAATTTTCATTTTTCTATGAATAAAGGCCGATTCGTGAATAAGGTCAGATACGCGAATAAAGGCCGTGATACGTGAATAAGAATCTCCGACACCAAAAGATAGAAATTCCACAAAAAACATCTTTTCACGCTTATTTAATAAGACTCGTGAATAAGAACTCGTGAATAAGAACTCATGAATAAGAACTCGTGAATAAGAACTCGAATAAGAACTCGTGAATAAGAACCCCGATATGAAAAAGTTCCAAATTTGATAAAAAGTCCAACCAATATTTCAAAGATAATGATATCAAGAAATAATATCATTTGAGAAGAAAAATAACATCCCTTACCTCAAAGAATCAAGATTTCTAAGGAAAGATCTGAAGTGATGTCAATGAAACTTGACCGAATAAAGAACTCTCAAAGTATCTAAATACTCACAAAATACGCTCAATAATATAGAGAGAGAAAGAGAGAAAACTTTGTTTCTGTGATTTTCAATTCTAACTTAGCCTTCTATTTATAGAAAATGTTAGCAGACGCCAAGCGCATTTTAACTCAAGCACCTCGATGGCTTTACTCGCTACTATTCCACCCACCACATTTGAAATAAAATTCAGCACATTTTTTCACCAACCAAAAGTGGGGCCCACTCAATTCTAGAATTTTCCACCAAAATCAATTATAACCCTATTTCCTAATCAAACACCTCTTAAAATTCATAACAAATCATTCGCTCATTTTTAATTGCTCAAAATTTGTGGACATATACTCAACTTATATATGTATAACATATCCAAAAATTACAACGATCCAACTACGATTAAAAATTATAACTCACGCAATATATCGTAAAAACACCGATTTTTATTTTTAATACCTCCATTCCGACAAAAATACCGATAAAACACCTCAACATTAAATCCTTCATTTATAACCACATAAATAAATAAATCCATCATTTATATCCATATCAAATAAATATTTTCTTATCATATAAATCAATAATTAATTATTCATAAATAATATTATGTAATCACAATTATGACAACCAAAGCAGCCTCCTGTGAAAAAGAGGGGCTTCCAATAAGAATTTCTCCTCATCGCAAGCATTAGGTGACCAAACCTCTCCTCGATGTAACTTTCTAGACATTGCCAATAATGTTATCTAATAATATTATTCAAATAATATGAATTATCGATCCGATAATGGAGATATCATGCAAAAGGACAATTATCGAACAACAATAATATAAAATATCAACGCATCAATTATCAATCAATAAAATAAAATATTGAATAAGAATTACCGTAAATAATTATTGAGTAGGCCTTTTTACGTAAGAATCAATAATTCAAAAATACTGTAAATACCGCAAAGCCATCGCGCAAAACAACGTATTACTTTATTTTACCAACCGTATTCCAACAAAGGTTAATTCAGAACGATTACGCCGTTATTTATAAAAACTTAATTTTGTCGCTTTCTTCATCCGACAGCTTATTCTCATATGGGCTCACAATGGGCCCACGGAAATATTCCACGACCAAACGAATATTCCCAAACGCAATGAATACTTCCCCCCACGTAAAAAATATTCCACGCACCAAACTAATATTCCCATTTACAAAAAATGAATATTTTATAACCACTCAGCGTATTTTGAAAAAAAATTAAGATATATCACCTTTAACTTTAACTTTTATCAATTTAACCATTTTAAAATCTAATAATATTTATATATATATATATATATATATATATATATATATATATATATATATATATATATATATATATATTTATAAAATATAGTTAACTTGAAAGTTAACTTGAAAGTAAGAAAATAAAGCATCAAGCATCGATGACCACTTGATTTCCGTGGAAAATTTCGGTTTTTTTTTTTTTAAAAAATTATGCCCAATTAAATTGTTCAAAACACATATCAATATACATCAAATCAACAATTAATAATTTGCATAAAGGTTTGGCTCGATGCCAATCATAGGTTTGTAATATTCATGGGCTAAATCAAATTGCACAAATTAAGCGGAAGTGTGAAAAATCGAGTTTAAAAAATTTACAAACCATATACCCTGATCACCCTTTAAGCATAATTATTAATTAAACGAAAAGATAAAGAATAAAATCATACCCTTGAAGATCGAGCTTCCTCGTGCACAAGTTCACCTCCAAATCCTTTCGCTCAACTCAATCCACCGGGTTTGGTTCCTTCCTTTGATCAACGCGTTAGCCACCCAAGTGTTTGGCCTCTACAGGTGATCCACCAAGGAAAAATAAAGAATTCAAGAAGATGGTGTATTTGGCTCAAACCCTAGTTTTCTATCTCTATGTAAAAAGGTACTCTCCAACAAATTGGAATTATGTCGTTGTAAAAAGTCAACAACACCCCCACCCATAATAAGACTCCTCTTATTTATAGATGTGGGCAACCCACCCTAACAATTAAGGAATTGGGTTTTATTTAATTAATTAAATTCTTTTAATTAATTAAGCTCCCTAATCTTATTAGGGATAATTAATTAAACTCCTTTAACTAATTTTCCTTCCTAATCCAATTAGGAATAAATGAGAGTACTTATATTAAATTAATTCCTAAACTCTTTTAGAAATTAAAATAATAATAATTGTAATAATATTAATAAGACTCCTCTTATTAATTTATATTTAATATTTCTAAAATATTAAATAATAAATATTAAGCTATTTAATTTATTCTATCACCATAGATTAAATTAAATATACTTAACATATTATTACGATTATGCCATTAACTTCTTAAATAATTATTCTTCCTTTTATGGTGTGACCCTTTAGGTTCTCCATATTAAACCTATTGTGAATAAATCAATTAGAATAATTCTAATCTTATTTAAATAAATAAATTAAACAATTAATTTATTTAAATAAATAATATTTATTCTACAATAGGATAAGCCTCCCAAATGATCAACGACTTTTCGTATAATATAGATTTCAACATTAATCATTAAAGAACCTTTGAGTAAATAGTTACCGCATAATTCAATCCTTCCACCATACAATGTCCCAATTAAATATAAGACATGGAATTACCATCATCAAGTCTTATTTTATTTAATTATATGTATTTTCAATCCTTAAATGCACAACTCAAATAATGCAAATTAGAAACTCCTTTCTAATTTCATTCTCGCCGCCCAAGGACTACCGGGTTGTCATTTATCGAATCACATAGACATTTCTCTTCTTTTATTGTAAGTGGTAGATTCTTTATCGATCATACATTATCTCCATGTATAACTTATTATACCCAAGCATACCTTTTGATATACCCTAAGGGTCTTAAGGAATAAGTCAAAGTATAACTCATCATACACAAGATACTATGATGATCTCAAGTCCAAGGATTACTTGTACTACTATCACTACAGAATTCCTATCGACAGCAAATAAAACTCCATTAGGTATTCCTTAAAGCGAGCCACGCTCAAAGGAACTTATTCTCTAATAAGCACCTACATACTTGCTTTAGTGTCTCCACACAAATGATCATGAGATCAATCATCCTCATCCAACGAAAGCAAGAACGATGTACCAATCTATCCGGATTCACTAATCCCCAATTTAGTAATCCAATGATTGGGAACTATTTTAGTTTTAAGCTTTCTAAGAATTTAGATCTCATTAGAATGATCATCATCATTATTCTAAAAGCATTGCTTAAAACTACGGGTTTATCACATATTATAAAACAAAGATCACGTAGATAATTAAAAGCCTTTAATAAATTAATACTTTTAATTAATAAATGAATAAGATTGTTACAAAGTATATGCTTTATCATCAAACATGATCGGCTTGTGTGCATACTACTTTCACCAACAAAATAATAATAAAGACAGAATCCAGTCCCAAGGTAAAACACACGCATGTGATGTTCCAAATGTAATAATAATAGAAGAATGTCACCAAGTATAGGGTAAACCACGTTATACACGAGTTATTCCAATGTAATAATAATCAATGGAATAACAACAGCTTCTTTTCATGAAATAAGAAAGGATAACGCCTCTTTACTTTTGGTAGGAGATTGAATAATCGCAAAGAAGCAGTAGTAATAAAATAATCTTTTATTTCTCTCTTATTCTCTATACTTTCTCTCTCTATAGCTTGAATGAATTAAGTGAAAAATAATGAAGCACTAGGCCTCTATTTATAGAAGATTTCCAAATTAAGCACCGCTTGCCGTGTGAAAAGCAAGTGGCTCGACGATCGATGATGTGAAAAGAAAAGTGGTTCGACGCTCAGAATGTGAAACGACAAGTGGTTCGACGTCTGGTAAAGGTAATTACAATTGACGAAGGTAATTATTATTGACGAAGGTAAATACTATTGACGAAGGTAAATACTATTGACAAAGGTAATTACTATTCACAAAGGTAATTACTATTGACGAAGAGACTCTTAGATGATGACATATGGGCCCCATAAAAATAATCAAACTTACCACAAACGCCTCATAACAGACTCTTTATATACATTAATGATTGAATAAATATTACCACAAATCATTTTATTTTTAATCAACACATATTTAATCTTTCAACAATTATTAATCATTTATAACTTGTCGTCTCAATTATTGATTTAATACTATAACATATTATACAGATGATACTGTGACAATAATTGAATCAATAATATAAGAGATATGATTCAGCAATTACTATAGCAATAATTGAGCATAGCTGAGTGACTTCTCACGTAAGCATCAATAATCAATACCGTAGTGCTACTATGCAACCACGCCAGACATCGCATTTTTTTACCACCGGTAGTTCAACAGCTTTTAATTAGAACACCTCCGCCAAGTTATTTTTATAAAATATTTTGTCGCTTTCTCAATCCGACAATAATTCTCGCTGTGGGGTCCACCAATGATTGAGCTGCTGTATTTAATATTCTCTAACAAAAAGAATATTCCCCACCAAACATATATTTTATAACAACTTGCATACTTTGCAAAATTTATAAATATTACCCACAACTATAACATTATATCAAATTTATTCCATAATATTCAAAAATAATATTTATAGAAAATTCATCTTTATTTATAAAAGTCGGGTCTTACAACCTCCCTTCTTATGAAATTTCACCTCGAAATTAGGGTACGACTGTATATCGAAGAGGTAAGGATACCTTGATTTCATTTCTTGATTCTAACTCCCAAGTCATTTCTCAACATCGTGGTTCCTCCACAAAACTTTGATTTGAGGTATAACCTTGAGCGTAGAATATGTTCCTTCTTATCCAAAATTTGAACAGAACCTCTTCATACGCCAAATCTTCCGCTATTTCGCCTCGGGTTCTAACTCAATAATATGGTTTGGGTCTTTCACATATTTACGTAACATAGATATGTGAAAAACGTTATGAACACGAGACATATTTGCTTTAGTAGAAATGAGTCTATCGCCACAGCCTCCTACTCGATCGAGGATTAAAATGGACCGATGAATCGAGGATTAAGTTTTCTCTCTTTCCAAATCTTGTAACTCCTTTCCATGGAGCAACTCTTAACAACATATGATCTCCTATATCGAATTCCACGCCCTTTCGATGAAGATCAAAGATAACTCTTTTTGTCGATTTTGTGAGATTTTTATACGTTTTCGGATCGTTTGAATCTTTTCCGTAGTCATACATACCAACTCCTCCGTCCCAACAACGTTGTTTCACCCACCTCATCCCAAAGATAATCGGAGAACGACACTTTCTTCCATACAATGCTTGAATGGAGCCATGCCAATACTTGCTTGATAACCATTGTTGTAGGAAAACTCCACCAATGGTAAGAACTTGTCCCAACTCCCTTGAAATCAAGGACACAGTAGTCTTAATAGATCTTCAAGAGTTTGAATAGTCCTCTCCGATCGTCCGTCCGTCTCGAGGATGATATGCCGAAGCTAAATCGTAAGTCTGCGCTCATAGCTTTTTGCAAACTAACCCAAAATCGTGAAGTGAATCTTGGTCTCGATCGTAAACTATGGATACCGGATACCATGCGCCTTACAATCTCGCTTATGTACATACGAGCAAGACGCTCAAGTGTATAAGTTTCTCGATCGATAAGAAATGAGCGACTTTTCAATCTATCAACAATGACCCAAATCGCATCAATGCCTTGAGAAACCTTAGGAAGACCGTAATTTAAATCCATGGTAATGTGCTCCCACTTCCATTCCGAATTTCAAGTGGTTGCAATGGACCTTTGGTACTTGATGCTCCGCTTAACTCGCTGACAAGTTAGACACCTTGAGATAAACAAAGACTATCTCTCTTTCATATTGCTTCCACCAAAATGTATGACTAATATCATGATACATTTTGCACTCCTGTGATGGATTGCAAATGGTGTGTCAGGCGCCCCATCATGATATTATACTTTAAATCGTGGTCGTTAGGAACACAAAGTCCGGAGTCGACTCAAGTATTCCTTCTTCATCGATTCTTGCTTCCTAAGATAGCACCTTCTTCGCACTTTCTTCCTCATAATGACGCGCCTCCGTGTCCGTAGAGCTTGAGCAACTTTTTAACTTTATCGATTAAAGTCGGCTTCTACTCAGATACTCGCTTATCATCACACGCGTCCCTCGAGTCTTTAACTCTATCTCCATCCTTTGCAAGTCACACAAAATGGGCCTTAGCGTTGATAATATCGCACTCGATTTCAGATATGATTTTCTACTCAATGCGCCGCCTACCACGCTCGCTTCCGTGATGGTATCGATGGTATGATCATAATCTTTCAATAGCCTCAAGCCAACGTCGTTGTCGCATGTTGAGTTCCTTTTGAGTGAAGAAATATTTGAGGCTTTTATGATCCGTAAAGATCTCCACTTTCTCCCCATACAAGTAATGCCTCCAAATTTTAAGTGCAAAGACAATAAATGCCAACTCTAGATCATGAGTAGGATAATTCCTCTCATATTCTTTGAGTTATCGCGAGGCATAGGATATAACTTTTCCATGTTGCATAAGAACACATCCCAACCTTTTGCTCAAGCATCACCAGAGATGACAAATCCTCCGAGCCGATGGTATTGTCGTAACAAAATGTTTGATAAGTCTCCTCTTGAGTTCTTGAAAACTCCTCTCACATTCTTCGCTTCCAACCGAACTTTGTATCTTTCCGAGTCACCGAAATCAATGGAGTAGCGATTCGAGAAAATCCTTCCACGAATCTCCGATAATAACCAAATTAAACCGAGAAAGCTACGCGATTTCCATCGATTTAGGTTGTTCCCACTTTGAATAGCTTCAATCTTTCACGGGTCAATGATATTCCATGACTTGATACCACGTGCCCAAGGAATGCTACTTCTTCAAGCCGTAACTCACATTTCTTCAACTTGGCATAAAGCTTATATTCACGAAGCTTTTGAGTGTCACCTTCAAGTGTTGCTCATGATCTTCACTATTTTTGGAATAAATAAGGATGTCATCAATAAAGACGACCACAAAGTGATCCAAATATTCCTCAATACTTTGGCTCATCATATCCATGAAGGCGTAGGAGCATTAGTCAATCCAAAGGACATGACTAGGAATTCATAATGCCCGCATCGAGTTCTCGAAAGCCGCCTTTGGAATGTCACGGTTCTAATCTTCAATTGGTGATATCCTAACGAAGATCAATCTTTGAAAAGAATTTGCTCTCAAAATCGGGTCAAACAGTCATCAATACGCGGCAATGGATACCTATTTTGATGGTGACATGATTCAACTCCCGATAATCAATACAAAGTCGCATACTCCCATCTTTCTTCTTCACGAATAGAACAGAGCACCCCAAGGAGAAGTACTAGGACTAATAAAGCCAATGTCTAACAATTCCTCAGCAGCTTGGGTCTTTAACTCCTCAAGTTCAATAGAGCCATTCGATATGGGGCTTTGGAAATAGGTTTTGTACCGGTTCAAGGTCGATACAAAATTCAATTTCACGCCTGGGGTAGGCCGTGAAGTTCTTCGAGGAATACGTCAGAAATTTATTAACAATAGAAATATCGCTCAAAACCGACGTATTTTTGTTTAAATCGTGACATGAGCTAAGAAAGCTTGACATCCGCTTTTCAATAAACGAATAGCTTTATGGCTTGAGATGATCGTGATTGATTTTAATGGTTTGGTCATTTGAATTCGCATAATAGGTTGATTATGAATATGAAAGCTAACAACCTTACGAAAATAATCAATTTTTGCATGATAAGTAGTTAACCAATCAATCCTCGTAATCACGCCAAATGCAAGTATTTTTAATGAAATAAGATCGACAGTGTAATGTGAGGTACCGATTTGAACCAAACAAGACTTATAAACAATGGGATGTAATGAAGGTTTCTCCCAACCAGTTTCCACAGATAAGTCAAAGTCTAATTTCTCCGAGTCAAATTTAATCGATGAGCGCAAGTAGGAGAAATAAAAGAATGGGTAGAACCCAGATCAAATAAAGTATAGACTTCATTAGAGTTTATGATAAGCTTACCCGTGATGACCTCATTCGGATTCCTTGCTCTTTGGGAGGTCACAACAAACGCCTCCTCAGACTACCGGCTTTGACTTTTCTCGATTACCTTTGGTGACGCCCCCAAAATAGGTATACATCACCCATTCCGAGTTGTCAATACATGGTACGTAAACAACTACAACTTTATTATTACAACAAGAAATCGTGAGTTTAAATACAAATATTATCTTCTGTATAATATTTATACTCACATAAATCCTCATCACATTTATCGATACATTATTTTACAAAATGGTGAGGACTACTAAACAATCCTTTCTAAAACCTTCATTCCATACCCCTACTCGCACTTTCGCTATATTCTCGCCTCCCGAGAAGAATGGAACAAAAGGAAAAGGGTGAGCTCAACTAGCTCAAGAAGAATATTATGACTAAGATAATATACAACAAATTATCGTTAGTCTTCAACAGGAAAAAAAATGATGATAATACAATAGACAACAAGTTTCGGATCAATATTCGCAATGAAATAATAATTCATAGAAGAGTTACGTAGAGAATGAAATCTACTATAATCTATGAATTTAATAAATTCATCATCAAAATTTTATCCCCGTAACATCAATCAATATTCATCTCAAATCAAACAATTATCTTTGCACTACGTGCCAAAGATATTCATCACCGGTCATGTTCATCATCTCAACACTGCTCATCTTTGCACTACAGCCAAAGATATTCATCACACGGTCATGTTCATTTAAACACTGCTCATCTTTGCACTACGTGCCAAAGATATTCTTCGAAATCATTCATCTTTGCACTACAGCCAAAGATATTCAATAATATCATCATTTAAGACCGAGGATGATGAAAAATATTTTTAAAGAACGAATCCAAAGGAAACAAAATGACAAGGATTAAGGATTAAGGATTCGTACTTTGTTTTATCCATGTCCAACAATACCTCAAAAATAATCATAGTGGTGTAAAATTCAAGAATGATCAAAACATGGATACAATCAAAGCTAGTATCCGTAATAGATATTTTGGACGAAAAGAAGAAATTTTATTTTTCGATGAATAAGGCCAGATACGTGAATAGTCAGTCAGATATCGTGAATAAAGGCCAGATATATCGTGAATAGTAATCTCGACACCAAAAGATAGAAATTCCACAAAAAACATTTTCACGCTTCATGAATAGTACTGACTCGTGAATAGTAACTCGTGAATAAGAACTCATGAATAGTAACTCGTGAATAAGAATCTCATGAATAAGTAACTCATGAATAGTAACTCGTGAATAAGAACTCATGAATAGTAACCCGATATGAAAAAGTTCCAAATTTGATAAAAAGTTCCAACCAATATTTCAAAGATAATGATATCAAGAAATAATATCATCCGAAAAGAAAATAACATCCCTTACCTCAAAGAATCAAGATTTCTTGGGAGAAAGGCTCAAGTGATGTTTGAATGAAACTTGTACTAAACAAAGAACTCTCAAAGTATCTAAATACTCACAAAATACGCCAATAATATAGAGAGAGAAAGAGAGAAAACTTTGTTTCGTGTGATTTTCAATTCTAACTTAGCCCTCTATTTATAGAAAATGTTAGCCCCACCAAGGCATTTGACTCAAGCACGATGGCTTTACTCGCTACTATTGCCACCCACCACATTTGAAATAAAATTCAGCACATTTCTTCACCAACCACAAGTGGGGCCCACTCAATTCTAGAATTTTCCACCAAAATCAATTATAAACCTAATTTTCGAATCCGACACCTCTTAAAATTCACAACAAATCATTCGTGCATTTTTAATCTGTTCAAAATTTGTGGACATATACTCAACTTATGTATGTATAACATACCCAAAAATTACCATTAATCCAACTCGGGATTATTAAAATTATAACCCCGCAATATATCTCAAAACCCCGATTTAATTTTTAATACCTCCAATCTGAACCCCAAAATAGGTCCATTCCATCCAACCTATTCTCGAGTCGTTAAAATATATGGTACGTAAATAACTACAACTTTATTACAACAATTGTCGCAAAAAAACAACAACACATATGTCGTGAGTTCGATACCAATATATACCAACCAGAACTCGACACCAACTCGATAACACGCCACCATGACACCTTACATAAAGGTACAAATAAAAAACCTGCTTTTAGAAATTAGAATCTTTGGGAAGTGCTCAAGAAACCTTCATACACGGGAGGCCATGCTTTTAGGTTACGGTAGATATCATATGGCCACGTAATTATCCTCGTCAATCTAATAAACCCCAAAGAAAAACGAGAAGATTACTATCATATTCTTCCCAATGGTGAGTCTTCTCGACATATCATTATCTCCACTGCCTCTAATCGGGTATTATACTCCAAACAAACACCAAGATTATATAGTAAAGTGCTTGTAAATATACTCAAAGAAGTGGATGAGCACAACCATGTCTTATGATAACACGAGGTCAGATGTCATTAGACATCTTGTATGATAGTGACAAAACACCCTTCCAAGTTAAATTCACCTCACCTCAACATCTATAGTATTCACCACTCTATTCCTCGCTATCCCCGCCGACCCAAATACACACTTTTATTACCCGAAAGGAATCAGAAACAAAAGGGTGAGCACAACTAGCTCAAGAAGAATATTACGACTAAAGATAAATAAATTATCAATAGTCTTCATCAAGAATAAATCGTAGATTTAGAACATATGGTAGATGATAAAACTTTTCAACCATAGTTGCAAATGAATGAGCAATCCATTAGAAGAGTCAAATAGACTATAAAGTCTATTGTCTTCCCACGCTAAAAGTCCACCAACAATATTTTATCCCCGTAACATCAATCAATCAGCCTTTCCACAATTATATGAATAACTCATAATCATAATTGTGATTCTAAATTCTCTTCTCATCCAGACGTAAGATAATTTTCATCACCGCCTTTACCTCAAACATCAAATATCATGGTTATACCAAATCACGCCTCGCTCATAATCATACTAATAAATTCATCTGCACCACTACGTCAAAGATATTCATCAACAGCTCATCTTTACACTACAAAGCAAAGATATTCAACAATGTGTCATCTTCAGACACGAGCCAAAGATATTCATCAATAATTCATCTTTGCACTACAAAGCAAAGATATTCATCAACAAGTCATCTTCAGACACGAAGCCAAAGATATTCATCAATAATTCATCTTTGCACTACAAAGCAAAGATATTCATCAAAGTCATCTTTGCATTACAAGCCAAAGATATTCATCAATAATTCATCTTTGCACTACAAAGCAAAGATATTCATCAACAAGTCATCTTCAGACACGAGCCAAAGATATTCATCAATAATTCATCTTTGCACTACAAAGCATTATTCATCAACAAGTCAAGCCAAAGATATTCATCAATAATTCATCTTTGCACTACAAAGCAAAGATATTCATCAACAAGTCATCTTTGCATTACAAGCCAAAGATATTCATCAATAATTCATCTTCAGACACAAAAGCAAAAGATATTCATCAACAAGTCATATCCATATTTATAACACCTTAATCCAAATGTTATAAATCACTTAGAAATCTCATAATCTAATATTATTAATATTATAATAATATTTTAATCATTTCTTAAACTTATAAACAATTTAATTAAATTGTTTACACTTTACTAATTAATGCATTTAATCATCATAAAATGCCAAACTCATAAAATTTCATCACCAATAACCAAAACCTCATCAAAAATCAGATATACCTCATATATGATTCTCAAACCATAAAATCATATTTTCTAATTTTCTTACTTCACATAACATATTTAATTCATTTACTCATAACTAGAATATTTTCATGAAAAATACCAAATCAGCCCAAAAATATTTCTTTTCTCGGGATTAGCATAAAATAGTCCCATATTGAATATATATTTTTCTAAATTTTAAAAATTCATTTACTATTTTTCATACGGCCAAAACCAATTTAATATTTAAACATTTATCATAAATTGTACTTTTATCCAAAAATTCAAATTCACAGAGTACACCGATATTATATAGATGTACTCTCAATAAAAATTTCATCAATTTTGGAGTTAACCGCAAGGAGTTATAAGCGCTACTTTTAAAATAGTCTTTTCTCATAAAATTCATAACTCTCAATCTATACATCCAAAAATACCTCAAAATAATCATAAGTGGTGTAAAATTCAAGAATGATCAAAACATGGATACAATCAAAGCTAGTATCCGTATTAGATATTTTAGATTTAAAAGAAAAATTTTCATTTTTCTATGAATAATAGTGTCAGATTCGTGAATAAAGGTCAGATACGTGAATAAAGGCCGTGATACGCGAATAAGAATCTCCACACCAAAAGATAGAAATTCCACAAAAAACATCTTCACGCTTCATTTAATAGTACTCGTGAATAAGAATCGTGAATAAGAACTCGTGAATAAGAACTCGTGAATAAGAACTCGTGAATAAGAATCCCTAATAACCCCGATATGAAAAAGTTCCAAATTTGATAAAAACTTCAGATCAACATTTCAAAGATAATGATATCAAGAAATAATATCATCCGAGAAGAAAATAACATCCCTTACTATCCCTTACCTCAAAAGAAAGAAAGACTTCCGATCGGATATCTGATATGACGTCAAGGAAACTTGCAGATCGATGAATATCAACTCACCAAGTATCTAAATACTCACAAAATACACTCAATAATCTAGAGAGAAAAAGAGAGAAAACTTATGTTTCGTGTGATTTTCAATTCTAACTTAGCCTCTATTTATAGGAAAATGTTAGCCCGCCAAGCAGACTTGACTCGCCACCGATGGCTTTACCGCTACTATTCCACCCACCAAAAATCAGCCATCTTCCCTAACAACCAAGAGTGGGGGCCCACTCAATTCTAGAATTTTCCACCAAAACCTAATTTCCTAATCAGCCACTCTCTTAAAATTCATAACAAATCATACGCTCATTTTTAACGCTCAAAATTTGTGGACATATACTCAACTTATATATGTATAACATATCCAAAATTACAACGATCCAACTATCGGATCAAAATTTATAACTCACGCAATATAGTCAAGAACACCGATTTTTTTGACTATTAGTCCTTCTGACCAGCTTTCATTCAAAATTTCACCACGAAATATCTACAAAGAATTTTTGGGTGATTCAAATTTCTACAGCTTAGCTTACTTCTAGGGCTTTCTTTTGATATATGGCTCATCTCTTAACTCATTATACATTAAAGAGTTATGGATTTTACAAAATCAAGTAATAAACTAATTTTTCCGAAAATCCCATATTTTGTTCTCCATTTCAACAAATACCGATAAAACACCTCATCATTAATTCCTTCACTTATAACCACATAAATAAATCCATCATTTATATCCACATCAAATAAATATTTTCTTATCATATGAATCAATAATTAATTATTCACAAATAATATTACGTAATCACATTTATGACAACCAAAGTGCCGCTCCTGTGAAAGAGGGGGCTTTCCAATAAGAATTTCTCCTTATCATCGCGCCAAGCAATTAGGTGACCAAACCTCTCCTCGATGTAACTTTCTAGACATTGCCAATAATGCTATCTAATAATATTATTCAAATAATATGAATTATCGATCCGATAATGGAAAATATCGCAAAGATAATTATCAACAACAATAATAAAATATCAACACAAAGAATTATCAATCAATAAAATAAAATATCGAAATAAGAATTATCGTAATAATTATCGAGTAGTGCCTTCACGTAAGAATCAATAATTGAAAAAATATCGCGGTAATACCGCAAAGCTATCGCAAGCAACAACGCCAGACATTTTACTTTACCAACCGGGTATTCCAACAAAGTTGTTAATCTGTGAACGATTACGCCGTTATTTATAAAAACTCAAATTTGTCGCTTTCTCCATCCGACGCTTATTCTCGTATATGGGGCCCATAAATGATCAAGCTACCGGCATCATTTAATATTCTCTCGGCGTAAAGAATATTCCACCACCAAACGAATATTCTCCGACAACAATGAATATTTTATAACCACTCAGCAGTATTTTGAAAAAAAATTCATATATCACCTTTAACTTTAACTTTTATCAATTTAACCATTTACCTAATAGAAAATTGAATACTTTTATTTCATAAAATTCGGGGTCTTACAATCTCCTCCTTATGAAATTTCGTCCCCGAATTTACGCACTGCATATTTCAAAGAGTCGAGAATACCTTGTTTTCATTTCAGATTCTATCTCCCCGCCATCATGATTTCTCCATCGCTCATCTCCTCGTATTTCAAATATCATTCTAGAATACAACTTCAAAACAAAGGTTAATTGAAAGCAATTAATATATCACATAATATCTCGATATTACGACCGACCAACAAATAAGCTTAGTAGACACACTAAATAAGGATTTACTCATCTCTCCTCCTAGTTCTATTCCCCGATCTCCGCCAGAGATCATATCCCTAAGCTCGATACTTAAATGTAACAACCCCAAAATAGGTCCATTCCATCCAACCTATTCTCGAGTCGTTAAATACATGGTACGTAAATAACTACAACTTTATTACAACAATTGTCGTGGCAAAATACAACAACACATATGCCGTGAGTTTGATACCAATATATACCAAATGTAACTCGACACCAACTCGATAACACGTCACCATGACACCTTACATAAAGGTACAAATAAAAACCTGCTTTTAGAAATTAGAATCTTTGGGAAGTGCTCAAGAAACCTTTCATACACGGGAGGCCATGCTTTTAGGTTATGGTAGATATCATACGGCCACGTAATTATCCTCGTCAATCTAATAAACCCCAAAGAAAAACGAGAAGATTACTATCATATTCTTCCCAACGGTGAGTCTTCTCGACATATCATTATCTCCACTCGCCTCTAATCGGGTATTATACTCCAAACAAACACCAAGATTATATAGTAGTGCTTGTAAATATACTCAAAGAAGTGGATGAGCACAACCATGTCTTATGATAACACGAGGTCAGACATCATTAGACATCTTGTATGATAAAGTGACAAAACACCCTTCCAAGTTAAATTCACCTCACCCTCAACATCTATAGACCACCACTCTATTCCTCGCTATCCCCGCCGACCCAAATACACTTTTTATTACCCGAAAGGAATTGTGAAACAAAAGGGTGAGCACAACTAGCTCAAGAAGAATATTATGACTAAAGATAAATAAATTATCAATAGTCTTCATCAAGAATAAATCGTAGATTTAGAACATACGGTAGATGATAAAACTTTTCAACCATAGTCAGCAATGAATGAGCAATCCATTAAGAGTCAAATAGACTATAAAGTCTATCGTCTTCCCACGCTAAAAGTCCACCAACAATATTTTATCCTCGTAACATCAATCAACAGCCTTTTCCACAATTATATTTAATAACTCATAATCATAATTGTGATTCTAAATTCTCTTCTCATCCAGAGACTAAGATAATTTTCATCACCGCCTTTACCCAAAACATCAAATATCATGGTTATACCAAATCACGCCCTCGCTCATAATCATACTAATAAATTCATCTTTGCACTACGGTCAAAGATATTCATCAACAGCTCATCTTTACACTACAAAGCAAAGATATTCAACAACAGTCATCTTCAGATTACGAGCCAAAGATATTCATCAATAATTCATCTTTGCACTAAAAAGCAAAGATATTCATCAACAAGTCATCTTTGCATTACGAGCCAAAGATATTCATCAATAATTCATCTTTGCACTACAAAAGCAAAAGATATTCATCAACAAGTCATCTTTGCATTACGAGCCAAAGATACGAGCAAAGATATTCATCAATAATTCATCTTTAATTCATCTACAAAAAAGCAAAAGATATTCATCAATAATTCAAGTCAAGTCATCTTCAGACATTACAAGCCAAAGATATTCATCAAATAATTCATCTTTGCACTACAAAGCAAAAGATATTCATCAACAAGTCATCTTCAGATTACAAGCCAAAGATATTCATCAATAATTCATCTTCAGACTACAAAAGCATATTCATCAACAAGTCATATCCATATTTATAACACCTTAATCCAAATGTTATAAATCACTTAGAAATCTCATAATCTAATATTATTAATATTATAATAATATTTTAATCATTTCTTAAACTTATAAACAATTTAATTAAATTGTTTACACTTTACTAATTAATGCATTTAATCATCATAAAATGCCAAACTCATAAAATTTCATCACCAATAACCAAAACCCTCATCAAAAATCAGATATACCTCATATATGATTCTCAAACCATAAAATCATATTTTCTAATTTTCTTACTTCACATAACATATTTAATTCATTTACTCATAACTAGAATATTTTCATGAAAAATACCAAATCAGCCCCAAAAATATTTCTTTTCCGGGATTTAGCATAAAATAGTCCCATATCGAATATATATTTTTCTCAAATTTTAAAAATTCATTTACTATTTTTCATACGGCCAAAACCAATTTAATATTTAAACATTTATCATAAATTGTACTTTTATCCAAAAATTCAAATTCACAGAGTACAATCGATATTATATAGATGTACTCAATAAAAATTTCATCAATTTTGGAGTTAACCGCAAGGAGTTATAAGCGCTACTTTTAAAATAGTCTTTTCTCATAAAATTCATAACTCTCAATCTATACATCCAAAAATACCTCAAAATAATCATAGTGGTGTAAAATTCAAGAATGATCAAAACACATGGATACAATCAAAGCTAGTATCCGTATTAGATATTTTAGACTTAAAAGAAAAATTTTCATTTTTCTATGAATAAATGTCAGATTCGTGAATAAAGGTCAGATACGCGAATAAAGGCAGATACGTGAATAAGAATCTACACCAAAAGATAGAAATTCCACAAAAAAACATCTTCACGCTTCATTAATAGTACTCGTGAATAAGAATCGTGAATAAGAATCGTGAATAAGAACTCGTGAATAAGAACTCGTGAATAAGAACTCATGAATAAGAACTCATGAATAGTAACCCCGACATGAAAAAGTTCCAAATTTGATAAAAACTTCAGATCAATATTTCAAAGATAATGATATCAAGAAATAATATCATCCGAGAAGAAAATAACATCCCTTACTATCCCTTACCTCAAAAGAAAGAAAGACTTCCGACCGATATCTGATATGACGTCAAGGAAACTTGCAATCGATGAATATCAACTCACCAAGTATCTAAATACTCACAAAATACACTCAATAATCTAGAGAGAAAAGAGAGAAAACTTATGTTTCTGTGTGATTTTCAATTCTAACTTAGCCTCTATTTATAGGAAAATGTTAGCCCACCAAGGCATTTGACTCAAGCACCGATGGCTTTACCGCTACTATTCCACCCACCAAAAATCAGCCATCTTCCCTAACAACCAAGAGTGGGGCCCACTCAATTCTAGAATTTTCCACCAAAACCTAATTTCCTAATCAGCCACCTTTAAAATTCATAACAAATCATACGCTCATTTTAATTCGCTCAAAATTTGTGGACATATACTCAACTTATATATGTATAACATATCCAAAAATTACAACGATCCAACTATCGGATCAAAATTTATAACTCACGCAATATAGTCAAAGAACACCGATTTTTTTGACTATTAGTCCTTCTGACCAGCTTATTCAAAATTTCACCACGAAATATCTACAAAGAATTTTTGGGTGATTCAAATTTCTACAGCTTAGCTTACTTCTAGGGCTTTCTTTTGATATATGGCTCATCTCTTAACTCATTATACATTAAAGAGTTATGGATTTTACAAAATCAAGTAATAAACTAATTTTTCCGAAAATCCCATATTTTGTTCTCCATTTCAACAAATAATCGATAAAACACCTCATCATTAATTCCTTCACTTATAACCACATAAATAAATCCATCATTTATATCCACATCAAATAAATATTTTCTTATCATATGAATCAATAATTAATTATTCACAAATAATATTACGTAATCACATTTATGACAACCAAAAGCCGCTCCTCAGAAAGAGGGGGGCTTTCCAATAAGAATTTCTCTTCATCAAGCCGCAATTAGGTGACCAAACCTCTCCTCGATGTAACTTTCTAGACATTGCCAATAATGCTATCTAATAATATTATTCAAATAATATGAATTATCGATCCGATAATGGAAAATATCAGGCAAAGATAATTATCAACAACAATAATAAAATATCAACACAAAGAATTATCAATCAATAAAATAAAATATCGAATAAGAATTATCGTAATAATTATCGAGTAGTGCCTTCTCACGTAAGAATCAATAATTGAAAAAATACTCGGTAATACCGCAGCTACATCGCAAGCAACAACGCCAGACATTTTACTTTACCAACCGTATTCCAACAAAGGTTAATTAAGAACGAACGACGACATTCGCCAAGCTATTTATATAAAACTCAAATTTGTCGCTTTTCCATCCATCCGACGCTTATTCTCATAGCATGGGCCCATTAAATGATCCATACTAATGCATTTAATATTCCTTACGTAAAAGAATATTCCACGCACCAAACGAATAATATTCTCCGACAACAATGAATATTTTATAACCACTGTATTTTTGAAAAAAATTCATATATCACCCTTAACTTTAACTTTTATCAATTTAACCATTTACCTAATAGAAAAAATCAATACTTTTATTTCATAAAATTCGGTCTTAGCGCAGCTTTGGATGATGTGTCCCTCTCCTCCGCATTTGAAGCATATGATAGGTGGTCTTTCTCATTCCTTAACAACGGCCGGGTCGGCGTCTTTCCATCATTGTTGAATCTCCTTTTCTTGAAATGTCCATTCTTATTGTTTTGGCCTCGATTACCACCAAGTGGTTACCATATCGGCCCGTTGATTCCCTCCACGCTTGTTGTCACCGCTCGATGACTACTTTATTTGGTATTATAATTTTGCTTACCGCTTCTTTTTAGTTGCGTTGACTCATTATCGCGCTCCACTAATCGAGCCCTATTTACAACATCCGAATACAAACACGCTTTATGAAAAATAAGATGTTGACGTATCTTCTACAAACCTCTTAAAAACATTCGCCATTCTCTCTTCATTTATCCACCAAGTGGGGCGTTGGCAAGTGATAACTCCGCAAATTTTGCCTCGTATTGCGACACTCGGTCATATTGTTTTGTTCCAACTTAATAAACTCCACCTCCTTCATGTGGCGAATACTTTCGTGAAAGTATTTGTCGTTGAATGTACTCCTAGAACTTCTCCCAAGATATCTTCATGACAATGAGTTGAGTCGCGCTTCCGATTCCCACACCAAAGAATCTTTTCTCTCGCAACATAAAGGCGTGAGGGAACCTTTTGCTCCTCTGAGCATCCCAAGACATCAAATATCTTGTAATCTGCTTTATCCATGCTTCCGCCGTAAGTGGTTTTGGCTCTCCTTAAACTCCGGCGGTCCCAGCTCCTTGAATTGTTTAATGGTGACCTTGAGAGTTTTCCGTGTGTTCCACCCCACGTTTTGGGCAGAGTCGCTCTCTATTTCTTTGTTGCATAAATTGCATAAAGCCTCTGAACATTTGATCATTCATCATTTGGTCAGTGTTGTTGTTTGCATGAGGATTGTCGCCTTCCTGATGCACATTATCCTGATTATTGATATGTGGTGAATCAACGATCGCCTGCGCTCCATTGACATGTAACAAATTATCCCCATCTTCTGACCAACCAATAAAATAGCACATAAACTTAGGTAGGTCATACTAGCAAAGGTATTCCCCGTCTCTCCCCTCCTAGTACTATTCTCACATCTTAGCCAGGGATCATATCCCTAAGCTCTGATACCAACTGTGACGCCCCCAAAATTAGGTATACATCACCCATCTTGGGTCGCCACTTACATGGTACAGAATTTAAATACAACTTAATACATAAACTGTGAGTTTAAATACAAATATCGTCTACTAGATATTATACAAACTCAAAAAGGAGTCCTCATTACAATTATTATCACACTATTTCACAGAATAGTGAGGACTACTAATGTTATCTTCAGGACCATCACTCGTTTCCCCGACTGGTCCCCAAATATATTCTCATTTCTGAAGAGAACAATGAAAGAAAGAGTGAGCTCAACTAGCCCATGAAAAATATTATGACTAAGATAATGCGAATAAATTATCAATAGTCTTCAACAATGTTAAACCGATAAAATACAATGAAAAGCAACCGGTTTAATCTGCGGCTGAATAATAAGCAATCCATTAAAAGAGTCAAGTAGAAAATAATGTCTACTATCTTTAGGTTTTAAAAGGTTTTTCATCATCGTTATAGTTGAGACTCGACTTTAATAAATGTTCCACATCATCGAATCACCCTCGCTACTACTGGCCAAGGATATTCTTTTAGTATCACGACCACAATTATTCACGCACTACGGGCCAAGAATATTTGTGTATTCATTAATGGTCATGATCATGCCAACAATCGTCCATCAATGCACTACTACCAATCGAGGATTTTTACCACATCATTTGTAACATTACGGTGCGTGATTACAATCAATAATCTCTGGTCATAATCATACCAAGTCCATCTATGCACTACTGAAGCCACAGATGACTTTAAAAAAAATATAAACATGAGGATGATGACAATAATATAAGAATTCAATAAAACAAGTTCAAGAATTATTTTATCCGAGAATTATTAACGTCCAAATTGTCAATATGATCTTGTCTTGTAAAAGTAAAATTCAAGAATGATCGGGAAGAATATTTTCATGAAAAGATCTTTGGATGAAACGCAAATATCGAGGATATTCTACTAATTTCATGGAGTATAGAAGTCAAAGTTTTAACCAACCTGGGTATAATAAAGAATGGAATAACAAAAGAAATCACCACGCATGCGGTACTTGCATGTAGACGAGTTATTCCAATGAATAATAATAACGGAACGGTCGGTGAAATTCACATAAGCGATGTTCCAACAGAATAATAAAGATGGAACCGGATCCTGTTAAAAAACACATGATAGATATTCCAACGAAATAATAAAGAGGCGGACCGGTCCTGTGTAAAACACACATGACATGTGGATGTTCCAATGAATAATAAAAAGACGGAACCAGTCCTGTGTAAAACACACGAGCATGTGATGTTCCAACAAAATAATAATAAAGATGAAACCAATTCCTGTAAAACACACGCATGTGATGTGAGAGACCCCAGATTTTATCAATAAAGATTTAAATTTTGTCAAAATAATTTTTTAATATTATGGTGTGAATTTGAGATAATATTATAGTTGTGGGTAGTATTTATAAATTTTGCAAAGTATGCAAGTGGTTATATTATATTCGATTGGTAGGGAATATTCGGTTTAGCGGGGAATATTAAATATAACGGCTCAATCATTGGTGGACCCCACAATGTAATTATTATCGGATTGAGAAAACAACAAAAATATTTTATTGAAATAACTACGGAAGTTTTACCGGTAGTTACCGTTGAACTACTCGGTAGTAAAATGCGATGAATACGTGTGGTTGCATAAGTAGCATACCGGTATTGATTATTGATGCTTATGTGAGAAGTCACTCGGTTTGATTCCATTATTGTCGATTAATAATATGAATTATTATAACGATAATGACGCTTTGTTTTATTCGTATTATTAACGTAATAAAATGAAACATCTTTTATATAAAATAGAATACTTTATTAAAGTTATTCTATAAATAGAATATATTATATTTTATTATGCATAGTGTTGCGTAGTGTTTTGCATATTGTTTTTTGCATAGTATTGCATAGTGTTTTGCATAGTAAAATGTTTTTATATAAATAGAATATATTATATTTTATTTAAAAGATTTTTCTTTAAATATGGACCGTCAGATTAAAGTAAATCAATCTGACCGTTCATGGATTAATTCTTATGCATTCCATTTTCCTATAAATAGAAGCTCATTCCTTCATTATTTTCTTACTTTAATTCATTGAAACTCTGAGAGAAATTATAGAGAAGCTTATAGAGAAAATTATAGAAAGAAGAAGAGTATTCTCGCTACTTCACTACTTCTATATTCAGTTCTTTTTACGGTGAAGTTGTTATTCTTTCTTCTTGAAGAGAACTTCATTATTCCATTCATTATTATTCATTGGAATAACTCGTAAAAGTGGCATACCCTATACATAACTCAGATATCGCGCATGACATACCTATACTTGGTGAAATCCTTATGTTATTCCGTTGCTTATTATTACTGTTGGAATAACTTTTGTATATCGCGGTTTACCCTATACTTGGTGACATTCTTCTATTATTCATTTGGAACATCACATGCATGTGTTTTACACCTAACCGGTTCCGCTTTTTATTATTCATTGGAACATCCATGCATGTGTTTTACACCGGACCTGGTTCCGCTCTTTATCATTCTCATTGGAATATCCTATCTCGTGTGTTTTACACCGGATCCGGTTCCATCTTTATTATTACATTGGAACATCCCGCTTGGTGTGAATTTCACCGACCGGTTCCGTTATTATTATTATTACGTTGGAATAACCTTTGTCTATGCAAGTACCGCATGCATGGTGATTTCTTTTGTTATTCCATTCTTTATTATACCCATTGGTTAAAACTTTGACTTCTATACTCCATGAAATTAGTAGAATATCCTTGATATTTGCGTTTCATCCAATATCTTTTCATGAAAATATTCTTCCGATCATTCTTGAATTTTACTCTGCGAAAACAAAGATCATGTTGACAATTTGACGTTAATAATTCATGGATTAAATAATTCTTGAACTTGTTTTATTGAATTACTATGTCATTGTCATCATCCTCATGTTATATTATGTTATCTTTGCTTACGTACGTAGATGAACTTAGTATGATTATGATCGTGGATCATTCGGTATAATCACGACTTGATATAAATGATGTGACAAAAGTCCTCGGTGGCACATAATGCGATGATGGATAGTTTTTGGTATGATTATGACCGGGGTGATTCGGTATAGTCGTGACCATTGATAATTTGATGAAAATCCTTGACCGTGGTACAAGGATGATTAGATGTGATGGTTTATTTATTGTAAGTCTCAGTCTCGGCGATAAAAATTGATGAAAACCTTTTAAAACCTAAAAGATAGTAGACTTTATTCTCTACTTGACTCTTTTAATGGATTGCTTATTCAACCGCAGCTTAAACCGGTTGTCTATTGTATATTTTATCGCTTTAACATCATTGAAGGCTAATGATAATTTATTCTCATTATCTTATCTTAGTCATAATATTTCTCGGGCTAGTTGAGCTCACCCTTTCTTTCACCGTTCTCTTCGTGAAATGTGAACATAAATTTGGGACGAGTCGGGGAACGAAGTAATGGTCCGAGAGGATAGCATTAGTAGTCCTCACTATTCGTGAAATAGGTGATAATAGTTGTAATGAGGACTCCTTTTGAGTTTGTATATAATATCTAGTAGACAATATTTGTATTCAAACTCACGCTTTATGTCGTATTGTACACGTGATTATATATTAGTAAGTCGTATTTGAATCTATGTACCATGTAAGTGGCGACCCAAGATGGGTGACGATACCTAATTTTGGGGGCGTCACAGATGTTCCAACGTAATAATAGAAGAATGTCACCAAGTATAGGGTAACCACGCATTATACAAGTTATTATTCCAAGAATAATAAGCAATGGAATAACAACGCCTCTCTTCATGAATAAGAAAGGATAACACCCTTACTTTTGGTAGGAGATTGAATCTTCGCAGTTAGCAGTAGTAACAAAAAATACTCTTTTATTTCTCTCTTATTCTCTATACTTTCTCTCTATATAAACTTGAATGAATTCATGAAAAAATAATGAAGCTACTAGGCCTCTATTTATAGAAGATTTCTAGCTTAGCACCGCTTGAGTGTGAAAAGCAAGTGGCTTGACGACTGATGATGTGAAAAGAAAAGTGGTTTGACGCCTGTAATGTGAAACGACAAGTGGTTCGACGTCTGGTAAAGGTAATTACTATTGACGAAGGTAATTATTATTGACGAAGGTAAATACTATTGACGAAGGTAAATACTATTGACGAAGGTAAATACTATTGACAAAGGTAATTACTATTCACAAAGGTAATTACTATTGACGAAGAGACTCTTAGATGATGACATATGGCCCCCCCCATAAAATAATCAAACTTACCACAAACGTCTCATAACAGACTCTTTATATACATTAAGGATTGAATAAATATTACCACAAATTATTTTATTTTTAATCAACACATATTTAATCTTTCAACAATTATTAATCATTTATAACTTGTCGTCTCAATTATTGATTTAATACTATAACATATTATACAGATGATACTGTGACAATAATTGAATCAATAATATAAGAGATATGATTCAAAGAATTCTTTGTAGAATAATTGAGCATAAATGAGTGACTTCTCACGTAAACATCAATAATCAATACCGTGTCTACTTATGCGACCACGCCAGATTCATCAGTACTTTTACCACCGTAGTAGTTCAACAGTTTTAAGCTGTAACACCTCCGTAGTTATTTTTATAAAATATTTTTGTCGTTTTCTCGATCCGAAATAATAATTACATTATTAGGGGTCCACCAATGATTGAAATAGTTGTCACGAATATTCCCTAACAAAAAGAATATTCCCGACCAAACGAATATTTTATAACAACTTGCATACTTTGCAAAATTTATAAATATTACCCACAACTATAACATTATATCAAATTTATTCCATAATATTCAAAAATAATATTTATAGAAAAATTCATCTTTATTTATAAAAGCTGGGGTCTTACAGTAGTCATTTGCAATGCACATGCTTTCAGGGAAATTTCAAAAATACCCTTTAATCATTAGAATAATGTCAATATTGTCTTCTCTTTCTAGCCACCAATCCAATCCCTCAATCAATTCTCAAAACGAGCTGCCTCCACGAGTCTTCTGCCTCGGGACACGTGGAGACTTCTCCCGGGTCTAGCACATTTATTTTTGACTTTTTCGTCTTCATTCCATTAAATTATGTGAATCCTAATTTGCACATTTAATGAGGTCATAGAACCCTAATTGCACATTGCGTTTTAATTCAATTAAATCATGTGAACACTAATTTTACAATTGGACCCATATTGTTAACAGTTGTGATACCATACTTTAAATATCTGACGTGATACTTTATAATATCACATTACTTGTATATTTTAATATTTATTTTTCTCTCTTTCTTTCTTTCTTTCAGAGGGATACGCTGTGAAAACTTTAGTTAGTTTCCTTATTCCGGAAAGAGGACCACACCATCAGAGAGAAAGTGACCTAGCTTGTTTCACTCATATAAATAGACGAGTGAACAAGCTATTGATGAGTGAAACAAGCTATTACTAGTATATATTACTAACAAGACAGCGAAATTGATGATTGTTATTGTCAACTTTATACTACTACCACCACTCATGCACGGCACAATTTTCTTTACGCCCCATGTGAAACTAGTAGTCCTAGTTTTAATCAAAGTCTTGGACCGACCTATACTATATTACTACTAGCTCACTTCCAAACCCCAATTAAAACCCTAGAGCTACCTACTAACATTTGATTATATTAAGATTGCATTGTCTAAACATGTCATAATCACAATTATTAGCCTTAAATTTAACTACATTTGTATTGGCACACCTTTTGCTAAATAGGGTAAAAAAGGATTATTGTACTTAATTAGTTGTAATTAATTATAGAAAGTCATACTTTTCTCAAAGTGAATTTTGTTGAATGTGTCCCAAGTCCCTCCAAAACCAAGTGGGGCACAACAAATGCTTATAAGTTTCTTTCACATCAATCATTAAGTTAATTAACAGTACTTGCAAAAAAGTTAAAAATACTAAGTTCCTACCAAGTGTTTAGCTGCTGGGACGGAGCCAGGATTAGTTCTTTGGGGGGGCCAAAAAAATTGTTAACATTATAAAATATATTCATTACTAAAAACTAAAATTTCACTATTACAAAAATATATTTTTACTAAAACAAAAATAATATAGTAATAAAATTTGCTTTAATGAAGATAATAAAATATAGCAAAAAAAAAAAGTCTTTTAAAATGTGGCGCCCCAAAATAGGTATACATCACCCATTCTGAGTTTATCGATACGTAGATGCGAAAACAACTACAACTTTATTATTACAACAATGAAATCATGAGTTTAAATACAAATATTATCCTCTGATAATATTTATACTCACATAAATCCTCATCACATTTATTGATACATTATTTTACAAAAATGGTGAGGACTACTAAACAATCCTTTCTAAAACCTTCATTCCATACCCCAAAACTGCATCTTCGCTTATATTCTCGCCTCTCGAGGAAGAATGGAACAAAAAGGAAAAGGGTGAGCTCAACTAGCTTCGAAAAGAATATTATGACTAAGATAATATACAACAAATTATCGTTAGTCTTCAATGGGAAAAATTTAATAGAATCTGATAGACAACAAATTTTCAATCAATATTCGCATGAATGAAATAATAATTCATTAGAAGAGTTAAGTAGAGAATGCAAACTACTATCTTACATGTATGAATTTAAAAGTTCATCGTCTATCTTTTATCCTGTAACAACAATCAATATACATCCGGAATCAAATATTCATCTTTGCACTACTGTGCCAAAGATATTCATCATTAATCATGTATTCATTTAAACACTGTTCATCTTTGCACTACTGAGCCAAAGATATTAATCGATCGGTCGTGTTCATCTCAACACTGTTCATCTTTGCACTACTGAACCAAAGATATTCTTGAAAATCATTCATCTTTGCACTACAGGCCAAAGATATTCAATAATATCATCATTTAAGGTAGGGATGATGAAAAATATTTTTAAAGAAAGCGAATCCAATGAAACAAAATGACAAGGATTAAGGATTAAAGATTAGGTACTTTTGTTTTATCCATGTCCAACAATACCCCAAAAATAATCACGGTGGTGTAAAATTCAAGAATGATCAAAACATGGATCTGATCAAAGCTAGTATCCAAAATAGATGTTTTGACAAAAAAGAAGAAATTTTTTTTTTTTTTGTGAATAGTCACGTATCGTGAATAGTCTTGGTATCGTGAATAGTCTTAGATATCGTGAATAATCTTAGTATACATGAATAGTAAATCCGACACCAAAAGATAGAAATTCCACAAAAAAAAATATTTTCACGCTTACGTGAATAGTACTCGTGAATAGTAACTCGTGAATAGTAACTCATGAATAGTAACTCGTGAATAGTAACTCATGAATAAGTAACCCCCCACATGAAAAAGTTCCAAATTTGATAAAAACCTCGGATCAACATTTCAAAGATAATGATATTGAAGAAATAATATCATTACTGAAAAAAAATAATATCCACTTACCTCGAAGAATCGATTGATTGGAAGGAAAGGTCGGAAGTGATCTTTGAATGAAACTTATCTTTGAGCAAAGAACTCTCAAAGTATCTAAATACTCACAAAATACGCCAATAATATAGAGAGAAGAGAGAAAAACTTGTTTCGGTGTGATTTTCAATTCTAACTTAGCCCTCATTTATAGGAAAATGTTAGCCCGTAGAAGCGGACTTTGACTTTCTTTTGATGGCTTTTACTCTTACTATTGCCACCCACCACATTTGAAATAAAATTCAGCACATTTCTTCACCAACCACAAGTGGGGCCCACTCAATTCTAGAATTTTCCACCAAAATCAATTATAACCCTAATTTAGAATCGGACACCTCTTAAAATTCATAACAAATCATTCGTGCATTTTTAACGGTTCAAAATTTGTGGACATATACTCAACTTATGTATGTATAACATACCCAAAATTACCACAATCCAACGGTCGGATTAAAAATTATAATCCCCATGATATATCTCTCAAACCCCCGATTTAATTTTTAATACCTCGATCACGGTAAAATCTTGATAAAACACCTCAACAAAAATTTCTTCATTTATAACCACATAAATAAATCCATCATTTATATCCACATAAAATAAATATTTCTTTATCATATGAATCAATAATTAATTATTCACAAATAATATTACGAATCACAATTATGACAATGACGGTAGTTCCTGGAAGAGGGCTTTTCCGATAAAAGATTTCTCCTTCTTGGCCAAGCAATTAGGTGACCAAACCTCTCCTTGATGTAACTTTCTAGACATTGCCAATAATGCTATCTAATAATATTATTTAAATAATATGAATTATTGATCGATAATGGAGATAATGTGCGGTGACAATTATTGAACAACAATAATATAAAATATCAACGCAATTAATTATTGAATCAATAAAATAAAATATTGAGCGATAACTTCATCGTAAAAATTATTGAGTAGTGCCTTCTTACGTAAGGATCAATAATTCAACAATCATGCTGATACCGTGTGTCTTCTTGTCTGACCAGACATTCTTTGTATTTTAACCACCGGGTATTCAACGGTCTTAACGGTAAATAACTACGCCGTTATTTTTAACCAACTTATATTTGTCGTTTTCTTCATCCAATCGCTTTTCACATGGGGCCCACACATGGTCATGCATTGTCGTCATTTAATATTCGAATATTCCAAACGATCTAATATTCCACGACCAAACGAATATTCCCAAACAAAATGAATATTTTATAACCACTTGCTTATTTTGAAATATTTGCGTATTTAACCCTTAACTATCCACATTAATCAAATCAACCCTTACTATTTCAAAATAATAAATAAAGGAAATTCCTTTTTATTTAAAAATTTTCGGTCTTACAACCTCCCTCCTTATGAAATTTAGTCCTCGAAATTGGCGTCGACGATACTGGTGTTTTGAAAAGGTGAGGATACCTCGCTTTCATTTAGCTTTCCAATTCCTGGTCATTTCCTCTATAGCATGATTCCTCCACAAAACTTTAACTTGTGGTATGACCTTTCTTGGCGTAGGGCATGCTCCTTCCTATCCAAGATCTTGATAGGTACCTCCTCATACGTTAAGTCTTGGTTATCTCGTCCTGGTTCTAACTTCAATAACGTGGTTCGGGTCTTTCACATATTTACGAAATACGATATGTGAAACACATTATGAACACGAGACATACTCGGAGGTAACGCAAGTCTATAGGCTACATTTCCTACTCGGTCGAAGAATTTGAAATGGACCAATAAATCGTGGATTGAGCTTTCCTCTCTTCCCAAATCTTGTAACTCCCTTCCATGGAGCAACTCATGACAATACATGATCCCTACATTAAATTCCCACGTCCTTTCGATGAAGATCCGCATAACTCTTTTGTCGATCTTGGCCGTTTATATATCGTTGTCGAATTATTTGGATCTTTTCGGTAGTCATACGTACTAACTTCGGGTCCCAACAATGTTGCTTCACCCACCTCATCCCAACATATTGGAGAACGACATTTTCGTCCATATAATGCTTGAATGGAGCCACACCTATACTTGCACGATAAGCGTTGTTGTAGGAGAATTCCACCATGGTAAATACTTATCCCAACCGCCTGAAAGTCTAGGACACGAGTCTTAATAAATCTTCAAGAGTTTGAATAGTCCTCTACGATTGTCCGTCTGGTTTGGGGATGGTATGCGAAAACTAAATCGCAAATCCGCGTGCCCATAGCTTTTTGCAAGCTAACCCAAAATCTTGAAGTGAATCTTGGGTCACGATCCGAAACTATGGATACAGGCATGCCATGCAACCTCACAATCTCATTTACGTACATACTAGCAAGGCGTTCAAGTGAATAAGTCTCCGTGTCGGCAAGAAATGAAGCGGAACTTGGTTAATCTATCAACAATAACCCAAATAGCATTGATGCCTTGAGAAACCGTAGGAAGACCCGTATGCTTGAAATCCATGGTAATGTGTTCCCACTTCCATTCCGGAATCTCAAGTGGTTGCAACGGACCCTTAGGTACTAGATGCTCTCGCCTTTACACGTTAAGCAAGTTAAACACATCGAGATAAACTTTGCAATCTCTCTCTTCATATTATTCCACCAAAATGTATGTCAAGATCACGATACATTTAGTACTTCGAGATGGATTGCAAATGGTGTATTGTGCCTCCATCATAATCTTGTACTTCAAATCGAGTCGTTAGGACACAAAAGTCTAGAGTGGACTCAAGTATTCCTTCTTCATCAATTCTAAGCTTAGGAATAGCTCCTTCTTGTACTTTCTTCTTCATACGCATCATTTCTCAAGATTCGGTGGCTTGAGCAACCTTAACTTTTTCTATTAAAGTTGGCTCTGTCGCGTATACTGACATCATCGCGCTTCGTTCCGCGTATGATCTTCTACTCGATCGTCATATTTCCACGTTAAACTTTACCGGGATGGTATTGAATAGTGTGGTCGTAGTCTTTCAATAGCTCGAGCCAACGTCATTTGCCGCATGTTGAGTTCTTTTTTGAGTGAAGAAATATTTAAGGCTTTTATGGTGCGAATATATCTCCACTTTCTCCCCATATAGATAGTGCCTCCATATCTTTAAGCGAAAGCGATCGCGCTGAACTCTAGATCATGAGTAGGATAATTCCTCTCATACTCTTTTAAGTTGTCATGAGGCATAGGCTATGACTTTCCCACGTTGCATGAGAACATCCCTAACCCTTTGCACGAAGCATCGTTTGAGATAACAAATCCATCCGAACCGGATGGTATTGTTAGAGCAGTCTTGAAATAAGTCTCCTCTTAAGCTCTTGGAAACTTTTCTCGCATTCTTCGCCCCAAAACGAATTTACGTATCCTTTCGAGTTAATTTGAGTTAATGGAGTAGCGATTAGAAAAACCCTTCCTGAATCTCCGATAATAACCACTTAAGCCCAAAAGCTACGTCTTGATCATGACTTCGGTTGCTCCAACTTTGTATTGCTTCAATCTTGGCGGATCAACGGATACTCCATGTTTTGACACCACATGCCCAAGAAAGGCTACTTCCTCGAAGCCGAACTCGCATTTCTTCAATTTGGCATATAGTTGGTTTTCACGAAGCCTTTGGAGTACCAAAACTTCAATGGTGCTCATGATCTTCACGACTTTTGGAATATATAAGGATGTCATCAATAAAGACAACAACGAATCGATCCAAATATTCCTTGAATACTCGGTTCATCATATCCATGAAAGCCGCGAGGAGCATTAGTTAGTCCGAAAGACATGACTAAGAATTCATAATGCCCATCTGAGTTCGAAGGCGGTCTTTGGAATATCCTCGATTCTAATTTTCAAATGATGATATCCGAGCGAAGATCGATTTTGAAAAGAATTGTGCCCTCTTGCAATTTGGTCAAACAAGTCATCAATACGAGGTAGAGGATACCTATTCTTGATGGTGACATGGTTCAATTCCCCGATAGTCGATACAAAATCGCATACTCCGTCTTTCTTTTTTACAAATAAAACAGGAGCACCCCAAGGAGATGTACTAGGGCCAGAATGAAACCGATGTCCAACAATTCCTCAGTAGTTGGACCTTTAACTCTGAAGTTCAATAGGAGCCATTCGATATGGGGTTTTAGAAATGGGCTTTGTGCGGGTTCAAGATCAATAAAGAATTGAACTTCACGTTACGGGGTAGGCCGGGAAGTTCTTGAAATCGTCGGAAAGTCGATAACAACAGGGAATATTATTCAAATTTGGCGTGTCTTTATTCAAATCCATAACATGGGCTAAGAAAGCTTGACATCCGCTTTTTCAATAAGCGAATAGCTTTATGATTAGATATGATAGTGATTGATTTTAATGGTTTAGTTGCTTGAATTAGCATAACAACGGGTTGGTTAGGAATATGAAAACTAACAACCTTACGAAAACAATCAATTTTGGCATGATGAGTAGTTAACCAATCAATCCCTAAAATCACATCAAAAGCAAGTATCTTTAAAGAGATAAGGTCAATGACGGTAAGGTGATGGTGCCAACTTGAATCAAACAAGATTTATAAGCGATGGATGTGATGAAAGTTTCTCTAACGGAGTTTCCACAGATAGGTCAAAGTCTAATTTCTCCGAGTCAAGTTTAAGCGTTGAGCACATGCGGGAGAGATAAATGAATGGGTATGCCCGTATCAGTAAGGTATAAACTTCGCAAGAATTTATAAATAGCTTACCCGTGATCACCTCGTTTGGGTTCCTCGCATTATGACCCGATCCACAACAAACGCCTCTTCCGGAATCGTTGACTTTGACTTTTACGGGGACGATCTTTTGAGTCACCGTCCCCATTGAACTAGGTTTCGCGAACCGTCTGATCTCGGCGATATGTCCTTCCTTTCCACAACTATAGCATACCTTGAATGTTGTAGGGCGGTTTGGATGATATGTCCCTCTTTTCCGCATTTGTAGCATATGATCGGTGGTCGTTCTCCTCCCTTAGAACCGATTCTTTGCCGCAAGACTGCTCGTCTTCACATAGTCGTTATTAAATCTCCTCTTTTAAAATCTCCTCTGACTCGCTTTTCATTTTCATGACCATGATTACCACCGAGTGGTTACCATTTCTGTCCGTACATTTCTTTCTCCGCAGTTATCATTATTACATTGATTGCTATCTCTGATAGTACGATCCTGGTTATGGTCCCTCGAGTTGACCGTATCTTTCGTTATCTCGCTTTCTAATAATTGAGCCTGTTTGACAACATCTGAATAAAGAGAAAGTTTATGAGAAATGAGATCTTGACGTATCTGGGTTTCAAACCTCTAAGAAACATCCGTCCATACGTTCCTCATTCTCCACCAAATGAGGTGCAAACACGGATAACTCTGCAAACTTTGCCTCGTCTTTGAGACACCGTCATGTTATTATTTTGCTCTAATCGATGAACTCCACTTCCTTCATATAGCCCGAACACTTTCGGGAAAATATTTGTCATTAAATAGTCTCTCAAACGTCTCCCAAGACATCTTGAAGTGCGTCTCGGATGGAGTGCGCTTCACGACTCCCACCGATGAGTCTGCCTTCGCCCTTTGCGGAACATAAAGGTGGCGAATGGAACCTTCTGTTCCTCCGTGCATCCCAAGACATCGAATATCTTGGTAATTTGTTTGACCCGTGTTTCCGCCGCCATGATCGGATCGCTTTCCCTTAAATTCTCGGTGGTCCCACTCTTTGAACCGCTTGGCTTTGTGTGACAACCCGTGAATTGCTATCATTTCCTCCTCGTATTTTGAACACGAGTCTCCTCGTGCGATTTTGCATGAATCGCAAAAAGCTTCTAAACATCCCCTCGTTCATCATCTCTTTCCGGTGGTGTTGTTCACAGGAGGAACATTGCCAGGCGTGTTGCACGTTCTCCTCGTTGGTAAAAATCTGAGGCATCTCCACGGTCTCATTTACTCCATTGTTAATATTCTCGATTCGACATTCTCAAATCTTTATCATAAAAACAAGGGTTAATTAAGGAAATCAATATATCACATAATATCCCTATATCTTGACTAACTAACAAATAAGCTTAGGTAGGACACACTGCAAAGGATTTACTCGTCTCTCCCTCCTAGTTCTATTCCCCGATCTCCGCCGGAGATCATATCCCTAAGCTCGATACCAACCTGTGGCGCCCCAAAATAGGTATACATCACCCATTCTGAGTTGTCAATACGTGATACGAAACAACTACAACTTTATTATTACAACAATGAAAGCGTGAGTTTAAATACAAATATTATCCTCTGAGACAATATTTATACTCACATAAATCCTCATCACATTTATTGATACATTATTTTACACAAAATGGTGAGGACTACTAAACAATCCTTTCTAAAACCTTCATTCCATACCCCACTTCGTACTTTCTGTTATATTCTAGCCTCCCGAGAAGAATGGAACAAAAAGGAAAAGGGTGAGCTCAACTAGCTCGATAAAGAATATTATGACTAAGATAATATACAACAAATTATCGTTAGTCTTCAACGGGGAAAAATTTAATAGAATCTGATAGGCAACAAATTTTCAATCAATATTATTACGCAATGAAATAATAATTCATTAGAAGAGTTAAGTAGAGAATGCAAACTACTATCTTACTATGTATGAATTTAAAAGTTCATCGTCTATCTTTTATCCTGTAACAACAATCAATATACATCTGAATCAAATATTCATCTTTGCACTACGGGCGAAGATATTCATCGATTAATTATGTATTCATTTAAACACTGTTCATCTTTGCACTACTGGGCCAAAGATATTAATCGATCGATCGTGTTCATCTCGAACACTGCTCATCTTTACTTCTGGGGCCAAAGATATTCTTGAAATCATTCATCTTTACTACTACGGGCCAAAGATATTCAATAATATCATCATTTAAGGCGAGGATGATGAAAATATTTTTAAAGAACGAATCCAAAGAAACAAAATGACAAGGATTAAGGATTAAAGATTCAGTACTTTGTTTTATCCATGTCCAACAATACCCCAAAAATAATCACGAGTGGTGTAAAATTCAAGAATGATCAAAACATGGATCTGATCAAAGCTAGTATCCAAAATAGATGTTTTGAATGAAAAGAAGAAATTTTATTTTTTTTTGTGAATAATCTTAGTATATCGTGAATAGTCTTGGTATCGTGAATAGTCTTATATCGTGAATAATCTTAGTAGTATACATGAATAGTAAATCCGACACCAAAAGATAGAAATTCCACAAAAAAAAAATATTTTCACGCTTACGTAATAAGTACTCGTGAATAGTAACTTTCGTGAATAGTAACTCATGAATAGTAACTTCGTGAATAGTAACTCATGAATAGTAACCCAGACATGAAAAAGTTCCAAATTTGATAAAAACCTCGGATCAACATTTCAAAGATAATGATATTGAAGAAATAATATCATTACGAAAAAAAATAATATCCACTTACCTCGAAGAATCGATTACTTCTAAGGAAAGGTCGGAAGTGATCTTGAATGAAACTTGTCTTGAGCAATGAACTCTCAAAGTATCTAAATACTCACAAATATACGCTCGATAATATAGAGAGAAAGAGAAAACTTTGTTTACGGTGTGATTTTCAATTCTAACTTAGCCTCATTTATAGGAAAATGTTAGCCGTAGAAAGCGCGACTTGACCACTCTTCACGATGGCTTTACCTACTACTATTGCCACCCACCACATTTGAAATAAAATTCAGCACATTTCTTCACCAACCACAAGTGGGGCCCACTCAATTCTAGAATTTTCCACCAAAATCAATTATAACCCTAATTTAGAATCAGACACCTCTTAAAATTCATAACAAATCATTACGTGCATTTTAACGGTTCAAAATTTGTGGACATATACTCAACTTATGTATGTATAACATACCCAAAATTACCACAATCCAACTGGTCGGATTAAAAATTATAATCCCATGATATATCTCAAAACCCCGATTTAATTTTTAATACCTCCAATGTAAGACCCCAACTTTTATAAATAAAGATGAATTTTTCTATAAATATTATTTTTGAATATTATGGAATAAATTTGATATAATGTTATAGTTGTGGGTAATATTTATAAATTTTGCAAAGTATGCAAGTTGTTATAAAATATTAGTTTGGTGGGGAATATTCTTTTTGTTAGGAATATTAAATACAATGGCTCAATCATTGGTGGACCCCACAATGAAATTATTGTCGGATTGAGAAAACGCGACAAAAATATTTTATAAAAATAACGGCGGAGGTGTTACAGAATTAAAAGCTGTTGAACTACGGTTGGTAAAAAATCACGATGTCTGGCGTAGTTGCATAGTAGCCACGGTATTGATTATTGATGCTTCGTGAGAAGTCACTCATTATGCTCAATTATTACTACTGATAATTCTTTGCATCATATCTCTTATATTATTGATTCAATTATTGTCATAGTATCATCTCATATAATATGTTATAGTATTAAATCAATAATTGAGATGACAAGTTATAAATGATTAATAATTGTTGAAAGATTAAATATGTGTTGATGAAAAAAAAATGATTTGTGGTAAGTTTGATTATTTTATGGGGGCTCATATGTTATCATCTAAGAGTCTCTTCGTCGATAGTATTTACCTTCGTCAATAATAATTACCTTCGTCGATAGTAATTACCCTTGTGAATAGTATTTACCTTCGTCGATAGTATTTACCTTCGTTAATAGTAATTACCTTTACGGACGTCGAACCACTTGTCGTTTCACATTCTGAGGTCCGAACCACTTGTCGTTTCACATTACTGAGGCGTCGAACCAATTCGTCCAAGCCACTTGCCTTTTCACCACGGCGGTCTTTAAGCTAGAAATCTTCTATAAATAGAGCCTGAGGGCTTCATTATTTTCACTTAATTCATTCAAGCTATAGAGAGAAAGTAGAGAGAGAATAAGAGAAAAGAAGAAGAGTATTTTATTCTTACTGCTTTCTGCAGGAGATTCAATCTCCTACCAAATGTAAGGGTGTTATTCTTTCTTATTCAGCGAAAGAGAACTCTGTTGTTATTCCATTGCTTATTATTACATTGGAATAACTTTTGTATAAGTGGTTTACCTATACTTGGTGACATTCTTCTATTATTACATTGGAACATCCATGCATGTGTTTTACACCTGGACTGGTTCCGTCTTTTTATTATTATTACATTTGAACATCACATGCATGTTTTTTACACCGGACTGGGATTCCGCTCTTTATTATTACATTGGAACATCACATGCATGTGTTTTACACCGGACTGGTTAAAATCTTTATTATTACTTGGAATATCCTATCGTGTGTTTTACAGGATGCAGTTCCATCTTTATTATTACATTGGAACATCCTGTCGGTGTGAATTTCACGACTGGTTCCGTTATTTATTATTACATTGGAATAACTTTTCTGCATGCGATTACATCGCATGCATGGTGATTTCTTTTGTTATTCCATTCTTTATTATACCCAAATAGTTTAAAACTTTGACTTATACTCCATGAAATTAGTAGAATATCCTTGATATTTGCGTTTCATCCAAATATCTTTCATGGAAATATTCTTGATCATTCTTGAATTTTACTCTACAAAAACAAGATGTCATGTTGACAATTTGGGCGTTAATAATTCTGGATAAAATAATTCTTGAACTTGTTTTATTGAATTCTTATATCATTGTCATCATCATCCTCGTGTTTATATTTTTTTTGAAAGTCAATACATGGCACATAGTGCGTAGATGGACTTGGTATGATTATGACCGAGACTATTGATTGTAATCATGGCCGTAATGTTACAAATGATGTGATAAAAATCCTCGATGGTAGTAGTGCATTGATGGACAGATTGTTGGCATGATCATGACCATTAATGAATACACAAATATTCTTTGCCGTAGTGCATGAATAATTGTGGTCGTGATCTTAAAGAATATCCTTGGCCGTAGTGCGGGGTGATTCGATGATGTGAAATATTTATTAAAGTTGAGTCTCGGCTATAAACGATGATGAAAAACCTTTTAAAACCTAAAAGATAGTAGACTTTATTTTCTACTTGACTCTTTTAATGGATTGCATATTCATGCCGATTAAAGCGGTTGTCTATTGTATTTTATCGGTTTAACATTATTGAAGACTATTGATAATTTATTACGCATTATCTTAGTCATAATATTTCTTCTTGGGCTAGTTGAGCTCACCCTTTCTTTTTCATTGTTCTCTTGAGGAAATGATAATATAAATTTGGGGACGAGTCGGGAAACGAGTGATGGTCACGAAGATAGCATTAGTAGTCCTCACTATTACGTAAAATAGTGTGATAATAACTGTAATGAGGACTTTTTGTTTGAGTTTGTATAATATCTAGTAGAGCGATATTTGTATTTAAACTCACGATTTATGTCGTATTATACCTGACAGATTATGTTAATAAGTTGTATTTAAATTACATACCATGTAAGTGTCGACCCAAGATGGGTGATGTATACCTAATTTTGGGGCGTCACGGTTGTTATATCGAGCTTAGGATATATGATCCTGGCTAAGATGTGAGAATAGTACTAGGAGGAGAGGCAGGGAATACCTTCGCTAGTATGACTACCTAAGTTTATGTGATATTTTATTGGTTGGTCGGAAGATAGGGATAATTTGTTACATGTCGATTAACCTTTTGTTTTTTGTGGCGATGTCTGAAAATGACATCCGAGAATGTTGAGAATAGCAATGGGCCTTGACGATTGTTGATTCACCACATATCAATAATCGAGGATAATGTGCATCGAGGAAGGCGACAATCCTCATCAAAAAACAACAACACCGACCAAATGACGAATGATCAAATGTTCGGAGGCTTTATGCAATTTATCAACAATGACGAGTGAGAGCGACTCTCGTCCAAAACGTAGGGTGGAAACACGGAAAACTCTCGAGGCGGTCACCGCTAAACAATTTAAGGAGTGGGGACCACCGGGAGTTTAAGGGAGAGCAAAACCACTTCACGGCGGAAGCATGTGGATAAAGCAGTTACCAAGATATTTGATGTCTTGGGATGCTCAGAGAGCAAAAGGTTCCCTACGCCTTTATGTGTTGCTTGGAGGCGGATTCTTGGTGGGAATCGGTAAAAGCGTACTCAACCATTTGTCTTGAAGATATCTTGGGAGAAGTTCCAGGGTCATTCAACGACAAATACTTTCACGAAAGTATTAGCCACATGAAGGAGGTGGAGTTTATCAAGTTGGAACAAAACAATATGGCCAGGTAATGTCATGATACGAGGCAAAATTTGCGGAGTTATCACGGTTCGTCCCACTGGTGGATAATGAAGAGAGAATGGCGCGAATGTTTTAAGAGGTTTGAAGCGGGAGATACGTCAACATCTTATTTCTCGTAAACCGTGTTTGTATTCGGATGTTGTAAATAGGGCTCGATTAGTGGAGCGCGATAATGAGTCCACGTGACTAAAAGAAGCGGTAAACAAAATTATAATACCAATGAGAATAGTCATGGCGGTGACAACAAGCGTGGAGGAATCAACGGGCGGATATGGTAACCACTTCGGTGGTAATCGGGGCCAAAACAATAAGAATGGACATTTCAAGAAAAGGAGATTCAACAATGATGGAAAGACGTCGACACCAAAGACACCCGTTGTTAAGGAAGGAGAAAGACCACCTATCATATGCTTCAAATGCGGAGAGAGGGACACATCGATCAATGCGTCATGCCGTCCAAAGCGTGTTATAATTGTGGAAGAAGGTCATTTAGCTCGATTTTGTCGTTTCACAGAAAGACAAATTCACTTAGGATGGAGGCACCAAAGGCCATCCCGGAAAATTCAAAACCCAGGTGGTCTGAGGAGAGCATTTGTTGTGACCTCCCAAAAGAGCAAGGAATCCGAATGAGGTCATCACGGGTAAGCTTATCATAAACTCTAATGAAGTCTATACTTTATTTGATCTGGGGTTCTACCCATTCTTTTATTTCTCTACTTGCGCTCATCGATTAAATTTGACTCGGAGAAATTAGACTTTGACTTATCTGTGGAAACTCCGTTGGGAGAAACCTTCATTACATCCACTGCTTATAAGTCTTGTTTGGTTCAAATCGGTACCCTCACATTACTGTCGATCTTATTTCATTAAAATACTTGCATTTGACGTGATTACAGGGATTGATTGGTTAACTACTTATCATACAAAAATTGATTGTTTTCGTAAGTTGTTAGCTTTCATATTCTAATCAACCTATTATGCGAATTCAAACGACCAAACCATTAAAATCAATCACGGTCATCTCAAGCCATAAAGCTATTCGTTTATTGAAAAAGCGGATGTCAAGCTTTCTTAGCTCATGTCACGATTTAAATAAAAATCGTCGATTTTAAAACGATATTCCTATTGTTAATAAATTTCTGACGTATTCCCAAAGAACTTCTGGCCTACCCCGGGCGTGAAATTGAATTTTGTATCGACCTTGAACCCGTCAAAAAACCTATTTCCAAAGCCCCATGTCGAATGGCTCTATTGAACTTCGTGAGTTAAAGACCCAATGCGAGGAATTGTTAGACATTGGCTTTATTAAGTCCTAGTACTTCTCCTTGGGGTGCTCTCTGTTACATTCGTGAAGAAGAAAGATGGGAGTATCGCGACTTTGTATTGATTATCGGGGAGTTGAATCACGTCACCATCAAAATAGGTATCCATTGCCACGTATTGATGACTGTTTGACCATTGCAAGGAGCCAAATTCTTTTCAAAGATTGATCTTACGTTAGGATATCACCAATTGAAGATTAGAACTGCGACATTCCAAAGACTCGGCTTTCGAACTTCGATGCGGGCATTATGAATTCTAGTCATGTCCTTTGGATTGACTAATGCTCTCTTTGCCTTCATGGATATGATGAACCAAGTATTCAAGGAATATTTAGATCACTTTGTGGTCGTCTTTATTGATGACATCCTTATTTATTCCAAAAGCCGTGAAGATCATGAAAGCAACACTTGAGGTGACACTCCAAAAGCTTCGTGAATATAAGCTTTATGCCAGTTGAAGAAATCACGAGTTACGGCTTGAAGAAGTAGCATTCCTTGGGCACGTGGTATCAAGTCATGGAATATCTGTTGACCCAAAGAAAGATTGAAGCTATTCAAAGTGGGAACAACCTAAATCGATGATGAAATCGTAGCTTTCTCGGTTTAGTTGGTTATTATCGGAGATTCGTGGAAGGATTTTCTCGAATCGCTATTCCATCGACTCGGTGACTCGGAAAGATACAAAGTTCGGTTGGAGCGAAGAATGTGAGAAGAGTTTTCAAGAACTCGAGAGGAGACTTATTTATTTTGTTACTCGACAATACCATCTCGGCTCGGAGGATTTGTCATCTCTGATGATGCTTGAGGCAAAGGGTTGGGATGTGTTCTCATGCAACATGGAAAAGTAATAGCTTTATGCCTCGCGACAACTCAAAGAATATGAGAGGAATTATCCTACTCATGATCTAGAGTTAGCGGTTGTTATCTTCTTGCACTTAAAATTTGGAGGCATTACTTGTATGGGGAGAAAGTGGAGATCTTTACGGATCATAAAAGCCTCAAATATTTCTTCACTCAAAAGGAACTCAACATACGACAACGACGTTGGCTTGAACTGTTGAAAGATTATGATCGTACCATCGATACCATCACGGAAAAGCGAGCGTGGTAGTGACGCATTGAGTAGAAAATCATATGCAAGTCTGCGAGTGCGATATTGTCAACGCAAAGCCCATTTTGTGTGACTTGCAAAGGATGGAGATAGAATTAAAGACTCGAGGGGCGCGTGTGATGATAAGCGAGTATCTGAGTAGAACAGACTTTAATTGATAAAGTTAAAAGTTGCCATCGAAACTACGGACACACGAGTGATGCGTATGAGGAAGAAAGTGCAAGAAGGTGCTATCTTAGGAAGCAAGAATCGATGAAGAAGGAATACTTGAGTCAACTCCGGACTTTGTGTTCTAACGACCACGATTTAAAGTATAATATCATGATGGAGGCACACAACACACCATTTGCAATCCATCTCAGGGAGTACCAAAATGTATCATGATATTAAATCATACATTTTGGTGGAAGCAATATGAAGAGAGAGATATAATATTTGTTTATCTCAAGGTGTCTAACTTGTCAACGAGTTAAAGCGGACATCAAGTACCAAAAGGTCCATTGCAACCACTTGAAATTCCGAATGGAAGTGGGAGCACATTACCATGGATTTCGTTCTGGGGTCTTCCTAAGGTTTCTCAAGGCATTGATGCGATTTGGGTCATTGTTGATAGGTTGACCAAGTCCGCTCATTTCTTCTGCGTCGAGAAACTTATACACTTGAACGTCTTGCTTTCGTATGTACATAAACGAGATTGTAAGATCGCATGGTATCTGCGGATCCATAGTTTCGATCGAGACCCAAGATTCACTTCACGATTTTGGGTTAGTTTGCAAAAAGCTATGGGCACAGACTTACGATTTAGCTTCGGCATATCATCCTCGGACGGACGGACAATCGGAGAGGACTATTCAAACTCTTGAAGATCTATTAAGACTCATGTCCTTGATTTCAGGGGAGTTGGGACAAGTTCTTACCATTGGTGGAGTTTTCCTACAACAACAGTTATCAAGCAAGTATTGGCATGGCTCCATTCGAGCGTTGTATGGAAGAAAGTGTCGTTCTCGGTATCTTTGGGATGAGGTGGGTGAAGCAACGTTGTTGGGGCCGGGAGTTGATACGTATGACTACGGAAAAAGATTCAAACAATCAAACAACGTATAAAAACCTCACAAAATCGACAAAAGAGTTATCTTGATCTTCATCGAAAGGGCGTGGAATTCGATATAGAGATCATGTGTTGTTAAGAGTTGCTCCATGGAAAGGAGTTACAAGATTTGGAAAGAGAGGAAAACTTAACCCTCGATTCATCGGTCCATTTTAATCCTCGATCGAGTAGGAGCTGTGGCCTATAGACTCGCTTTCTGCCAAATATGTCTCGTGTTCATAACGCGTTTTCACATATCTATGTTACGTAAATATGTGAAAGACCCGAACCATATTATTGAGTTAGAAATAAGACGAAATAGCGGAAGATTTGGCGTATGAAGAGGTTCTGTTCAAATTTTGGATAAGAAGGAACATATTCTACGCTCGAGGTTATACCTCAAGTCGAAGTTTTGTGGAGGAACCACGATGTTGAGAAATGACTTGGGAGTTAGAATCGAAATGAAATCAAGGTATCCTTACCTCTTGACATACCAGTGCGTACCCTAATTTCGAGGAAAATTTCATAAGAAGGGAGGTTGTAAGACCCGACTTTTATAAATAAAGATGAATTTTTCTATAAATATTATTTTTGAATATTATGGAATAAATTTGATATAATGTTATAGTTGTGGGTAATATTTATAAATTTTGCAAAAGTATGCAAGTTGTTATAAAATATTCGTTTGGTGGGGAATATTCTTTTTTAGGGAATATTAAATCTGATGGCTCAATCATTGGTGGACCCCACATGAAATTATTGTCGGATTGAGAAAACGACAAAAATATTTTATAAAAATAACTTGGCGGAGGTGTTACCGTTAAAAGCTGTTGAACTACCCGGTGGTAAAAGTAAATGCGATGTCTGGCGTAGTTGCGTAGTAGCACACACGGTATTGATTATTGATCTTTACGTGAGAAGTCACTTTCGGCTATGCTCGATTATTACTACGATAATTCTTTGCGTCATATCTCTTATATTATTGATTCAATTATTGTCATAGTATCATCCATATAATATGTTATAGTATTAAATCAATAATTGAGATGACAAGTTATAAATGATTAATAATTGTTGAAAGATTAAATATGTGTTGATGAAAAAAAATGATTTGTGGTAAGTTTGATTATTTTATGGGGGCTCATATGTTATCATCTAAGAGTCTCTTCAAATATAGTATTTACCTTCGTCGATAAGTAATTACCTTCGTCGATAGTAATTACCCTTGTGAATAGTATTTACCTTCGTCGATAGTATTTACCTTCGTTAATAATAATTACCTTTACCAGACGTCCGAACCACTTGTCGTTTCACATTACGAGTGTCGAACCACTTGTCGTTTCACATTCAAAGGCGTCGAACCGATTAAATCGCCACTTGCCTTTTCACACTAGCGGGTGCTAAGCTAGAAATCTTCTATAAATAGAGGCCTGAGGGCTTCATTATTTTTCACGAATTCATTCAAGCTATAGAGAGAGAAAGTATAGAGAATAAGAGAAAAGAAGAAGAGTATTTTGTTACTACACTTCTTTGCGATATTCAATCTCCTACCAAATGTAAGGGGTGTTATTCTTTCTTATTCATGAAGAGAACTGTTGTTATTCCATTGCTTATTATTACATTGGAATAACTTTTGTATAAGTGGTTTACCCTATACTTGGTGACATTCTTCTATTATTACATTTGGAACATCACATGCTCATGTGTTTTACAGGACTGGTTCCGTCTTTATTATTATTCATTGGAACATCACATGCATGTGTTTTACTGCAGGACTGGTTCCGTCTTTATTATTCTCATTGGAACATCACATGCATGTGTTTTTACAGGACTGGTTCCGTCTTTATTATTCTGTTGGAATATCCTATCATGTGTTTTACACCGGATGCAGTTCCATCTTTATTATTACATTGGAACATCCAGCTTTGTGAATTTCACGACGACTGGTTCCGTTATTTATTATTACATTGGAATAACTTTTATGCATCTTGGTCTATCGCATGCATGGTGATTTCTTTTGTTATTCCATTCTTTATTATACCAGTTGGTTAAAACTTTGACTTCTATACTCCATGAAATTAGTAGAATATCCTTGATATTTGCGTTTCATCCAGTATCTTTTCATGGAAATATTCTTCTGATCATTCTTGAATTTTACTCTACAAAACAATGTATCATGTTGACAATTTGGGCGTTAATAATTCTGGATAAAATAATTCTTGAACTTGTTTTATTGAATTCTTATATCATTGTCATCATCCTCATGTTTATATTTTTTTTTGAAAGTCATCCGTGGCTTTGTAGTGCATAGATGGACTTGGTATGATTATGACCGAGAGACTATTCGTGTAATCATGGCCAATAGTAATGTTACAAATGATGTGATAAAAATCCTCGATTAGTAGTAGTGCATTGATGGACGATTGTTGGCATGATCATGACCATTAATGAATACACAAATATTCTTTGCTCGTAGTGCATGAATAATTGTGGTATTCGCGATCTTAAAGAATATCCTTGGCAGTAGTGCGGGGGTGATTCGATGATGTGAAATATTTATTAAAGTGAGTCTCAAATTATAAACGATGATGAAAAACCTTTTAAAACCTAAAAGATAGTAGACTTTATTTTCTACTTGACTCTTTTAATGGATTGCATATTCATTGCAGATTAAACCGGTTGTCATTGTATTTTATCGGTTTAACATTATTGAAGACTATTGATAATTTATTCGCATTATCTTAGTCATAATATTTCTTCTTGGGCTAGTTGAGCTCACCCTTTCTTTCACTTTTTCTCTTGAAATGATAATATAATTTGGGACGAGTCGGGGAAACGAGTGATGGTCCTGAAGATAGCATTAGTAGTCCTCACTATTACGTAAAATAGTGTGATAATAATCAGTAATGAGGACTTTTTGTTTGAGTTTGTATAATATCTAGTAGAGCGATATTTGTATTTAAACTCACGATTTATGTCGTATTATACCTACGCAGTTATGTTAATAAGTTGTATTTAAATTACATGCCCATGTAAGTGTTATGACCCAAGATGGGTGATGTATACCTAATTTTGGGGGCGTCACATCCAATCTGGTAAAATACTGATAAAACACCTCAACAAAAATTTCTTCATTTATAACCACATAAATAAATCCATCATTTATATCCACATAAAATAAATATTTCTTTATCATATGAATCAATAATTAATTATTCACAAATAATATTACGAGATCACAATTATGACAACCAGTAGCCGCTCCTGAAAGAGGGGGCTTTCAGATAAGGATTTCTCCTTCTTGGCGCCTTGATTAGGTGACCAAACCTCTCCTCGACGAGAACTTTCTGAACATTGCCAATAATCTTTATCTAATAATATTATTTAAATAATATGAATTATTGATCGATAATGGAGATAATGTGCGGTGACAATTATTGAACAACAATAATATAAAATATCAACGCAAAGAATTATTGAATCAATAAAATAAAATATTGAACAATAATTCTTTGTAAAAATTATTGAGTAGTGCGCCTTCACGTAAGGATCGATAATTCAACAATACATGGCAATACCGTGTGTCTTCTTGTGCGACCACGCCAGATTCTCGTATTTTAACCAACGGGTATTCCAATGGTCTTAATTGATAATAACTACTGCCAGTTATTTTTAACCAACTTATATTTGTCGTTTCTTCATCCAATCGCTTTCAGTTATGGGGCCCACACATGGTATTTGCAAGTCAAATTTAATATTCCCCGCAATCGAATATTCCACGACCAAACGAATATTCCCGACAAAATGAATATTTTATAACCACTTGCTTATTTTGAAATATTTGCGTATTTAACCCTTAACTATCCACATTAATCAAATCAACCCTTACTATTTCAAAATAATAAATAAAGGAAATTCCTTTTTATTTAAAAAATTTCGGGGTCTTACATAAAACATATCAAAACTTCGTCAAAACTTAGGGGTCATAGTCTTACAAAATTTTTAAAACAAATCAAATGTAGAAGTGAGTTTTATAAAATTTTCAAACTTTAAGGTGAATCTTATAAAAAATTCAAACCTTGGGAGCCGTGGCCCCCTCCAACCTCCATGTAGCTCCGTCCCTGTGCATATGCTGCATCAGCTTAGTAGGTGCTGCAGGTGTTAAGCTTTAATATTAATCTTGTCATATATATTCCTGTCCAATATTAATTATTAGCTTCTTTTTTTGCGATACATTGTATATTATCTATGATTTTGGAGTAATACGGTTGTGTATTAAGGTGGGGTAATGTATCTTTCACTTCTATAATACCCCATATGTCCATCTGTATTTTCAACTTCATGTTAAAGATTGATCACCCAAAATACATAACATAACTATTACTCTCTCACTCCCGTAATTAATTTACTGTCTAATTTGATTTTTTCAGTTATCTTGATTATTCCTGTAATCAAAATTTATATTATTTTCTCATAAATATAACCATAAGAAACTATATCTAATTTTCATAGGTTTGAAAATTTAAATAAATATGCTTAATTTTTAATTCTAAATTTGATTAATTTAATCAAAAAATCAAAGTAAGCCAAATTTTTAGGGACAAAAGGAGTAAATATTTCAAAATAAAGAGTAAAATATAGAAAATTGATATTTTCATATTAAAATATTATATTTTAACGTTATTTTCTCATGTAATGTGAAATTTTTTATATAAAATTATTAATTATTTTTCCACGTAGAAATATAAGCTTTTTAAAGTGTAATATCATACAAGTTGAGTGGTATCATACAAGTTGAGTGGGATCAGACAAATTAAAGTAACCTACGAATAAAACTTATTGTTGTTATCTTATTAAAAAAGGAGTAATATGATGTGGTAATCACATGCAATCAGATTTACATTTTTTATATGCCTGGTAGCTGTGTTGTCTTTGCATGGGTCTACCGTGTGTAGCCCGCAATCTTTTTAATTTTTAATTAAGTTAGTTCCACAAAAAGCTTATTTGTAGTGTGCCTTGCTTGGCCTGCAGGCTGCAGCCCTAGCTTATTATTATTATTATTATTATTATTATATATAGCTCAATTTTTTTTCAACTGAACCTGGAGGGAATGACCCAAGAATCGAAGCCAAAATTTATAATGACGATTTTTTCCGTCATTATAACATAAAAATTACCTTTCTATCGCTTTATAAATGACGGAAAAAACCGTTATTATAAAGCGTTTATTCTTAGTTATTTCATCCCATTCGCTAAAAAAAACGAATGTATATATATAATGGAATCTAATTGCCAAGAACAATGAATACTTTTCCAAATACGATAATAATATTTAACAATTTGTTGCGCTAAACATTGGAAACAAGCATAGAGTATGGCCATGTGCAAAGTTAGTGCAAATAACCCAAACAAACAATAAAGAAATGGGATACACTAACTAAGCATATCATGCACATAAAAACGATACTTATTAGTAGCAATTATCCGTACGTGGCTCAAAGCAGCACGGTTACATATATATATATTTGATTGTGAATTGCAATTTTTTTTTATTTATTTATAAGAAATTAAGTAAGAATCGTTGATAAAATTCAATAATATTATCATCGGTAATAACTTAGGGCTTTTATCGTTTTTCTCTGATCTGTAACATTCATTCATGACCGGCCTCTTCAACCGTGTTTCGATCGAAAGACAGGGCAACACAGTTCAACTCCCAATTAAAAGAATGATTACGTATTCCTTATTCTCGAGCTGCTACAACACTACGGTCTCTCCAAACTATTTATTTGTTTTTCATTTTATATTTACCACATAAAAAATATGAAGGAGAACAATTTAGAAGGAAACTTTTTTAATTCGAAAAGTGAGTGAAAAAAGAGAAGTGATTAGAAATTAAACGGGATAAATCAATTTTTGGTACTTGTACTGGGACACGACTTACAATTTTGGTATCCAAAGTAAAAAAAGTTCCAAACTGGTGATTGTACTAGAAAAATATTACACTTCGTTTAACAGTAGGGTTCCATCCTTATTCTATTTGAAAATTTGACAGGTCAGATGCAAAGAATGACATGAAGATGATTATATTAATGTGTATTTCCCCATGTATAAAGGTCTCTTTTCTTTCCCAAATTCCATACCTCGTCCAACCACTCTCTTTGCAAAAATTGGTTGCTCTGTTTGACGTACTCCTCCACCCTTAGCTCTCCACCCTTAGCTCTCTGATTTCTTTCTGAGTGATCTCGAAGCCGAAGCTCTAGCAATGAAGATATATATGATGCTGATTGGAACCGATAAAAAAAAAAGCACCGTGCTAAACACACATACATCAGAAAATAAGGAAAATTAAGCAACTTACATTCAGGAAAATTTCTTAACCGCCTACCAAAATCATGGATATTTAATAATTGATTTTTTGAAATAAAGAAGACGCTCCAATCAAATGTAATTCGAATGAACCCAATGAGCAATAGTTTAACTGAAAGCAGATAAAAGTCAAAATCAAACCATAAACTCAAGAAAGACACTCCTATAAAAGTATACATACACAAAGTCAAAAGAGAAGTACATATACATATACATAAACATACAGAAAGGCATACAAAACGACTATCAATTAACAAGTAAATGAGAAACATTACCTCGCCGTAACACAAAATCGAAGATGCCAATAAAAAATATATCAATAGGCAAATATTCAAATTACAGCTGCTTGAGATCTAGGGTACAAGAAGAAAACCCAAATATAGGAGGGAGAGATAGAGAAATAGAGAGATAGAGACAGACAGAGAGAGAGAACAAGCGGGGAGGAGAGATAGATAAACATATAGTACTACTAGTAGGATATTATGAGTATGTAGGTAAAAATAGTAGCACTTATTTGGTAGGGGAAGGTTCTTTTTCTTCTTCTTCTCCCCCTCCTCTCTGTTAGCGGAAGAAAAACTAGTCCGTCAGAATGTAAGCGCCGATGAGTAAGTCACGTCAGATGAGTAAGTCAGGTCAGAATTTTTCATCTACTCCGTTAGTCAATTTTAACGATTATTTAAAAATTGAAAAGTACAAGTACCAGATCACAACATTTTTCGAGTACGATTATCAATTTGTAATTTTTTTCACTTCGAGTACCAAATTGATCCAAATACATGTACCAAAAGTTAATTTATCCCGAAATTAAACAGAGGATGGAAAAAGTCTTCAAAATTTGGTGATTATTTTTAATTTTTTTGGGAGGGTGGGTCCTACATGGGCGGCACATCACTGATCTAACGGTGGAACTTCGCTGACTTTAGCAACCTAACTTTGGAAACTTTTGAAAGGGATGATATTTATTTATATGGAGGAGGATCTGTTTCTATTCCCATGATTCTTCCTGACATTCAACCCCTTAAACACAACCCTTTAAACTTATTTCCTCTATCTCAATCATTTCTCAAATTAAGCATCGAGTAAAATAAAGTGATTTGGACTAATTAATCTCTAGAAACTAAGTACTCCATCCATAATTACTTCAATTTGCTTTTTCACCAGGGACGGATCCATGATCTATTTCCAGCATGGGCATATTTTTTTGGACTGAAACTTAACGAGGTAGATAGCGAAAATTTGAATACATTATATACCGTGTGTTTAAAATTTTTTTAGAGTAGTAGTAGATTAAGTTTTTTTTTGCCCCTATAAGTTTAACTTTTTTATAAATTTGTCCCTTTAAGTTTATTAAATTTTATTTTTGCTACTGTCACTATACTTATATAAAAAAATTTGATCATACACAGTACCCCATTTGCCTCCACGTAGATCCGCCAGTTTTTTGCACCAACTTTTTAATATATATATATATATATATATATATATAAATTTCTTTCTCAAATGAAAAGAAAGGAATAATTATGATGAATCCCATTATAACGACGGTTTTTTCATGGTATAAGCATAAAAATCGAACTTTTCTATGTTATAATGACGGAAAAAACCGTCGATATAATAGGTTTAATTATTAATTAATTCGCTTTTTCATTCATATAAATCTGACTCTATATATATATGCCACAAAAAAGGAGTAGAAAACTACTCCTTACTTCAATTTATAGCCCGTTTGAAGTATCAAATTGTTTTGATCATCCAAAAGTAGTTTTAGTGCGTAGAGATTTTAGTTGTAAAATATTTTTAGCATACAATTAATATATATATATATATATATATATATACATTTAAACTTTTGTTAAATTTAAAGATATTGTGTTTCACTACACGCTCCGCTCTATGATGAAACAAAGTTAGGTGATTTATAATTTTTGATTCGTTTAGTCTAATAATAATTGCTCCTACTATTTATTATTTGACCATTCTCAACCTTTTATTCTTTATTTTCTGTAGATCTAATGGTAGTAGTACTAGCATACATAATTAGTTCAACCCTTTTTGGCCTTTCGCAAGAGATTTGCTCCCAATTGTACGTGAATTGACCATCACCAGACTTTGAAGGTTTTACACTATAGTTATGTCGTAATCTAACATTTTTATTATTTCCTTTATCATTTTCCAAACCAAATTGAATAACAATAAACATATTTCTTTTTCTAGCTCTTCCAATTAACATATATTGTCCTATATATGTAGAATTGATATTTAGGGATATATATATATATATATATACGGTCCGGATCTTAAAGTTCATTCTTTGCTCTATCAATTCATCTGCTTCTTTATTTTCTTTAATAACGGATAGAAAGCGACAATTTGATTAAATGTCGTTATATGTTTGGTCAAAATCGTTATATGTTGTCAAATCACTTTATATTTATCAAAATTGCCGCTAAAAGTTAAGACGATAGACCGAACATATAGCGACGGACCTAATCGTCCTCCGATCCGTCGCTAAAGGAGGGTGAGCAAGGTGAATCTAGATAAAGGTGAGTTTAAGATCCGACCACACACACACACACACACACACACACACACACACACACACATATATATATATATATATATATATATATATATATATATATATATAGGAAAATGTATATACACAATCGGCCACATGATACGAGTTTTTTTTGGGTAGCGACGATTCACTGTCATTATATAGCTATTCTCGATCTATGTAAGAACAGTAAAAGCGTATTAATAATGGCAGATGTATCTTCTGTATTCAGATATATATATATATATATATATATATATATATATATATACACACACTATATTATAATGACAATATAATAAGTAATAATATATGGCATACATATATTATATTGACTCATAATAGACTTTTTAAAAGCACGATTGTTCATAATTAATTAATTATTTTAAAAAAATATAAACTAGATTATTATTTAGTTTAAAATATCATAGAGATATATACATATATTGAAAAGATGTGGTTAAAATTTGATTGATAAAGTTATAAATTTTCAATTTGATCTCGTATAATAAAAAATTTTATAAAATTTTAGCGGGGTCAAATTATATATAATAATTAAATTTTTTAAAATTTACCTTACATTATAATGTAATTTTTTTTCCAATGGGGTCATTGACTCCACAATCTTATATGTGGCTTTGCCACCAGAGACTGATCCATAGTTTAATACTGTGGATGCTAAAAAAAAATTTTAAAAAAAATTATAGGCTCCGCAGTTTAATCCTGCAGACGAAAGAAAGATTTGTATAAGAAGGGGGTAATTTGGATATTTATCATGTCCATAATATTAAACTACGAAATAACAAAAATTAAACTACAGACAAGAGTTATATTAATCGTTCGATATTCAAATGGATGCTCAGAATTTATTTATAAATTAAATTGACTTAGAACCCGTCCCGGTGGAGCTTTTGGGTGGATTAAAGCACTTCTAAATATAAAATATAAAAAATGATTTGTTGTTTGGAAAGAGTAAAAATTTAAGTTCAAAAACACTTTTAATTGAAGTAGAAAATTGGTACTTTTTTACTAAAGTACTCTTAACAAGAGTATAATATATAAAATTATCCTTATATTATTTTAAAATATAAAAATTTCATACCAGACATTTATCATAAAATTGTCATTAATACATTTAAAAGTATCTTTATAATTATATATCCAAATATTATTTTAATTTTTTTTATAAAAATACTTTAGCCAAGAGCTTTTCATTCAAAAGTATTTTATTTCACTGTATTTAACTCCGCCAAAAGGACTAAATATTTCGTTATTTTCATTTTTGTCCATTTTAAAGGCAGTAACACAATGTAACCGAATATTAATATTAATGCATGTATTTAGGCGTGGGTTTAGTAAATTACTCCTACTTAAACACTGACACGGAACAGAGTCTCTGTCTCTCTCTTTCTACTGCACAGCACTCGAAGTGAAGTATAGTCATCATGGAAGATGAAGAATAGAATCATTCACTAGAAAAAAGAAACAAAGACACACATGGGGATGGGGATGGGCGATGGGGATGGGAATGGGGTTGGGGTTGTATGTAGAGAGAGGAAACAAAACCCCATCTCTCTACTTTCTTCATCTATCTAAACCCCTGCTTGGCGGATTGGAATCCTACTTCTAGTAATAGTAAAATCTCTCCCTCTTTCTCTCTCATATGTCTCATACTCTGAACAACCCAGAAGAAGAAGAACACTGCAATTCTTAGTCTTAGTTTCTAACACATTTCTGTTCCTAAGGTGCCCTTCTCAGCCTACCGAACCCTTCCCCCTCTGCTTCTTCTGTCTCCCAAAATCCCCTCTTCTTCTTCTTCTTCTTCTTCTTCTTCTTCTTCTTCTTCCCATTTGTATTATACCCTTTTCTATTTTTTGTATGATTTTTTCTGGAAAATGGGTGAAGAATTATTAGCTGTATCCCCCTCTGATAGAGCTGTTGAACAGGTTTCTATCCTTTTTCTCTCTAAATTCTAAAGAATTACTGTGTTGTTTCTTGATTTAAACTATTTATTGCTGTTCTTTCACCCCATTTCGATTTTATATATGTTTTTGGTCTGTTTGAGTGTTTTAAATAAATTGAATCACGAGCTCCAAAAACCCATCTTGGGGTTAATTTAAGTGGTAATTTTAAATTATGAATGTTTATGGATTTATGGTCACTTTTCTGCTGTTTTGTAGTTTGTTGATTATGTTATCATTCCTTTGATTTTTTGTACGTGCATTTTCTTTTAAGCTGATTGATTGTATTCTTACATTGTAGCTCAAGTATCATGTTTTATTTTTCTATTTTCTTTTATTTAATTTTGATTGGTTTAGAGTTGTAGTACTTCAATTTATCACAAACTCAAACATATGGAAGGCTTTAATTTGTTATTTTTAATGACTGGATATATTAGGATGCTGTGGTTAGTTCACTTCAAGAATTTTTCACCTTAAAAATGTAATTAGATGACAGACTTCTTTTGTGATGGTAATAGCTAGTAGATTTGTTGAAACTTGTGGCCTGCCAGCTAGTAAGGCTAGGCTTTATTCAGTTTTCCCATTACATTTTGAAGCTTTGGATTTTTGTTAATATTATAAAATGTAGCAAATATCTTACATTATTTCTAATGTCTTATTTTTTGGCTTTGAATGCCAGAGCTTGGTAAATTCATTCACAACCTTTTATCCCTTTCTTAGGCTAAGCAGCATTTCAATTTCTTTGGAGCTGTTGTTTTGCTTGAACTTTTTCATTTTTGTTAGTATCCTCTCTGATATCATCTTTCCGTTTCCGAGTCAATGCTTTTATTTTCAAAAAAAAAGAATAAAAATCAAATTACATTTTCTGTTAGTTCACTCTTCATAAAAATACTAAAATCATGTGGTTTCGCTTTCTTTTGATTTTTTTCTTCTTTAGTCGACTACAAATTTTAGGTATTGAGTGGATGAAAATGGTCACAATAATTTCTCTAACGATATTATATTTTTGCTTCTGAAGGAATTGGCCTGACTTTTATGATAATTTGTAAATAGCCAAAAGGTTGTTATTTTCTAATTATTTTCCTAAGCTTTGTGCAGGCAATTGTGACTTTAAAAAAGGGTGCTCAACTTTTAAAGTGTGGCCGGAGAGGGAAGCCCAAATTCTGTCCTTTCAGGCTATCCACGGTAGGCAGTTTAAATAAATTGTTAGAAATACACTCTACAATCTGCAAATAATTCGTAATAAAACTACTCATACTTGTGCAATTGAGTGCAAGAAGCAGTTTATTTTGGAGGAGAGATATCAGGCAGTCTGATACTCTGATATTAGAGAAATGTAAATAATTCATGTGGTTAACTACAAACGAAGTTATCAAGGTCTGCAACACATGGTAGATTATTCTACCTTGGCACTTAGATTTTACTGCTGTACAACTTGCAGCCTCATGATATAATAAATGTAACTGTAGACTAATCAGCCCTCTGTAGTACTAACATAACAGACTGCCACAGGGATCATTTACTTTGTTATCCCTATTCTTTAGTTTAGCGAAGTGTCATGAATGTATAATAGTTATCTGATTTATGATGTTTTCAATTTCAGGATGAGAAACTTCTGATTTGGTATTCTGGTCAGGAAGAACGACAGTTGAGATTAAGCTCAGTTACAAGTGTTATTCGTGGCCAAAAGACTGTAAGGAATTAAAACTGATTTTGCATTTTTAATTGTGTTTATACTTTTGCTGATGATTGTTTGTTGAGTTTTGTTGATGGTTGCTGTACTTCTTATGATTTAATTTGCAGAAGCAACTTCAACCAGAAAGGGAATGCCTGTCCATTTCACTATTGGTTGCTAATGGTGAACGCTCTCTTGATCTGGTAATTTAGAATAATATTATGTTTATTTATGCACAATAGTTTTCTTTGACTAAAGTATATTTTTATTGGCAAGATTTTTAGCGTCACTATGTTTATCTTTTATCTTCTGCACAGATATGCAAGGACAAAGCTCAGGCTGATTGTTGGTATCTTGGCCTAAGAGCTGTAATATCCAGACGCAACCATTCTAGATTGTTAGGTACTTGTGAAAATGGAAGATCGGCACAAAGTTGTATCAACAGTCCTGCTGGTTTAATGAGAAGGAAGCGTAATCTAGGGCTTTCCGAGGACACCACCACCACCAAATTTTTTCAGGTTTGAATATCTTTGTTTATTCATATAAATTTCAAAAAGTGAAGTTGCTACTCAGTGACTCTTTATCTTAAGAGGGCCCATTAATTAGTTCAGTTGTTACTTTTTTTGGTAGAAGAAAATTTATTAGATGAAAAGAGAGAAGTCACCCTATAAAAATTATAAATTTCTCGAGCAGCATGTCAAGTGTAGAGCGTTGATTCGAGTCTAAGAGTAGTCACATTTTGCAAACATGCCAACAGATATCCAGTCTTTTCCCCCAGAACATGCGTAAACAGGAAGGACCACACTGGGCCAATGGATTTTTGAAGTGCCGTTGTTGCATTATTAGTTTGTTTTTGAATCAAACAGACAAGCTCAGGACTTAACTGAAATGTGTGACAAATCCATAATGGTTTGATGGTGGGAATAATCTTGAATTTTAGTTTAAAATGTAGAATATTGTCAAAGAAAGTATGAAAATTTCTAGCAACGTGATTTAAAGATAGTTTTCGGACATATTTAGGATAGTGAATATTTGACTGGGGCATACTTTACACTTGTGTATGTTACATCAACACAATCCCTACTTGAAAACAATGAGCTTAGATAAGAACTTTTGAGGATGTCATGAGACTTACCAATTCAGTTTTGGAAATGCTGTAGATCTTAAAGAAGTACCCTGTGTCTAATTTTATTATGTTTTTGTATAGATCATCAGAGAAAACAATGCCCGGTTGAGATGATTTTCAAGAGATCTAATTATATCTTAAACCAAAAAAAATAATTTATTCAATTGTCTACTTTAGAATTTTGAGAGGTAAATATTCCTTACTCTATTTAACAGTTTAATTGTGTCATTTTTATTTTGAAGGTGCGCAGTTTATCAGGGAGTCCACCTCAGTCACTTTCTGAGAGGGGTTTTCCTGATGGCCTTTCTTGTTCATCGAATAGCTTTTATTCGGAATCAAGTTTATCCGGTATGCAAAATGTAATGGATATGTTAATGCCGGATTCTCCATATATTGAACCAGATGATCTCAAAAAGAGGGGAACAATATCTACTAGAACAAAAACTCAAATCAATATGCTTAATCGATTTATGACACCTTCAGATGAGTCATCACATGTCAATGGTTATGTTTTGAGAGATGTTTTGATTTGGGGAGAAGGAATAGAAACAGGGTGCTTGGGAGGCGGGCTTGACAAGATTGGTAACAAAAATGGAATGCCATTGGATGCTTTATTGCCAAAATTACTTGAATGCACTACGATGCTTGATGTGCAAAAAATATCTCTAGGAAGAAAGCATGCTGCCTTAGTAACTAAACAGGGGGAAGTCTTCTGCTGGGGTGATGGGAGGGGGGGAAGACTTGGTCATAAAGTCGATGTGGATATCACCTGCCCAAAAGTTGTCGAGTCCCTTATTGGGGTCCAGGTAAACTCTGTTGTTTGTGGTGAATATCAAACATGCGCTCTTACACTTTCTGGTGAACTTTATGCATGGGGTGACAATTTTCACGGTGCTGATATAGTTGCTGCTGATAGAAAAAGAAACCAGTGGTTTCCTCACAGGCTTTCTGGTATCTTGGATGGTGAGATCATATCGAATGTTGCTTGTGGTGAATGGCATACAGCAATAGTGTCCACCTCTGGGCAATTATTTACATATGGGGATGGGACTTTTGGTGTTCTCGGGCATGGGAATACTCAAAGCATTTCTGAACCAAAAGAAGTTGAATCTCTCAAGGGTTTACGGGTAAAATCTGTGGCATGTGGACCATGGCATACAGCTGCAATAGTGGATATCATGGTCGACCGTTTTAAGTTCAATGATCCTACCGGAAAACTATTTACATGGGGAGATGGGGATAAAGGAAGGCTCGGTCATCCTGATCAAGGGAAGAAGCTGTTACCAACGTGTGTTGCACAACTAGTAGATCATGATTTTGTTCAAGTATCCTGTGGAAGAATGTTGACTGTTGGCTTAACTAGCGTGGGTACAGTTTATACAATGGGAAGTGTGGTGCATGGGCAATTGGGAAATCCACAAGCCACAGATAAATCAATCACAATTGTGCAAGGGAAGCTTAAACATGAGTTTGTGAGGGCGATCTCGTCAGGATCTTTTCATACTGCTGCCTTAACGTCAAGAGGAAAGGTTTATACATGGGGAAAAGGTGCAAACGGGCAATTAGGACTAGGTAGTACTGAAGATAGAAGCTCTCCAGCTTTAGTGGAGGCCTTGAGAGATAAGGAGGTAGAAAGCATTACTTGTGGATCAAGTTCTACTGCTGCAATTTGTCTGCACAAATCTATTTCTTGCACTGACCAGTCAGCTTGCAAAGGATGCAGCATGGTTTTTGGGTTCACAAGGAAGAAGCATAACTGTTATAATTGTGGTCTTTTGTTTTGCCGTGCATGTAGTAGCAAGAAGGCCGTAAATGCCTCATTGGCACCTGACAAAAGCAGGCCATGTAGAGTTTGTGATCCGTGCTTCAACCGCTTACAGAGGACCGCAAATTCCGATCAACCATCGAAGTTGGAAAACCTTAGTCCACGACCAATATTGATCAACCAGAAGGGTTTCCTTGCAGAAAGAAACCTCACCAAAGATGTAACTACTACACAGAGTCAATGCGGTGAGATGAAAACCATAAAAGACCAAGAAGAAAATGAGCAGCCTCTAGATTCCAGTTCTTCATTGTCAAGTGGGTTACCAAGATGGGGCCAGGTTTCCTCCCCTGTATATTTCGGTTGGAACTACAGAGAGCAGAAAATAAGCCATCTTCCTGCTATGAAAGATCTATTATTTTCCATTTCTCCTCTGTGCTCACAAGAGATGCCCTTCAATTCAAAATCTACAACTTACAATGTTGCCACCACGGAGAAAGAGTCAAATTCAGATGAGATTCGCATCAAAGAAGTTCAGGACTTGAGAACTCAGGTAATTTCCACCCCTCAACCTTCCCCTTCTCTTAAGTTTCAAAATCATGTTGTTTTTACTTGAGTTTAACTTTCTTTATGTTGATATGTGAATTCTTTCTCTCTCCCCCGCCACTGCCACCACGGCCAAAAGAAAATGAATGTATACTTAGAGTGAATGGAGCTGGGTTATTATGCAAATGCCTAAATGGGCCAATAGAATCTAATGTAAAGTCTATATGTGTAAAATGAAGAGTCGAAGGAAAAAAACCAATGCAATTTGGCTATAGACTGGACAGAAGGAAATAAATGCTTGAAAAACTTTATCATGAACAGTCAACTCAATTTTATATTTATCATAATTCATAAGAAACACCTATTCTTTCTAATAGAAAAGTTAAATTCTTCATATATGATTGCACAAATTTGGAATTTTTTCATGCAAAGAATATGCAACACGGATGTCTCAGGAAAGTTTTAAAATTTTCAATAAAATATATATATATATATATATATATATATATATATATTATACTCAACAATATCTACTCTAGCAGACTAGCACAAAGAAATAAACTCCTATTAGCATTCAAATTTAAATTATGATAAGCTTAACCTTTGCGAAATAAAAATAAATAAATAAATTTTCTTAGATGTTAATGAAATGAGCAAGTTACTGAATTTTGAATTATGCACCCTTGATAGGTTGAGGTTCTTGAAAAGCTATACGAAACTAGAAAGGAGAAAATTCAAGAATGTCAGAGTAAAATTGAGGAGACTTGGTTAGTAGCAAAGGAGGAGGCTGCCAAGTCCAAAGCAGCAAAGGAGGTTATAAAAGCTTTGACATCAAGGGTAAAACATTTCCACATTTCTTTTTCAAGTAATGTACTTTTTATTTCTTTTGAATAGTATTTCTTTAATGAACTATAACTGTTGTCTGAGGACTTGTTTTTTTAACTTATTCAATGAGATTCATGCAAATGGTTCGATGTGGAGCTCGTTACTTTGAGATGTGTAGTACATCATTTAGGAAAACAATTGTTATAGCATCAATGAATACAGTAACTTTTGGATTGAAGTCTGATATCTTGTTAATGAACAGTGTATACACACATCTACGGTCAGATATAAACAGCTGATGGAATGAGAGTTCTGTTTTGTAATGTGAATTGTTTGAAATAAAAAATAAATAATTTTTTTTTTAACAGGAATTATGTTAATCAAAATAGAAAGATAGACCAGAAGGTACAAAATAAAACTAAATCTATGACCAAAAATGATAAACTGAAAAAATAGGGATTTTGGCGATGTGAAAGTTTTTATCTATTTTGTCGGTTTGTTACTACATTTGGATGCATATATCTGTGAATTGGGGCAGAATAACAGTTTTGAAATGTGTTATGATGTGCAGCTTCATGTGATGTCAGAGAAACTTTCTACTGAACTGAAAGACCAAGCTAGTGCAAATCTGTCTCAAATAATTCCCATATGCACAGATACCCCCACCCTGAAGAATGTGCACCCGATGTTTGTCGTTACGAATGCTCGTCCTGTAGTGGGACAACTAGAAGATAGAAATGTCGATAGCATATCTAGCTCTCCCATGGTTTACTCTAGTAAAATAAAAGCCATTTGTAATGGAGAAATCAACAGTGGTGACAGTAAATCAGCAGAGGAATCATGTGGTAGAAAAATAGATTCTGAACAGAATGGAAGCAGAACAAAGGTTGAATGGGTAGAACAGTATCAACCTGGCGTGTACATCACTTTCACAACTTTGCCAAGTGGACAAAAGGGGCTCAAGCGAGTGAGATTCAGGTAAATCTCAATCCCCTGTACTTTGTGTTGATTGAATTTTCAGTTTGTTTATTTTTGACTACTTATTATTGCATGCTCAAATTCAAACGGCTCCTAGTTACAACCAGAAAAGACTTGGTTAAAAGTTGATATATTTCTATCCAACTCATATTCTATTGTTCGTTATAATTCAAGTACAAAATTGTTCTTTATTATGCTACTATTATCTGCAGAGCATGTAGTTTGTCAAAATGTTCTGACCCTAAATACGTTTAAGTAGAAACTAAATAGCAAAACCATTAAACCTTGGAATTGCATTTTGCAGTAGGAGAAAGTTCACGGATAAAGCAGCAGCAAGTTGGTGGGAAGAGAATCAACTGGAAGTATACCAGTATTACGGTATTGAAGGATACTTGAGCTCAAACCAAGATACATCAAAATGCTAGATATTTTCCCATCTTTCCATTATTGGGCGTGAACCAAGATACATCGAAATGCTAGATATTTTCCCATCTTTCCATTATTTGGGCGTGTGAACTGGAACAGACTGTTTCTGCAGAAGCCAATCCATGATGCTGTATAGTAAAAAGGGGAAAGCAGTAACTTATGGTCGGCATTACATAGGTGACACTCGTCTATTCTAACAGGCAGGTAACAAGTGATGATGTATTTTACAGGTAATACACAAGTTTCTTGTTTTTAAATCAAGTGTAGCTATTTGTTCATATGAATGCTGGGGTATGTTGTCTGATTTCCTTTTTGTATAGTAATCCATGTAAAAGTTCTCTCTATCAGAAATATGAAATGTTTTAGCCTTTGTCAATTTTAGTATGGAAGAAGCTGCTTCTCTGAGTGCAAATTACTGATGTGGTGTTCAGTTGGACTCGTTTAATAAGTGAGTTATTCACAAGTTCTAAATTGTTAGTATTATAATTTTATAATACGATGATACAAGTATTTTGATTATTATCATTAAATGAGTCGAGTTGAGTCGAGTTGAGTTGAATCAAACTAACTCTAGTTTGAGTTGAACAATCTATAACTTGTTCAATTTGTTTAGCCGAATTGAAACCGTCCTCGTCTATCTTATCAAAATAAAATGTATTATAATATGAGTTGAATCAAATTACTCTATACTTTTTTAAAGCAAGGGAAAAAAGAAATTATCATATCAAAATAAAATGGATCATAAACGGAGTACCTTACCTTGAGTTTAATCAAATTATTCTATATATAACTTAAATTAAGGGGAACAAGTTTTTACATTTTAGGTGTGATTGGAACCATGGTTGAGTGATTTGTTGAGATTGAACAAGTCAATCAACCATGCATGAAGGATACTTGGATTTTTATAAATAATTAATGTGCCTAATAAACTTTAATTTGTTGAACACACACACACACACACACACACACACACACACACACATATATATATATATATATATATATATATATATATTATAAGACCCTCAAATTTTTATAAATAAAGATGAATTTTTTTATAAATATTATTTTTGAATATTATGGAATAAATTTGATATAATGTTATAGTTGTGGGTAATATTTATAAATTTTGCAAAGTAAGCAAGTTGTTATAAAATATTACGTTTGGTGGGGAATATTCTTTTTGTGGAGAATATTAAATGCGACTACTCAATCATTAATGTGGACCCTATAACGGAAGTATTGTCGTAGTTAGAAAACGACAAAATTATTTTTCTATAAAAATAACTTGCAGAGGTGTTCTGGTCAAAAACTGTTGAACTACCCGGTAGTAAGAGTACGATGTCTGGCGTAGTTGTATAAGTAGCACACGATATTGATTATTGATGCTTACGTGAGAAGTCACTCACTATGCTCAATTATTCTACGATAATTGTCTTGCATCATATCTCTTATATTATTGATTCAATTGTTGTCACAAGATTATCATCATATAATATGTTATAGTATTAAATTATTAATTGAGACGACAAGTTATAAATGATTAATAATTGTTGAAAGATTAAATATGTGTTGATTAAAAATAAAATGATTTGTGGTAATATTTATTCAATCCTCGATGTATATAAAGAGTCTGCATTATGAGGCGTTTGTGGTAAGTTTGATTATTTTATGGGGGGGCATATGTCATCATCTAAGAGTCCGCTTCGTCGATAGTAATTACCTTTGTGAATAGTAATTACCTTACGTCGATAATAGTAATTACCTTCGTCAATAGTAATTACCTTCGTCGATAGTAATTACCCCTTCAGCGAATAGTAGTTGTTCCTTGATATTACGAGAGTTAATCGCTTCTTGATTGTTCGAGGTTAATTACCCCTTCATGAAATAGTAGTTGTCTCTTGATATTACGAAGAGTCGTTTTGACCCTTCGTTAAGACCAAAGAGCCACCTCGGTTTTTCTATAAATAGAAAGCTCATTCCTTCATTATTTCTTACGAATTCATTGAAACTCTGAGAGAAACTATAGAGAGAAAGAAGAAAAGTATTTTGCTACTTCACTTTTCCAATATTCACTCTTCTTCTAGGTAGGGAATATTATTTGTTGTACTACTAAGTAAGGGGTGTTATTTTTTATTCATGAAGAGAACTTCATTATTCCATTCTTTATTATTCTCATTGGAATAACTTTGTAAAAGTGGCATACCCTATACATGACTTTGTATATGCTGAATACCCTATACTTGGTGAAATCCTTATATTATTCCATTCTTATTTATTCTCATTGGAATAACTTTGTATCTGTGAATCCCTTTATACTTGGTGACATTCTTCTATTATTTTATTATTCCGTTGGAACATCACATGCATCGTAACTTCTGGCGGGACTGGGTTCCGCTCTTTATTATCATGTCTTTATTATTCTATTGGAATATCCTATCTGTGTTTTACACCGGACTGGTTTAATTCTTTATTATCATGTCTTTATTATTCTATTGGAATATCACATGCGTGTATTTTACACTCGGACTGGTTAAAATCTTTATTGTTACGTATTTTTATTATTTTGTTGGAATAACTTTTGTACATCACGATACCGCGTGCATGGTGATTTCTTTTGTTATTTCATTCGCTATTATACTCGGTTGGTTAAAATTTTGACTTACATACTCCATGAATTTAGTGGAATATCCTTGATATTTGCGGCTTCATCCAAAGATTTTTCATGAAAATATTTTTACGAGCATTCTTGAATTTTACTCTCTACAAAGCGATATCATGTTGACAATTTGGGCGTTATTAGTTCTGAATAAATTAATTAAGTGAACTTGTTTTATTGAATTATTATGTCATTGTCATCATCCTCATGTTATATTATGTTATCTTTGGCTTACGTGCATAGATGAACTTAGTATGATTATGACCAGGGATCATTCGGTATAATTATGGCTTGTTATAAATGATGTGACAAAAGTCCTCAGTGGCCTGTAATGCAGTGATGGATAGTTTTGGTATGATTATGACCAGGGGTGATTCGGTATAGTCATGACCATTGATAATTTGATGAAAATCCTTGGCCGTGTAGTACGAGGATGATTAGATATTGTGGTTTATTCATTAAACCGAGTCTTAGTGATAAAAATTGATGAAAACTTTTTAAAACCTAAAAGATAGTAGACTTTATTTTCTACTTGACTCTTTTAATGGATTGCATATTGTGACGCCCCCAAAATTAGGTATACGTCACCCATCTTGGGTCGCCACTTACATGGTACAAAATTTAAATACAACTTACTTAATAAAATCGTCATGTAGTACAATACGACATAAATCGTGAGTTTGAATACAAATATTGTATACTAGATATTATACAAACTCAAAAGGAGTCCTCATTACAATTATTATCACACTATTTCACGAGAATAGTGAGGACTACTAATGTTATCCTCTGGACCATTATTCCGTTCCCAGGCTAAATCCACTATATTCTCATTTCTCGAAGAAACGGTGAAAGAAAGGGTGAGCTCAACTAGCCCAAGAAGAAATATTATAACTAAGATAATGCGAATAAATTATCAATAGTCTTCAACAATGTTAAACCGATAAAATATAATAGACAACCGGTTTAATCTGCAGAAATATCGATCCATTAAAAAAGTCAAGTAGAAAATAAAGTCTACTATCTTTTAGGTTTTAAAAGGTTTTCATCAATTTTTATCACTAAGACTCGGTTTAATGAATAAACCACAATATCTAATCATCCACAGCACTACGGTCCAGGATTTTCATCAAATTATCAATGGTCATGACTATATACCGAATCACCCCTGGTCATAATCATACCAAAAACTATCCATCATTGCATTACAAAGCCACTTGAGGACTTTTGTCACATCATTTATATCAAGCCATGATTATACCGAATGATCTCTCATTCATAATCATACTAAGTTCATCTATGCACGTAAGCGAAGATAACATAATATAACATGAGGATGATGACAATGACATAATAATTCACTAAAACAAGTTCATGAATTAATTTATTCGTGAACTAATAACGTCCAAATTGTCAACATGATATTTGCTTTGTAGAGTAAAATTCAAGAATGATCGGAAGAATATTTCCATGAAAGATCTTTGGATGAAACGCAAATATCGAGGATATTCTACTAATTTCATGGAGTATAAAGTCAAAGTTTTAACCAACTGGGTATAATAAAGAATGGAATAACAAAGGAAATCACCACGCATGCGGCATTTCAGATGCATGTAAAAGTTATTCAACGTAATAATAATAATCGGAACCAAAATCGTGTGAAATTCACACCGTAGCGGGATGTTCAACGAGAATAATAAAGATGGAACCCGCATCCTGTGTAAAACACACGAGATAGGATATTCCAACAAAATGATAAAGATTTTAACCAGGTCCTGGTGTAAAACACATGACAGGATGTTCCAACGAATAATAAAGATTTTAACCAGTCCGGTGTAAACACACGTGACGAGGATGTTCCAATGTAATAATAGAAGAATGTCACCAAGTATAGGGTAAACCACGTATATCTGATTATGTATAGGGTATCACAGCACATCTGAGTTATTCCAATGAATAATAAAGAATGGAATAACAGAGGATTTCACCAAGTATAGGGTATGCCACGTATACAAGTTATTCCAATGTAATAATAAAGAATGGAATAATGAAGTTCTCTTCATGAATAAGAAAGAATAACACCCTTACGAGTACAACAAATAATATCCCTTACCTTAAAAGAACCGAATATTGGAAAAGTGAAGTAGCGAGAATACTTTTCTTCTTTCTCTATAGTTTCTCTCTCTAGTTTCAATGAATTAAATAAGAAATAATGAAGGAATGAGCTTTCTATTTATAGAAAAACCGAGGTGGCTCTTGGTCTTAACGGGAAGGGTCAAAATGACTCTTGGTAATATCAAGAGACAACTACTATTTCATGAAGGGGTAATTAACCTCTTGGAACAGAAGAAGCGATTAACTCTTGGTAATATCAAGGGACAACTCTATTTGCGAAGGGTAATTACTATTGACGAAGGTAATTACTTATCGACGAAGGTAATTACTATTGAAGAAGGTAATTACTATCGACGAAGGTAAATACTATCGACGAAGGTAAATCTTGTGACGCCCCAAAATAGGTATACATCACCTATTCGAGTTGTCAATACATGGTATGTAAACAACTACAACTTTATTATTACAACAAGAAAGCTGTGAGTTTGAATACAAATATTATCTTCTGATAATATCTATACTCAAATAAATCCTCATCACATTTATTGATACATTATTTTACAAAATGGTGAGGACTACTAAACAATCCTTTCTAAAACCTTCATTCCATACCCTCGACTTCATTACTCGCTTATATTCTCGCCTCCGAGAAAAATGGAACAAAAAGGAAAAAGGGTGAGCTCAACTAGCTCGAGAAAGAATATTATGACTAAGATAATATACAACAAATTATCGTTAGTCTTGACGAGGAAAAATCTAATAGAATACAATAGACAACAAATTTTAAATCAATATTCGCAATGAAATAATAATTCATTAGAAGAGTTAAGTAGAAATGCAAACTACTATCTTCTATGTATGAATTTAAAAGTTCATCGCTCATCTTTTATCTCTCGTAACATCAATCAATATACATCCGAATCAAATATTCATCTTTTTTGCTCTACGTGCCAAAGATATTCATCGATTAGTCATGTTCATTTAAACACTGTTCATCTTTGCACTAAAGGCCAAAGATATTCATCGATCGGTCATGTTCATTTAAACACTGCTCATCTTTGCACTACAGGCCAAAGATATTCTTCAGAAATCATTCATCTTTTTGACTACAGGGCCAAAGATATTCAATAATATCATCATTTAAGGCGAGGATGATGAAAAATATTTTTAAAGAAAACGAATCCAAAGTGAAACAAAATGACAAGGATTAAGGATTAAGGATTAGTACTTTGTTTTATCCATGTCCAACAATACCTCAAAAATAATCATAGTGGTGTAAAATTCAAGAATGATCAAAACATGGATACAATCGAGTTAGTATCCGAGAATAGATGTTTTGACGGGAAAAGAAGAAATTTTATTTTTCGATTGAATAGTCTTGAGTATCGTGAATAGTCTCGTATACGTGAATAATAACTCAGACACCAAAAGATAGAAATTCCACAAAAAACATCTTCACGCTTTCATGAATAGTACTTCGTGAATAATAACTTCGTGAATAGTAACTCATGAATAAGAACTCGTGAATAGTAACTCATGAATAAGTAACCCCAGACATGAAAAAGTTTCAAATTTGATAAAACTCCAGATCAACATTTCAAAGATAATGATATTGAAGAAATAATATCATTACTGAAAAAAAATAATATCCCTTACCTCGAAAGATCGAGACTTCTGGTCAAACACCTGGATATAGTCTTTGAAGGGAACTTGCACCGTATAACAATACTCAAAGTATACTCAAAATACTCACAAGAATATGCTCGATAATATAGAGAGAAAAAACATCGATTTACGGTGTGATTTTCAATTCTAACCCAAGACCCTATTTATAGGAAAATCGCTAGAACACCAAAAGCGAAAATTTAATAAAATAATAATATAATTAAACAAATTCAAGCCCACCTTAGACCAACTGAATTCAGCACATTTATATCACATGTGGGATTGCAAAAAACGTTTTCTTAAATAAAACAATTAAAACTTCCAAAATTAATTATTTGAACTTTAGAGCTTCAAAAATTCATAATTAATAGCCCTTTCATCGAAAAATTCAATCTCGTGTGTTTTTATAGGAAATTCAATTCTCTACAACTTTGCGGAAGAAAGTTTTCCAAATTCCAAATAGAAATTGACCAAATCCACAAATCCAAGGCGATTTTACGGCTATAATCAAATTTCACCAATAAATGGGGTCCACCGACATGTTTAACATGTTTTAAACATTTATTGCAACAAAAATACTCTTCCTCCTCGTATACTCATATATCCCACATTCGTTGTAAAATATCACCTTTAATATATTATTAAAATAATATATTTAAATGAATTATTTTATCGTAAAAGATAAAATATTAATTTTCAACAATTGTCATTTTAAAAATTTTCTCCATCTATATCCACATAAAATCAATATTTTCCTCATCATATAAATCAATAATTAATTATTCACAAATAATATTACGAGAATCACAATATTGATAACTAAAGCAGTTCCTCAGAAAGAGGGGGCTTTCCAATAAGAATTTCTTCTTCTTGGCAAGCAATTAGGTGACCAAACCTCTCCTTAGATTTAACTTTCTAGACATTGCCAACAATGTTATATAATAATATTATTCAGATAATATGAATTATTGCTTCGATAATGAAAAATCTTTGTGTAATGACAATTATTGAAACAACAAAGAATATAAAATATCAACGCAAAGAATTATTAACTCAATAAAATCTTCGAAGCGATAATTCTGTAACCATTATTGAGTAGTGCCTTCTTACGTAAGAATCAATAATTGGTGCAATACCGTGTGCTACTGTTCAACAACGCGTATTAGTGTGTTTTAACCACCGGGTATTCCAACAGTATTAACGGTAACAACTACGCCGTTATTTAAAAACAACTTATATTTGTCGTTTTCTTCATCCAAACGCTTTCCGTTATGGGGCCCACACATGGTCGCTCATTGGGCCGTCATTTAATATTATTCACAAAGCATTGCGAATATTCCACGACCAAACGAATATTCCCAAGCGATAATGAATATTTTATAACCACTTGCTTATTTTGAAATATTTGCGTATTTAACCCTTAACTATCCACATTAATCAAATCAACCCTTACTATTTCAAAATAATAAATAAAGGAAATTCCTTTTTATTTAAAAATTTCGGGGTCTTACAACCTCCCTCCTTATGAAATTTCGTCCTCGAAATTGGCGTGCGACGATCACAGTGTTTCGAAAAGGTGAGGATACCTCGCTTTCATTTTCGTTTCCAATTCCCAGTCATTTCCTCTATAGCATGATTCCTCCACAAAACTTTAACTTGTGGTATGACCTTTCTTGGCGTAGGACATGCTCCTTCCTATCCAAGATCTTGACAGTACCTCTCCTCATACGTTAAGTCTTGACTATCTCGTCCGGTTCTAACTCAATAACGTGGTTCGGGTCTTTCACATATTTACTGAAGTGCAGATATGTGAAACACATTATGAACACGAGACATACTCGAGGTAACGCAAGTCTATAGGCTACATTTCCTACTCGGTCAAGAATTTGAAATGGACCAATAAATCGTGGATTGAGCTTTCCTCTCTTCCCAAATCTTGTAACTCCCTTCCATGGAACAACTCGCATGACAATACATGATCCCCTACATTAAATTCCACGTCTTTTTCGATGAAGATCCGCATAACTCTTTTGTCGATCTTGTGCCGTTTGTATCGTTGTCGAATCATTTGGATCTTTTCGGTGATCATACGTACTAACTCCGGTCCCAACAATGTTGCTTCACCCACCTCATCCCAACATATTGGAGAGCGACATTTTCGTCCCATATAATGCTTGAATGGAGCCACACCTATACTTGCACGATAAGCTGTTGTTGTAGGAGAATTCCACCAATGGTAAATACTTATCCCAACTACCCTTGAAGTCTAGGACACGTAGTCTTAATAGATCTTCAAGAGTTTGAATAGTCCTCTCGATTGTCATCCGCTTGGGGATGGTATGCTTAGAACTAAATCGCAAATCCGTGCTTTCATAGCTTTTTGCAAGCTAACCCAAAATCTTGAAGTGAATCTTGGGTCACGATCCGAAACTATGGATACAGGCATGCCATGCAACCTCACAATCTCATTCACGTACATACTAGCAAGACGTTCAAGTGAATAAGTCTCCGTGTCGGCAAGAAATGAAGCGGACTTGGTTAATCTATCAACAATAACCCAAATAGCATTGATGCCTTGAGAAACCGTAGGAAGACCCGTGAATGAAATCCATGGTAATGTGTTCCCACTTCCATTCCTAATCTCAAGTGGTTGCAACGGACCCTTAGGTACAAGATGCTCCGCCTTTACACGTTGGTAAGTTAAACACATCGAGATAAACTTTGCAATCTCTCTCTTCATATTGTTCCACCAAAATGTATGTCAAGATCACGATACATTTTAGTACTTCCAGGATGGATTGCAAATGGTGTATTGTGTGCCTCCATCATAATCTTGTACTTCAAATCGAGTCGTTAGAACACAAAGTCTAGAGTGGACTCAAGTATTCCTTCTTCATCAATTCTAAGCCTAGGAATAGCTCCTTCTTGTACTTTCTTCTTCATACGCATCGACTCCGGCCTGGTGGCTTGAGCAACCTTAACTTTTTCTATTAAAGTTGGCTCTATCGAATACTTGAAATCATCGCACTTTTCGTTTAGCATATGATCTTCTACTCAATGCGTCACCTACCACGTTCGCTTTTACCGGGATGGTATTGAATAGTGTGGTCGTAGTCTTTCAATAGCTCGAGCCAACGTCATTGCCGCATGTTGAGTTCTTTTTGAGTGAAGAAATATTTAAGGCTTTTATGGTCCGAATATATCTCCACTTTCTCCCCATATAGATAGTGCCTCCATATTTTTAGCGCGGCTTAACGATCATTGCAACTCTAGATCATGAGTAGGATAATTCCTCTCATACTCTTTAAGTTGTCATGAGGCATAGGCTATGACTTTCCCACGTTGCATGAGAACACATCCTAACCCTTTGCACAAGTATCGGCAGATAACAAATCCATCCGAACCAGGATGGTATTGTTAGAACAGTCTTAAAATAAGTCTCCTCTTAAGCTCTTGGAAACTTTTATCGCATTCTTCGCTTCTAAACGAATTTTGTATCCTTAGGAGTTAGCCGAGTTAATGGAGTAGCGATTCGAGAAAACCCTTCCACGAATCTCCGATAATAACCAAATAAGCCCAAAAAAGCTACGTGCTTGATCCATCGACTTCGGTTGCTCCCAACTTTGTATTGCTTCAATCTTGGCGGATCAACAGATACTCCATGTTTCGACTCCATCGTGCCCAAGGAATGCTACTTCCTCGCCCGAACTCGCATTTCTTCAATTTGGCATATAGTTGGTTTTCACGAAGCCTTTGGAGTACCGAATTCAAATGGTGCTCATGATCTTCACGACTTTTGGAATATATAAGGATGTCATCAATAAAGACAACAACAAAGCGATCCAAATATTCCTTGAATACTCGGTTCATCATATCCATGAAAAGCGCGGGAGCATTAGTTAGTCCGAAAGACATGACTAAGAATTCATAATGCCCATCTGGAGTTCGAAGGCGCCTTTGAATATCCTCGCCTAATCTTCAAATTGATGATAATCGTAAGCGAAGATCGATTTTGAAAAGAATTGTGCCTCGCAAATCGGTCAAACAAGTCATCAATACGAGGTAGAGGATACCTATTCTTGATGGTGACATGGTTCAATTCTCGATAGTCAATACAAAAGTCGCATACTCCCGTCTTCTTCTTTACAAATAAAACAGAGCACCCCAAGGAGATGTACTAGGACGAATGAAACCGATATCCAACAATTCTCGTAGTTGGACCTTTAACTCCACGAAGTTCAATAGGAGCCATTCGATATGGGGTTTTAGAAATGGGCTTTGTACGGGTTCAAGATCAATAAAGAATTCAACTTCACGTTACGGGGGTGGCAAGGAAGTTCTTCTAGAAATCGTCGGGAAAGTCAATAACAACAGGAATATTATTCAAATTTGACGTGTCTTTATTCAAATCCATAACATGGGCTAAGAAAGCTTGACATCCGTTTTTAATAAACGAATAGCTTTATGATTAGATATGATGATGATCGATTTTAATGGTTTAGTTGCTTGAATTAAATGCATAACAGTTGGTTAGGAATATGAAAACTAACAACCTTACGAAAAACAATCAATTTTGGCATGATGAGTAGTTAACCAATCAATCCCTAAAATCACATCAAAAGCAAGTATCTTTAAAGAGATAAGGTCAACAGGTAAGGTAATGGTGCCAACTTGAATCAAACAAGATTTATAAACGAGTGGATGTGATGAAAGTTTCTCTAACGAGTTTCCACAGATAGGTCAAAGTCTAATTTCTCCTGAGTCAAGTTTAAACGTTGAGCACATGCGGGAGAGATAAATGAATGGGTAACACCGTTATCAAGTAAGGTATAAACTTCGCAAGAATTTATAAATAGCTTACCCGTGATCACCTCGTTTGGGTTCCTCGCATTATGACCAAATACAACAAACGCTTCTTCCGGAATCGTTGACTTTGACTTTTCTAGATATCTTTTGAGTCACCGTCCTCATTGAACTAGGTTTCGCTCATCTTGTATAATCTCGGCGATATGTCCTTCCTTTCCACAATTATAGCATACCTTGAACTGTTGTGGGCGCTTTGACCGATATGTCCTCTTTTCCGCATTTGTAGCATATACGACCGGTGGTCGTTCTCCTCCCTTAGAACCATTCTTCTTAAACCTTTGACCGCTATCTTCACATAGTCGTTGTTAAATCTCCTCTTTTAAAATCTCCTCCCGACTTCGTTTCTTCTATTTTCATGGCCATGATTACCACCGTAGTGGTTACCATTTCGTCCCGTCTGCTTCTTTCTCCGCAGTTATCATTATTCGTTGATCGCTATCTCTCGATCGATCCCGGTTGTGGTCCTCTCGATTGGCCGTACTCGTTATCTCGCTTCTAATAATTGAGCCATGTTTACAACATCTGAATAAAGAGAAAATTTATGAAAATGATATCTTGACGTATCGCCGGGTTCAAACCTCTAAGAAACATCCACGCCATACGCCCTCATTCTCCACCAAATGAGGTGCAAACACGGATAACTCTGCAAACTTTGCCTCGTCTTTGAGACAGACACCGCCATGTTGTTTTGTTCCAATCTGATGAACTCCACTTCCTTCATATAGACGAACACTTTCGTGAAAGTATTTGTCATTAAATAGCTTTTAAACGTCTCCCAAAGACATGCTTTGAGTCTTACCGGATGGGTACGCTTCCACAGACTCCCACCAAGTGGTTTGCCTCGCCACTTTTAACATAAAGGTGGCGAATGGAACCTTCTGCTCCTCCGTGCATCCCAAGACATCGAATATCTTGGTAATTTGTTTGACCCATGTTTCCGCCATGATCGGATCTGGCTTTCCCTTAAATTCGTGTGGTCCCAACTCTTTGAATCGCTTGGTCATTGTGACAACCCGTGAATTGCTATCATTTCCTCCTCAGATTTTGAACACGAGTCTCCTCGTCTGATTTTTGCATGAACCGCAAAAACTTCTAAACATCTCCTCGTTCATCATCTCGCTTTCAATGGTGTTGTTCATGGGAGAACATTGCCACTGTTGCATGTTCTCCTCGTTGGTGAGTCAGAGCATCTCCACTCCGCCTCATTTCCATTGTTAATATTCTCGATTCGACATTCTCAAATCTCATCATAAAACAAGGGTTAATTAAGGAAATCAATATATCACATAATATCCCTATATATCGACCAACTAACAAATAAGCTTAGGTAGGACACACTAGCGAAGGATTTACTCGTCTCTCCCCCTCCTAGTTCTATTCCCCGATCTCCGCCAGAGATCATATCCCTAAGCTCGATACCAACTGTGACGCCCCCAAAATAGGTATACATCACCTATTCGAGTTGTCAATACATGGTATGCATGTAAACAACTACAACTTTATTATTACAACAAGAAACTGTGAGTTTGAATACAAATATTATCTTCTGACAATATCTATACTCAAATAAATCCTCATCACATTTATTGATACATTATTTTACAAAATGGTGAGGACTACTAAACAATCCTTTCTAAAACCTTCATTCCATACCCAGACTAAATCTACTCGCTATATTTCTCGCCTCCCGAGAAAAAATGGAACAAAAAGGAAAAGGGTGAGCTCAACTAGCTCAAGAAAGAATATTATGACTAAGATAATATACAACAAATTATCGTTAGTCTTCAACGGGGAAAAATCTAATAGAATACAATAGACAACAAATTTTAAATCAATATTCGCAATGAAATAATAATTCATTAGAAGAGTTAAGTAGAGAATGCAAACTACTATCTTCTATGTATGAATTTAAAAGTTCATCGCTCTATCTTTTATCCTCAGAACATCAATCAATATACATCCTGAATCAAATATTCATTTTTGCACTACAGTGCCAAAGATATTCATCATTAATTCATGTTCATTTAAACACTTGTTCATCTTTGCACTAAAGGCCAAAAATATTCATCATCAATGCCATGTTCATTTAAACACTGCTTCATCTTTGCACTACTGTGCCAAAGATATTCTTCGAAATCATTCATCTTTGCTTTCTGTGCCAAAGATATTCAATAATATCATCATTTAAGACCGAGGATGATGAAAAATATTTTAAAGAACGAATCCAAAGGAAACAAAATGACAAGGATTAAGGATTAAGGATTCGTACTTTGTTTTATCCATGTCCAACAATACCTCAAAAATAATCATAGTGGTGTAAAATTCAAGAATGATCAAAACATGGATACAATCGAGTTAGTATCCGAATAGATGTTTTGACGAAAAGAAGAAATTTTATTTTTCGGTGAATAGTGTCAGTATCGTGAATAGTAACTCAGACACCAAAAGATAGAAATTCCACAAAAACATCTTCACGCTTCATGAATAGTACTCGTGAATAGAATCGTGAATAGTAACTCATGAATAAGAACTTTCGTGAATAGTAACTCATGAATAGTAACTCCGACATGAAAAAGTTCCAAATTTGATAAAAGTTCAGATCAACATTTCAAAGATAATGATATTGAAGAAATAATATCATTACTGAAAAAATAATATCCCTTACCTCGAAGATCAAGATTTTCTGGTTCTAAACACCTGATATAGTCTTTGAAGGAACTTGCAGACAAGTATAGCAATACTCAAAGTATACTCAAAATACTCACAAGAATACGCCGATAATATAGAGAAAAAACTTGATTTACGGTGTGATTTTCAATTCTAACCTAAGCACCTATTTATAGGAAAATGCTTTAGAAACACCAAAAGCGAAAAATTTAATAAAATAATAATATAATTAAACAAATTCAAGCCCACCTTAGACCAACTGAATTCAGCACATTTATATCACATGTGGGATTGCAAAAACGTTTTTCTTAAATAAAACAATTAAAACTTCCAAAATTAATTATTTCGAACTTTAGAGCTTCAAAAATTCATAATTAATAGCCCTTTCATCGAAAATTCGAATCTACAGCAAGTTTTTATAGGAAATTCAATTCTCTACAACTTTGCGAAGAAAGTTTTTCCAAATTCCAAATAGAAATTGACCAAAATCCACAAATGCAGGCGATTTTACGGTGCTATAATCAAATTTCAATCGATAAATGGGGTCCAATGAGACATGTTTAACATGTTTTAAACATTTATTGCAACAAAAATACTCTTCCTCCTCGTATACTCATATATCCCACATTCGTTGTAAAAATATCACCGCTAATATATTATTAAAATAATATATTTAAATGAATTATTTTATCGTAAAAAGATAAAATATTAATTTTCAACAATTGTCATTTTAAAATTTTCTCCATCTATATCCACATAAAATCAATATTTTCCTCATCATATAAATCAATAATTAATTATTCACAAATAATATTACGTAATCACAATATTGACAACCAGGCGCCCTCAGAAAGAGGGGCTTTCAATAAGAATTTCTTCTTTGGTACAAGCAATTAGGTGACCAAACCTCTCCTTAGACAGAACTTTCTAGACATTGCCAACAATGTTATCTAATAATATTATTCAGATAATATGAATTATTGCTTCGATAATGAAAAATCTTGTGTAATGACAATTATTGAAACAACAAAGAATATAAAATATCAACGCAAAGAATTATTAACTCAATAAAATACCGAATAAAGAATTATCGTAACCATTATCGAGTAGTGCCTTCTTACGTAAGAATCAATAATTGGTGCAATACCGCAGCCATTCTTTGTTCAACAACGCGTATTAGTGTGTTTTAACCACCGGGGTATTCCAACGATAATACTTGCAACAACTACGCCAAGTTATTTAAAAAACAACTTATATTTGTCGTTTTTTCATCCAATCGCTTTCAGTTATGGGGCCCACACATACGGTCGCACCGTCGTCTTAATATTCCCGACAAGATTTAATATTCCACGACCAAACGAATATTCCCGACGATAATGAATATTTTATAACCACTTGCTTTATTTTGAAATATTTGCATATTTAACCCTTAACTATCCACATTAATCAAATCAACCCTTACTATTTCAAAATAATAAATAAAGGAAATTCCTTTTTATTTAAAAATTTCGGGGTCTTACAAATACTATTGACGAAGGTAATTACTATTCACAAAGGTAATTATTATTCACAAAGGTAATTACTATTCACAAAGGTAAATACTATTGACGAAGGTAAATACTTTTGACGAAGGTAATTACTATTCACAAAGGTAAATACTATTGACGAAGGTAATTACTATTCACAAAGGTAATTACTATTCACAAAGGTAAATACTATTGACGAAGGTAAATACTATTGACGAAGGTAATTACTATTCACAAAGGTAATTACTATTCACAAAGGTAAATACTATTGACGAAGGTAATTACTATTCATTGGTAATTACTATTCACAAAGATAATTACTATTTACAAAGGTAAATACTATCGATTGAAGGTAAATACTATCGACGAAGGTAATTACTATTCACAAAGGTAAATACTATCGACGAAGAGACTCTTAGATGATGACATATGGGCCCCCATAAAATAATCAAACTTACCACAAACGCCTCATAACAGTACTCTTTATATACATCAAGGATTGAATAAATATTACCACAAATCATTTTATTTTTAATCAACACATATTTAATCTTTCAACAATTATTAATCATTTATAACTTGTCGCCTCAATTAATAATATAACATATTATACGGATGATCTTTGACAATAATCAATCAATAATATAAGAGATATGATCAAAGAATTCTTCGTAGCAATAATTGAGTATAAATGTTGACTTCTCACGTAAAGATCAATAATCAATACCGTGTGCTACTATACAACCACGCCAGACATCGTACTTTTACTACTTAGGGGTAGTTCAGCAGGTTTTAACGGTAACACTCTCTAGTTATTATTTTTATAGAAAGATAATTTTGTCGCTTTCTAACTTATGACAATACTTCCGTTAATAGGGTCCACCACCGATTGAGTAGTTGTATTTAATATTCCCGACAAAAAGAATATTTCTACTTAAACGAATATTTTATAACAACTTTACTACTTTGCAAAATTTATAAATATTACCCACAACTATAACATTATATCAAATTTATTCCATAATATTCAAAAATAATATTTATAGAAAATTCATCTTTATTTATAAAAATTTGAGGGTCTTACATATATTAAACCGCCGCAGATTAAACTGGTTGTCTATTGTATTTTATCGGTTTAACATTGTTGAAGACTATTGATAATTTATTCTCGCATTATCTTAGTTATAATATTTCTTCTTTGCTAGTTGAGTTGAGCTCACCCTTCTTTCACTTTTCTCTTGAGAAATGAGAATATAAATTTGAGACGAGTCGGGGAAAAGAGTGATGGTCCCAAGATAAGCATTAGTAGTCCTCACTATTACGTTAAATAGTGTGACAATAAATGTAATGAGGACTTCTTGAGTATGGATATTGTCTAAATGACAATATTCTTATTAAACTCTCGGTTTATGTATTGTCATTATGTTACTACGTGGATGTATAATTAAGTTTGTATTTGAATTTATGTACCATGTAAGTGGCGACCCAAGATGGGTGACGTATACCAAATTTTGGGGGCGTCACATATATATATGGTCCGGACTCTCGGACGTGACCAAAATCCGGATATTTTTAAAACAAATAAAAAAAAATATTTATGGAACTTAAATTTTTATATAATACAGTGTTTTGGATGTGATTTGGATATATATACTTTCTTTTTAGACCAAATCTATCTTATAGCACAAATATAATATATACTACGAATTATATTATACCAATGGAAACAACATCCATTATCTTAATTTCCAATTAAGCTTTTAGTAACCATACAGACAAATCAAGGGTTTGCCTTTTATCTTTGAATTTTATAGTTTTGATTTATTGTTAATTATTTCCTTTTTCTCTTTCAAGTTGTAGATTCATGTGACCTTCATTTTGAGCATTCAGACCATGAAATAATTAATAAAACATATATGTAGGTGTGCAAACTTTCGGCAGGAACTGGTGGCGTGGGTGGTACGTAGCTAAAAAAATTAATTAACTTATATTATTATAATTTACAAATTAATTACTAAAAAGAAATATATATGATTACGTCATTGCTTTTCTGTGTATCAATGTTTAATTTGTTTGCATACAAAAATAAAGTTATTAAAAATTTAAATTTATTTTGTTAACTGCAAATGCCGCTCAACTTGTCATTGCTTATATAATTTATAGGTTTATAATTTGTGCATACAAAATTATACTTACTACTCTTTTATATATATATATATATATATATATATATATATATATGTTTCTATAAATATTTATAAACCAAGTACATTACTCTTAACTATTATATATTTTTTCATTTATGATAAGACCAATTGCCAAGCTACCGTCTTCTCAATCTTAAGAAGTAAATATTTTGATTATATTACAGATAATTAAAGAAATGATTGTATAATATTATTAAATATAATATTATTTGTCTATAATACCCTTAAATTTTCATAATTACTATACTTATCTTATTATATTCTCCTCTCTCATCTGTAATATTTGTTCCACGAGGTAATTTATTTTTGAAAATATTATGATTAATTTTTCTAAATTATATAAAATGACAAATAATTATAGACATATATTATAATTAATCATCTAAAATGACATATACTAAGTAAAGGAGGGATTATATATATGTAACACCCCCTTTCCAAAATAGAAAGAGAGGTTACTCAAAATACAACAAAACTAATAAATTTAATAGCAAGACTCAAAGCCACAAAAGAATAGTCTTAATAACTTATAAATACCACAAGTCAACCATAATAAATCTCCAACTGGCTCAATCCACAATCTAAAATACTTATTACAACTTTAAATAAATCAATGTATTGAAACCTAACAAAATATATCAAAACTATTGGATTAAAGGAAGCTCTCGTCACACTTTTCTTGGTCCCCCTTACACTTGGGAAGAAAAACAAAGATGAGTCAAATGCCCAAGACGGATATAGAATACAATTAATGAACCAAATAACTAACTCAATTTAAATGAAATGAGATGAAATGAATGGTAAAGCGAAACGAACAAAACTAACACAACGAAATAGTAAATTTGAATCAAATGGTGGGTGTTATTTCATACCGAGCTCGAACAAAAATAGAATATACCTTGCCACACATGCAAGTCAAATAATGCCACACATGCAAATCACATAATCCCACACAGTAAGTCACACACATTGACCGCGAATCTAACGATGTAAAATCGGAAGGCGTGTTTGGCACAAACATCACCAATCCGCATAATGTAAACGTAATCGAAACTAGGGTTCCACCCATACGCCTCCCACAAAAAAACACCAAATGGCCAACTCCCACCGGAGCACAAAACGAGACGCCATGGATGATCACACCGCCACGGAAGGTGTCATGTCTCTTGTGCCAGAGAGATACGTGCAGTGGTACCCCCACAGTGGTTATAGCTCGTATATACCCTACGGTATTCTAACAAAAATATCATGTCACAACACATGCGACACAATATCAACACAAATGGGTTCTAACGTACACGTATTAAACTAAAACGAGATATCAACACAAAGTCTCCAAAAATATTACCATGTACATTACTACAAATATCAAAATAAATTTAGACATGTTGTACTAGTCTACAGAGTACAAATATGAGTTCCAACTATGAACGCCAAACGAATTTATCACAGTGAATTTGACAAGAAATAATCATGAGAGGCAATACTAATTTTCAAAACGCATAACGAACGAATAAATTAAAAACAAAAGAGTCTCGCTGAAAGAGTACGGAATCCGTACTTGAATTAAGCAATGTAATACCCAAAGTTTATACTCCAAATTTAACTCGTTTATACTCTCTCCGTTCAATCTAAATAATTTAATAAAATTTTATTACAATCCAATCATTAATAACATAATACAATTAAATTTATTATTAAAAATTTTTATAACTATGTCAGTAAAATTAATTAATTCAAATTAATATATATAACTTCAATTTAATTTACTAATTTCATTTATAAGTTCATGTCCAACAATTTAGTAACATATAATAATATATATAACCTAAATTAATGAAACATACATAAATTACCGAAATATAATATATATATATATATATAAATTTCGCCTACAGCAAGTGCTGCAAGACATCCAACGCAAGATAATAATCCCAATTAATTAATTACAGTAGCTTAAACAAATTCTTAGTAAAATTTATTAATTCTAACCGATGCCACAAATTAAAGGTTCTGTAACTTTAAAAAAAAATAGTCATCAAACATACACTAAGAGTACAAGACTAGTCTGTAAAGCAATCAAATAATATATATATAAAATTGATAGTCAATACTTCTCCATTACTATATAAACACAAATATCACTCAGGCCACCTTTTCACAATTCAAATCATGGATATCTTTCTTATTAAAATTTCTAGCATTAAGTACACACAAAAAAAAATTGCAGTACATCAAACCATTATACTCAGGTTCTCTCTCTTTCGTTTTTTTTGATACATGGCTTCTTTTCTTATTTTCTTTCTGATTTGAAGCGCAGGTATGATTAGGTTTTAGTATCTATATATTTATTATTTATCTTATTAATTCTCCTAAATATAATAAAATTAATATTACCCACAATTAATTAAATTAAACCCAAATAAATTTTTAAGGCCCAAATTGTACTAAATTAATTTACCCATCTCTTATTAATATTTATAAGCCCACACAAATCAATTAACTAATTTGACCCAAAATAAATGACAAGGTCCAATTAATATGTTTTAAAATAAAATAAATTTTATTATTTAATATTTATTTATTTATTATATATTTTTTTCGGTATATTACAATATATCCAAATGTAGCTAGGTTCTCTCAAAGTAATATGAATGCTTTAATTTCTTTCATATATAATCAAACTATGTTTGATCATATAGACAAAAAGAGCAAAATTAAAAGAATAAATAAACAATTATTGAGAACCACCAAATCACATTAAAAAAAATATCAACAAGATAATTATAGCATAAATTTTTTTTAGTAATGAAGTAGTATATGTTTATATTTTTATAAAACTAATAAAACATATAAACCTATAAAAGGGGAAAAGCACAAAAAGATGGATTGGTGAAAAGGAAAAGTATGAGAGAGGGAAGAGTGGAACAAGTGATCCTGATTTGCCACGTTGGAAATTTCTTACTTCACGTGGTAAAAGCTGGACCTACCTGCAACTAGCTTCTGGACCCACCTACTCCCTCCCTCGTCACCTGCATATATATATATATATATATATATATATATATCATATCCATCCACAAAGAACTCATTGAGAAGAACTATATTTTTATTCAAATTGCTAAACCTCTGACGCTTTGGCGAACATAAAAAAAAAATTGTAATGTTCGCTACATATTTGTAGAATTTTGGTACTAAAATGGATTGCTCCCCCAACAACCGGTTGTTGTGGATGGAATCCCTATATATATATATATATATTCCAAATTTAATTTGTACTTAAGTCAAAATTAATTTCTCTCTCTCTCTATATATATATATATGTCCAAATGAAAAGCTAAAATAACCTATGAATAAGGTAATTAGGGAGACAAATTCTTATTACTTTATGATCGACCCATGCATACACTATAACACTAAACTAACTCATTTAGATCGATTAATTCTTATTAATTTCAATAAATGTATATTAAAATGGTATGCATGAATTCAACATAGCACATCTCACTTACTGATCCGTCTCACAATAGGAATTTCATTTGTAAAAATTTAGTTTTTCTACGTACTAATATTAGGATTTTGATAATTTGGGTTGTAAAAAGAGTTCCATAAAATCACTTTCAATTGACAAAACTTAAAACTATATTTTAGTTCCATGTTAATTTCTCCTTAAAAATGATAAGATGTTAGTTTAATGTTTTCTTCCTTTCAAAATTAGATATTCAATTTGACTTTTGAAATTCAAAACTACTCATAAAATTAAGTTTAAAATAAAATAAATTTTATGATTAATAATTTTATATATATACTATACAATTATAATAATTGTATCAACTAAAATTAAATAAATTCACATCATTAATTTTAAAGTTTAATATGTCGTTGTCTTTACCTCCTGATAATAAAATTATTATGACAAATTTTGACATTTCTTATCATCAATAAAAAGAAATAATCTTTTGTGGAGAAAAATATTAATAAGATATTTATTTTTGTAGAACAGAATCAATAATATGTATTTATGATAGGTTTTAATAATGTAATGTTTAACAAGTAAAAATTAAATTAAAATTATGTCTACGCACACAATCTATATGTATATGTCTATATTAGTAATTAGTTAAGGTATCATTAGGGTTTGATCATTTGGATTGTATAAAAGCAATGCCAATATTAATTATTGGCGAAATTTTGTCGGTGGATGAGTAGGAGGAGTGGAGAGAGCATGTGAAAGGAACATTAATTCTATCTATAGCAGTTAAGAACGCCGCCAAATGATCTGTTTTGTGCAGTTTGTCGTTTAGGATCCTTGTAGTGTAGTCTTAAATTTCTGGTTAAGGCTAGCTAGTAGTAGTAGCTACTAGGATCCTTGTAATAGAAACAAACATGAACTAGAGTCAGAAATGCAGCGAATGATTAGTCACCACGTGGACGTAGGAAGCTCAGATTCCAAGAAAAGACAAGATCGAAGCATGGGATCATTGGAGAGAGAAAAACAAAATTAAATTAATTAAATAAGAGATCATGAATGATTAATTAAGACTGATCAATATATAGTATGTATGTATATGTATGTATGTATATATGAATGTACACATGCATATATGTTTGTACATGTTTTTCATATACTTTCTCTGTCCCAAGATGTGGACTTTTTACTCATATTAAGAAAAAAAATAAAATAATAAAATTGCTCATAATAATATGTTATTAAATATGGAGAGAGAATTAAAATAAGAAAAGTATGAGATATTTAATGCTACGAGCATAATAGAAATTTTTTTTATAAAAGTTTGGTTATTAAAGGAAAGTGGACATTTAACATGTGACTACCCAAAATAGTAATAAAGACTTATCCTGGGACGGAGGGAGTATATATATACATATATATGGGCAATATGACGAGACATAACTGTGTATGTTTTATTTGTGTACAATATATCAAAATTATTCCGTTTTGGCAGATTTGTTTATAAAAAAAACAATTTCTCTCTTTTCAAATCAGAAATTAAAATTTTTTTTGCTAAAATGACGTTGTTTTGACAGACTGTGCACAAATAAAACTTACACAATTATGTATGACTATTATTTCACATATATATATATATATATATATATATACACAATTAATGTGAGTGAATAATATGAAGTTAACTTTGGTTAATTGACCAATATAGTGTCGACACGCAGGCTGAGAGATGATCTCTCACTCTGCATATCAATATTGTATTGGTCAATTGACCAATTTATCATGAAGTTAATTTTATGATAACCAGATTTATAATTAATAACATATTAGAAGGAGAAAAAAAAGAGAAAGAGGAGCTTGAAAGGAAAGATTAAGAAAGCATCATTTGGTTAGGAAAAAAATAAAATAAATTTAAAGATAAAGTAGGTAGTGGGTGGCAACCTCGCGTTTGCTTTTTTCTTCTCTTTTTGTACTCTTCTTATCAAAACCCCAAAGAGGCCCCTCCATTTCTCTCCGGCCCCCTAATTTGTCTTTTCACTCTTCTTTGGATCTTCAATTCTCCCTATAAGGTCTTTTTTTTTCTCTCTCTCTCTCTCATGTTCTAAATATATAATTTTCATGTTTGAGACTGACTAGCTAATTATAAGAAGTTGTTTAATTTGTGCAGTGTTATTGTATAGTTCTTGATTTTAGAAACTGGTCTTCATTTTGTTTTTTCGGCACAAGCTAGCTGCTCTCGGTTGTCCATTTTTGTTTGGCTAGCTTGAACGTCTATATATATATATATATATATATATATATATATATATATATATATATAATACTACTAATTAAGAAGATCGAATTAATAATATCCAAAGAAAGGAAATTATAATTAAATGGCTCCGGTTTCGTTGCCTCCTGGTTTTCGATTCCATCCTACCGACGAAGAACTTGTGGCATACTACCTCAAGAGGAAAATTAATGGCCGGAAGATCGAGCTTGAGGTCATCCCTGAAGTTGATCTCTACAAGTGCGAACCATGGGACTTGCCAGGTATTTACTAACAAGCATACATATACATCATTCTTCCTTTTAATTAATTTGCCAAAATATTATTAGGTAAAAAACTCATAGACGATCGAGTCTCTTAAATTCATATATCTTTTTGTTAGGGAATTACTAAGATAATTCAATTGTTCAATATATTTGGACAAACCATCCGTTTGTTATTTTGGTATTGTGTTCGAAGATTTTGCATAATTAGAAGACGTATTAGTTATCCAAAGTATATATATGTCTCTCTATATAGAAGATGATATGATGAAGAAAGGTATTAATTATAAATACTATTTAATTTCTATTTATTTATCCTTGGGTGAAAAAATATGGACACATGCATGCAATAGAAACGCTGTATCTATTTTACTGTAATAATCAAATAATAATTAGTTCTTCATTGATATCAACCTCATCATGATTCATGAATCTACAATCATTCTATAGTGCTGAAACTTTATTAATGATCTAAATATTAGAGAGATATTACAAAACAAGGTTTGTTATATATATATATATATATATATATATATATATATATATATATATATAAAATAAACCTTAACTCCAATCCTATTTGCTAATTAAATACAGAGCTTAGCTTAGAGTAAAACTGATGTCTTAAAAAAAGAAAAAAAAGAACAAAATTATAGGCGAAAGCAGGATTCATTTTTCTTTAATTTTCCTCTTTGCCTCAAAGGTGGATCGTACATGAAAATTAGGAGGGACCCTTGAACCAAAATAAAAGCACCGGTTTAATGTTTTCTTGTAGTGTTCATGATGCGTACGTGCTTGCTTAACTTTTGTTTGATTCAATCATATTGCCCTGATTAGGGAAATAAACTATAAATATGCATGCGTGAACATGCTTTATCAGTCAAATAACATAAAAAAAAGGGCTCTAGTACATCATCATATCTGATCTTAATTTCATGTCAAAAAAAAGAGTAAGGTATTTAAGTACTGTATTATCCTGGTCCCTACATCTTTTGATCTCGTATTAGAACACAAAAATGTGTACTTAGGTGAGAGATTGAAGTCAAAAAGCAAGATATACAAAAGAACATGATTGCTTTGTTCCCTAGAAGTATATGAATTCCCTCGTTTCTTTAATCTCCTTTATTGCTAATTCTAATGACAAAACTTAATCAAATCTTAATCTTCATCGACTTTTCTTTTGATTCTTTGAACGAAGAACATGTTCATTAATTATTTGTTGGATTAAAAGATTATTCTATATTATATTATATTATGTATATATATATATATTCTTAATTTTAGTTTGATGAATCTAAAACTGTTACATGCACAGGGAAATCATTATTGCCAAGCAAAGATCTTGAATGGTATTTCTTTAGTCCTCGAGATCGTAAATACCCCAATGGATCAAGGACTAATCGGGCAACTAGAGCCGGATATTGGAAAGCTACCGGGAAGGACCGAAAAGTAAACTCCCAAATGCGTGCCGTGGGAATGAAGAAAACCCTAGTTTACTACAGAGGGAGAGCTCCTCATGGCGCTCGAACAGATTGGGTTATGCATGAATACAGGCTAGATGAAAGAGAATGTGAAACTGCCTCAGGCTTGCAGGTTCAATTCTCATTGTTCTTATTTATTTATTGAAATTTGGCAATTTAAATAATGTAATTAGGTCTCATTTTTTCATGATTTGTTTGAGTTAGTTGCAAGATGCGTATGCGTTGTGCCGCATTTTCAAGAAGAGTTTGAATGCACCAAAGATTATAAATCATTATGGCATCACAGCTAGTGATCATTCATCCAACAATATTGACATTTATTCCTGTGAAGATAATATGGAGAACTCTGATCATCCAATGCCATTCTCAACATATCCACCCAACAACACCAATATCATGCATGGCTCCCCACATAATATAGGTGGTACAAGTACTAATGATGCAAAATGGACGCAATACTTATCCGAAGAGGCATTTAGCTTCACAAATCCATCTTTCCCAGATTGTGGCGCCGCCATTGCATATCCACCTTCTAAGGTAACAAAAAATGATCACAACCTTTTCTTTTTTCTTTTTTTGATGTTATCTAATTAATCATGATTAAATTAATTCTTTGTTATTCAGGTTGATATAGCATTGGAATGCGCGAGGTTGCAACATCGGCTCTCATTGCCTCCATTGCAAGTGCAAGACTTTCCTCAGGCTGGATTTGTTGATTTAAAGATGCCACAGTCCAGTAATTTCATGTATGGAAATACAAGTGATCAACAAGATATATTGCAAGAAATTCTATCCGTCGCTCAAGTTTCTCAGGAATTGATGACTCAAAATTCTTGGATTGGAAATAATTCTTCTGAAGACGATTTCTCCTTTTTACCTCATGGCAACAAAATTCAAGGCATGAGTAGTACTAGGTCCATAGAGATTGGGGAAAATATGGATGAACAATTCAAAACCGAGAGAGCGGTTGAGAACTTGCGATGGGTGGGAATGTCAAATAAAGATTTTGAGAAGGTAATTACAACTCCGACTATGCACTCTAGCTTCTAATTATTAATGCATGATTATTAGCTTTTTACTGAAATTAATTTGACTATAAATATAATTCGTCTTGATTTTGAGTATTAAGATTTCGTAAAATGGCTGGATACTAATTCATCTCAGCTTTAATTCTTTATTCTATCTGTGTGCAAGTACCTTGGAAATTCTTGGTGTATTTTCCTTTGAAAAGATCAAATATAAGTTTAGGGTTTTCTTGAGTTCTTTATTTATTTATTTTTTGTACTTGGCAGTCTTTCCTGGAAGATTACAAGACTGTTCCTATAGAAAATATATCAAGTTTCCAGAGGGAGGAGCATGAGGTTCAAGGTAAGTAAATATACCAAACTAAAGTTATTTATTTCTACGTACTCCACGTTTTGCATTTAGGAATTAAATGATTAATTTCAGGTGAAACCAGTCATCACAACAACTTCCATGAATTCAATGATCATTTCTCGGTTGGATTTGCCAACGACGATCCCAATGATCAAAGCTTCTTAGATGATGGAGACTTGGATGATTTCTCAAGTACTCCAAGCTTTGAAGTATACGAGAAAATCCAAGTAAATCACGGCCTCTTTGTTTCTACTCGTCAGGTTCCAAACACATTCTTTCACCAAATAGTTCCTTCAGAGACAGTTAAGGTCCATCTAAATCCAGTTATAGTTCACAACTTTCCAATATCAAAACTAGATTCACCAACAATGCCTGCAGAGAATACAAATCTATTCCATAAGTTTAAGGCATTCGCAACAACAAAGTTGGTTGGAACTACTAAATCTTTGAGGCCATGGAGGAAAATAGAAAGCCCCATTGTTGGTATAATTGCAGTTATTTTGGCATACTGCTTATACATGGGGGAACACATGGATGATTACAAGAATTTGCGTGACCGCGATGATTTTGCTGATGGAACTAAAATGGTGAAGAGAAGAAGAGAGAAAGGTTGTCATTCCATTGAAAAACTTGAGAGTAATGTGAAGTGGGATTATGAGGAGAAGAAGGTTAAATTTGTGGAAATGACAGAATGGGGCAGTGTTGTTTTGAACAAGATGTGGCCTTGTCTCACCCTTGCTTTGGCTAGCTATTTCTACCATTTGGGTGCTGCACATTTTACCAGCTAATTTATATAATTACTTCCTCTTGAAGTTGGTTAATTGTTTTATTAATGTTTTACTAACCATAGTTGTTTAATAGGAAAGGCACAAGTAGTCTTTACCTAAGTTGGTTGGAGTCTAATTTATCTTTTATATATTTGTATATTTTTTTTAAGTTCTAGTGGTTTAAGGGGTGTAATTTGATAAGATTAATTAATGAAATACACTTTTTTATTTTTTGGATAAGCTGTTGTGATTTAACGAGCAGCTTTGTTTTGAAGTGTTATGGTGAATGGTTAAGTTGGAAAAGACTATTATATTATGAAAGAAGGTAAGTAATTAATGTTATTTTTATGGTCACTTTTTAAACTTCAATTCTAACTTGCGTGATGAGTGACAATTAATGGGATTCTAGCAAGCACGAACTAATAAGGTGTTTGTGAATTTTAAATTAAAAGAATAGAAAAGAAAATAGAAAGAGAGAATTTTTTTTGATAAGAAATTAAAAGTCTCTTAATTTATTAGGAGTGAAAAGAAAATAGAAAGAGAGAAATTAATTTAAAACAAAAAAATCCCAAAATTTTGAGATTTTTTTATTAATTAAATACATAGAATGACTTATTAAAGTTATATCCTACAATTAATATTTTCATAATGAAATCATGAGATCTCTATCTCCTCATAGACTTTTAATTTCCACTTAATTCTTATGTCAACTTTATTAATTTAATTTATCACCAGCTAGCATTTATTTTATTACCATTAATTATAAATTTTAAGTAAGGAAATGATATTCTTTATTTATTGGGTTCAAAGGCTACGCAAAATTAACTTTAGCTTCAACTTTGAGAAGTGGTGACATCCGTTGTATTATTATGGGCGTGTTTATATATTTTCTCATCATTTTATAATTAATAAGATATGATATTCATATATATATATATATATATATATATATATATATATATATATATATATATATGGTCGGGATTAGATCAGATATCTTATATATTTACTCACGCTCTCACACTTTTTAGGCGACGATTTCGATCATACAATAAATCAGATATACTTTTAAGCGACGCTTATATCTTTCGTCTGTCATTAAAAGTATAGACGACGATCATTATAATCAAATCGTCCCTCTAAAGGGGTAAGCAATTAGTGAAAGAAGATAAGTGATGACTGATCATCGCTTCTCTATATATATATATATATATATATATATATATCTCTGATCTCAAGCTCACCCCTTATCCAACTCACCCGAGTTCACTCCCCTTTAGCATGTACCGTGACGATTTATTCGGTCATACAACCGTCGTCTATACTTTTAGCGACGCTATATGTTGTCCGTCGCTAAAAGTATAGACGAACTATTGTATAACCTAGTAATGAAAAGTAACCAAATTGGAACCTAAACCGCACTAAAATCGCATCGAATCACACTTCAATTAAATCGCACCAACTGCCCGACGTATGTGGCGATTTTAGGTGGGTTGAATAACCAAATTCTGATTCCGTTTGGTTACTTGCCAAACCGCACGCATAAAAAACCAAAAACCATGTGTGTGTGTATGTATGTATTATCTCTAGTAAATTCTAAAGTTATTTTTCACTTGAACACGCTCGGAGAAAACCCTGGGTCTTGCATTGTCATTTTTTTCACCAATTGAAAAAAGATGTTAGAGGTTATAGAGTCAAAAATTAAGCAATTGGGTTTTAGAATTTCGAATTTGTTTGATGCATTATTGGAGGGCTTATAAATTTGAGGGGGCTCGATGACACTTGATGCGTTGGTTAATGTCAATACTATAATAGTAATAGTATAATGATTATTTTTCAAATTATGTATAGTTTAGGATTATATTCTATAAGTCATTCTATGATATATGAGATAGAATTTCATTTTATCTCCAAGATATATCTTTTAATTTTTTGGGAACTAGATAAACATTCTTGTTTGTTATCGAATATATGGTCTCCGTTGTTTTATATAAATAGTATATTTTAGTTTTAAAGCATGCTTGATATAATTCCCATTGCCGACTCATTACCAAGTTAATTCGTCGATGTAAGTTTTATGTTAAATTTTATTGAAGGCTAGACTTTTTTGTTGTTTCAATTGGTTTTGGAACCAAATCGCACTAATTAAAACCCGCACCAAGACACTTTAAAACCAAGACCAAGACTAATCACAAAAGCAGTTTGGTGTGGTTTGAATTTTTAAATCAACTAAATGGTTTTTTGGTCTGATTTTGAACTTCAAACCGCATGTCACGCTTCACCCCTAGTATAACCGAACCGTCCAATAGTTCTCTCTCTCTCTCATAATTCAATTCTTGTCCCTAAAAAACAAAAAACTCATCCATGGCCGTAATACCCAAAAAAGACCCATTCCCTCCTATTTAGAAGTTGTGAAAGAAATCATGAAAACTTACAGGTCACTGCAACCTAGACCCACCATTGAAGAGCTTGAAGTTGCTATCTCTGTTATGAAAATTGTAAATTCTGAAGAGCAGCTGAGACTTGAGGAGATCTCCAATCAATCTCCACAAGATATTCAACCAGAGTTTTTCTCTGTGCTGTAACATGTTAGAAAAACGTCCATGATCTTGATTTAGAGTCATGAACAAAGCAAAGAGGCCTTGCTATTGGTTAAACTTGACAAAAATATTCATCACACATTTGATGAGCTCATTCAGAGAGCTTCTGCGTTGGTTTCTAGAGGTACCCAGATGGAAGATGAGAGTAATTTTAAGTACTGAATTGGTAAAATTGAAAGAGAAGTGGTTATTAATGATGAGGTAATGAAAGATGAGATTTTGATCAAGAAAAAGGGAAGCTGGTATTCTGTTGCAGCAATTTAAACAATAATTCCATGAAGCAATTAGAAAACTAATTGAAAATAATACTTGAGATATAACTGTGTAAGAGTTTAATGATCATAAAAGAAAAGATATTTGTTTATTTAAATTTACAAAATATATGTCGAACTGATTCTTGTACTAAAAAAAAACTATATATTTAAAATATAAAAGTGTATCGCAGTAGATTGTATTCAAATTAATTATATGTTTTATGAAAACAAACTGTGCATAGTATACATACATTTAAAAAATCAATTTGCTTTATATTCCAGCTTACATTTAAATTACGTTTTCCTTTTTTTTAAAAAGAATGTATTTATTTTTGTTCTAATCATCCAACTTATATTAGTGTGCAGTATAATGCTAAAATAAAATAAATCTCAAAAATTTTGCATCATTTTTACAAAATTTTATTAATTTTTATTTTTAATATTTAGTATTTAATATTAAAATGTAAAAAAAAAAAGAAGGATCTGACTTGCCTAGGTCTGGCCTGGCCTGTAGGCCTAACCAAACCACAGTCTAACAGTCAAGGCCTGACCTGACATGTAAGCCTAAGTCAACGGTCTGGCATGGTAGGCCTAAGTCAACGGTCTTGCCTGGCAAGCTTAAGTTAACGGTCTGACCTGATAGGTCTAAGTCAACAATCGTCTAAGTCAAAGCTCAACAATATAATTTACACCATTTAAATGTAATTGCTTTACATTTTGAGCCAACAAAAATCTAATAGTGTAGTATAGTATGATGATATGTTGGGTAAAATAAGAAATTTATAGAATTTAAAGGAGGAGTATATAGAAAGATATAAAAAAAATAACATTAAAAAGGATTATGACTACTAGTGTGCATAGCCCGTGAACATACAGCTTTATATAAGTGGATGAACCCGGAACATGCCTAACCAAAAAGGGGAATAATACTATTCTGTATGTGTACTGTACCTAATTCATAACCAAAGTTTATGAACTTTTTTTTAATAATAAAAAAATTAAATAAGAAACAAGAGGTCATGGGCAGTACATGAAAATTGGAGTAAATTACATGTATGAGGTGAGGGGTAGGTAGGTAGGTAGATAGCTAGAGCTAGGGAGAAACAAACAAATGTATAATATAATGCATGTGAGAGCGGTGGTGGTGGTGTGGTGGTGCACAGCATGCACATGACCGGTGAGTGGGGAAGACAGAAAAATACTACTCCTGCTAAAAGAAACAGAGAAAGAGCATATCATATATACATGCATAGAGATGAAAAGAAGATGACAAATAAGCCAAAACAATTGATTGGCCTCTGGTTCACGGGTCAGATTTCTAGCTTTTACCCACTAATAACCAAACACTCACTCGGATATCAGATCTTTAATATTATTTTTTATTTATAAAATTTATTAATATTAATTAAGAATGTATTGTTATACATACATTTCTAATTAAAAAAACAATTTTTATTTTGATCATAGCTAGCCATCCCATCCCATCTCCTCTTAAATTAAGGCTGCAATCCACTCTCTCTATATGTATATGTATGTAGAGGAATGGAGGAAATGAAAGCAACTAACATAAAAATATCTAAGCTCTAGCTAGCCAACTTTATCTTCCCTTGCCTCTACTGCATACATGCCAATAAGCCATTATATGGTTTACTAGCTAACTAGTAGAAGCTGGAGCTATTACTAGCTACTAGTAGTACCAATTAAGTTAGCTAGTTAGTAAAAGGGTTTAAAATCAGATCATATATATATATATATATATATATATATATTATTCATTCAGTATTGTATATATAGTACCATGTCGAATTCTTCACCATCAGGTATAATTTATTTTCAGAGATTTGTATTGTTTCTTGTGCAAATCTTGTTTTGGTTGTACGGTATTTGTGGAATAGTGTTTCCAGGTGCAAATGGTGCTAGTAGTACGGTGAAAGTGGGCGACATTTCAAAGGTGGAAGATGCAGCATATTTTCAGATATTCTACGGCCAGACCTTCAAAGTCCTCAAGAACGGCTTAGATGGCAAGAGCTATCTTCTCAGTCAGGTACCCACCCACCTATGACCTATCTATCTACATTTTATTCTACGTACTAATTCTTTCCCCACACACACATACAAGACGGGATCATTTTGAGTGAGGGATCCGTCCGGTTAAAACGAATTAAGTTATCACACCGCATACTACTACTTGTATAGATTTTTGTTGTTTTACTTATATCAAATGTGACATTAATTTTTATAATTAACGGATGCAATAAAAAATTATACAACTTCATAATGAAATGAGTTGTGAAGCTCACAGATCATATCTTTCGAGACTTGTAATATTTGAACGCTTCTAAAAAAATCCCACAACAAGCTAGAGTCGATCGAACATGAAATTATCAAACTAATTAAGATGGAGGATTGGGAACTTGTTAAAGGGTCAATTAATCATGAGAAATTAATTGAGTCGGTCAAAATATCTTTGTTGATTGGGGTTGGAGTCACGGGTGTATAATAAGTTAGAGAAACTAGTAGCACTACCTTGTTAACGTTTAGGTCCCATTTTGACAACTCATGCAACTCACAAGTTCATATAACGCGGGTCTCAGAAGTCCTCTAAGAGCATTTTCTTAGTAATTTCTGGGTCAAATCCCGAGTCCGACCTCTGGACCTCTCTCCTCTAATACTATATATATGAAATAATCGGTCAAATTTTAAGTCCGAATCAAATCAAATACATCCAAATAAAATCTTAAATTATTGACCCAATAATATTTTCTTGTGTCATCTTTAACTCACCACAGGCTCAGACTGAAGGTCCTATTATTAATAACTTAATTTTTTATATACAGATAATTTTTTTTCATAAATTAATGTGAGACTGAAGTGTTACACGTATCACGTATCTTATAGAGCTTCGTAAATTCAAATTTATTCGACAAACTTAGAGCCATAAGATCGGCCCAAAAAGATTGGGCTTTCTACCCTCAAGACACCATGCGGCTCACTACTCCTGAGCCATAACAATTAAGGGAGTGTTTGATAAAAACTGAATAAATCTGAATTTGAATCTGAATGAAAAAAACTGTTTGATAATTGACATGTCTGAAACATCTGAATGACAAAATTTTATTGTTTTACTCCCTCTAAAAAAATTCAAAATTGTTGTAAATTTATTTAATATTACTTAATATAATAGTTAATTTGTTTTTAATTTTTTTTTTACTTCATTCACTGTCATTCAATTTCAAAAAATCGACTTAACCATTCAAATTTCCTCTATCTCAACCGATCCATGCATTTAAACCAAAAACAAACGAGGACCGATTCAAATTTTATTCAAATTCTAAACAAGCACCCCTTAACAATATTCATTACGACTGACTGTCGAGAATTTCTAGTGATGAATAAGGCTCCTGAGAAAATTCTGAGGGAGTTTAATAAACTCCTCCTGTTCATGTATGATAATGAGTGTTTTGTGAGGTAGATGATGCATGATTAGGGAAATGCTGGGATACTTCCTCTGGTGTTAAATTTGACCTCTTAAAAGTTGCGATCAAGGTGTTTGTTAAAATCACTAAGAGAACTTTTTGTAGCAAGTAAACAACAGATTTTGTTAATGAGGATGATTTTTTCTTTTTCAGTTTCATGTAGATTTTTACAAAAATTATCAAATTGGATGGAAGAATAAACTCATTTAAAGTTTAAATTCTGGTTTACTGCACGTGAAGATTTTACTAAAAAAGTTTCCAAGAATACATTCGAAGTGCCAAGACAGAAAATTTTGAAGAACATGTTTTGATTGTAACCTATTCTACAATGTACAAGTTTTCCAGTGAAAAATATCTTAGTTAGACATTCTGTATCTAAAATAAAATTCAAAATTTTATAATAATTTTTTGTTGTTGCAGAATACTTCAAGAATGGCGGCTAGGACCAAGTATTGCACAACAAGAATCAAATCTTTTGTCATCCCATTGTCAAACTATTCAGTCGATACCAATTTTTTCCCAGGTAAAATTAGTTTTTATCAATCCTTTATATAATGTCTATCCTTAGCCCATGAATCTGTTACATTCATGACATCAATAGTATAGCTCTAATCTTGATGATGACTATTCATTGATTTCATTCTTTCCTTAAAATTTACAGTTTCTTTCTTCGAGGTGAGGATTGCTGATCTCTGTAAGTCATTATGTTTATAAGTTAAACTGTTTGTTACTAGTCAAAAATTGCCGGATCATATTAATCCTGCCCCTCCCAAACCATACAAAAAAAATAAAAGAAAAGGAGTAGTAGGAGAAAAAAGGGGAGTATAAAACTCATCACTTATGAGATAAAACGGATTAGGATCCTCTTCATTATATTTATCCTCCAAATTTCTCCCCAACACACAACTAGCGACACAATATAATTTGTCGCAAACAATTATGTCGCTAAAAGTGTATTGGGGGAAATTGTAGGATAGGTGTACAAGTTTGGTTTTGAGCTTAATAATTAATTATTATCGGTATACGACCTTCATGTGGACAGCTTCTAGGTCTATTAGGAAGTTTAAAGGGAATCACATCACCAGATTTGGTGGCTTCAGAATGCGTACTAAAATTATACAGTGATGGAGCAATAGCGACGGTAAACAAGAGTGAGACAAACCAGCTTACCCAATTTGCAGCACACTTTATTAGTGACACTGATCAAGCTCAGTCCTGCAACTTTGCAACTTTCCTCCCCAACGGTGAAAACACTCCTCTCCAGGTACATCCACACTCTTCATAAATTAGTTAAACTCCTTGAATATTAGTACTCATTTCATTTTTGTGTTAATTAATGGGCATGGCACATATTCAAGCATGCACATGTACTTACTTAACTAGAAGAAATAATGTTTTTTCTATGGTCAAATTATTTACTAATCGGTATTACCCTTCAAATTGCAGCGAGCAGAGTGGATCAAGTACATGGGAGTTTTTGCTAATATGGAAGTCAGAGCAAACCAAGTCTACGATGCAGTGAGTAAAGCATTCTATTATGGTATTTAGTACTCCATCCAAAAGAGTGAAAAAGTTAAATGGGACTATTATTTCCAGATGGCGGAGTAATACATAACATGTAATTCAATATAATATATATTGTTCTCTTTGGTTATCTGAGCTTGGATTTTTTTTTATAACTCTGGAACTAAAATGTGTTGCAGGTGAAAGCCAACTATATGTGCTTGGTTAAAGCTGCTGCCAGCAAGACAGCATCATTCAAACCAGTCGTTGCTTGGTTGGATTTCAATGATGTATGTGTACTTATACTTTGGATATATATGGGCAAAGATAATTTACACACCAGTTAGAACAGGATAACTTTTGCCCTTCATTCTTTGGAAAATATTTCCCCGATTTGTTTCAAACTCCTATTTTAACCATTCTTCCTTTCAAGAGTTCGTTAAATCTACCCTGACCACTACTGTATCTGTATCAAGTCAACCGATCAACCTTCATTCTTCTCTCATTAACAACTTCTGTTATCTTGGTGAAGGCAGAACAGTCAGAACCATGGATTATTTTCAGCCCATAGAACAAAAGAAGTTAAAATTTCCACATTTGGTTTTGATTTCAAATCTCTACATGAATTATAAGTAATCTTGAATGATACAAGATGATTAAAATTATGGTTCGCTCCATGCGCCCACGTATGGAGATGCCATTGTACTGCCTGGGATTTCAAGTATTTTTGCATGTCCAAAAACATGGTAAAATAACAAGGGGCTTCATATAATGACATTTATAGGGTTGCAATGTTTATGTTTCACCTAACACTGGAGATCGACATATAAAATATTTACTTGTGGAAAACTACTTCATGCTTGCTCCTCACATTCTTTGTTCGTTTTGCAGGGTGAGTGGTCATTTACAAAGGATACGTACAAGTTAAAGGTACCAATTTTATTGGGAATTTTTGTGTAATCTTTACCCTGGCCCCAATGGAAGTAAAATTAAACTTTATAACTTCTACAATTCAAAATACATGGCATTTCATTGAGTGATGCTAATATTTTATCATCTAACATGCCCTTTTCGCACCTTTCATTAAATGCAAATAATCCTACACCAAAGAGATGGCTAAGAATTAAGGCTGTTGGGGGATGTATGTCATAATATTAATCAGCTTCATATGCATATATTTAAACTTGGATTTGCAGTATGTGGAAGATGCAGGTGGAGAGAACATAGACAAATCGATCAACAAAGTTACCTATAACGTCTCTATTCCTGATGACTGTGAGGAATTTCATGCCATTTTGTGTGTAAGTTAATTCAGCAAATATTCCGCGTTATTTCATACCCTAAATTAATTAATTCCTTTGAAACTGTACTTTAACAAAGTTTGCACATAATTGAATTTTCTTTTTCTTTTCGAAATATTGAACTCATACGTAGAACATTATGTGAAAAATCATGTTTTACTTGTAATAATCCAGTCAAGACATAATAGTAATTATGATTCCATTTCTTTGCAAGACTGTGGATGTAGTAATTGATGAAACTTATACTTGGGATCCGTTGGGATATAACATCTCCACCTTTCTCCAAAACATTAAAGTTGAAGACCAATCATGTTGTGCCTTCCTTACAAAGCAGAGCTTATGGAGATACGATAAAAGAATGCACAGTTCTACTGCTCTTGGTATGTTTTGTTCCGTCCCGTCACGGCTTCTCAATATTACTGCGTTATAATCCTTTTATAAAAAGTAGGGTATGCATACACATAAAGGATGTTGCTTTATGTTCACGAGAATTACTCATTAAATTTATGAGTGTGAACACTGTTCTGTTTCCTTGTGTTCTTTGTTTCTTTTCAATGCGGCTAAAGATTGGTATGATGGAGCAGTTTCCCAGCCCCAACTGGTTCTGGCAGACATTACTGAAACTTTGTTCCCTACTGGAAATTACACAACAACATATTTCAGGAATCTCGTAAAGGTTAGTTAGCTTTTCATTTGTTCTAAGAGTAATGATTAATTAGCAATCCTGAAATATGTAGAACAACAATGCAGGAAGAAGGAATAACAAAAATCAGTCCTGGGATGTGTGATAGGGATATTTCCACAGCTTTGGAACCCACCATTGTAGACTGTTGAATAAACTTCTTTACAATGATTTCAGATTTTCTCTATCCTTCAAATTCATATTCATACGGACAAAAGCTGTGTTTGCCTTGCAGGAATTATGATCAAGACTAACTATTAAACCCCAAATGTAATAAATATGGTAAACTATTTAAAAAATATTTACTAATTTCAAAATTTGTTGTTTTTAAATATTAATTTAAATTATAAGGTCTAGACTCTTTTTATGGGATAGAGGCACCATGTTTGATAAAATTACTCCCTTTAAGAGCAACATGGATGCTTCTTTTTAGAAACTATGTAACTAAAATAAATTCTCAAGCATCAAGAGAATTGTGACCTTGTGGGCAATCAAAATGCAGTCTTCACATTGAAAAGCACTCTCACATGCACACCTCACAACTAAGCACGAGGAAGACCATCTTCAAATACTTTATTCACATGGATAACAAAGTGTGTTTAAAAGCAATAAAAATGAAGGATGCTAAAAGAGTAGCCAAGAATACAGAAAGTCGTGAGATTCACCACTCATATTACCCCACAATTACTAGCGTCTTCATCCTCCTTGCCTAATCTAGATGAACATCACTGCAAAAGTATTTGTGCGTGTAAATATCTACCATAAAATGCCCCGACGGCGGCAAATTATTGCCACTTTGCCATCCCTAACTCTTCTTCTCATCATCATATTCAACGTTAATGTAAAAACACCTTTACGATCTTCCTCTAACTATGCCACCACCCTCCATAACTCACCTCATTCAAAACTCCAGTTCAGCCTCTTGATCGGAATTCTAACCCGGGCGGACAACTACGATCGCCGCCATTTCCTCCGCCTCGTTTACGGAATACAATCCTCCCCCATAGCCAAAATCGACGTCAAGTTTGTATTTTGCAACCTCACCAAGCCCGAGCAAAGGGTGCTCATTTCTCTAGAAATACTACGTTTCAACGACATTATCATCCTAAATTGTTCAGAAAATATGAACAGCGGCAAGACTTACACCTACTTCTCTTCACTGCCCCGAATCCTTTCCTACCAGTACAACTATGTCATGAAGGCTGACGACGATGTTTTCCTCAGGCTAGCACCTTTGGCATTGTCACTCTCGGCTCTACCAAGGTTAGATTTGTACTACGGATTTGTAGTTCCTTGTCCTAGCATGAATCCCTTTGTCAATTACATGTCGGGAATGGGATTTGCACTATCTTGGGACCTTGTTGAATGGATAGCAAAATCTGAAATTCCGGCAAATGATACGTTTGGACCGGAGGATAAGCTAGTTGGAAAATGGTTGAATATGGGGAAAAAGGCAAGCAACAGGTTTTCTGATAAGCCAGCAATGTACGACTATCCAGGAACAAACGGAAGGTGCTCACACGTCCTCATTCCAGAGACGGTTGCAGTTCACCGGCTCAAGAGGTGGGATCAATGGCTACACGTACTTAATTATTTCAACATGACCAAAGAACTTCAGCTGTCCAAACTCTACAATATATGACTCAACGTTCAACAACAAGAACAATCACAAGTAACAAGTTATTCCAGTTAGTAGCAAAAATATATTCTATAAGCAGAATTGAAGAGAGTCTAAGTTATCTTTGTCAGCTTTCAAAATTCAACTGAATTAATTTTTATATATGTAAAGAACTCTGAAATAAGAATATCCGGGCTTTGCTCCTGCTTACAAAATAAAATATTAAAAGAAAACTAACTATAAACATCTCCTTAGTTGTATTTCCTTGGTAGATTCCAATGAATAGATCTCATTGCAGTTAAAAATCTCCATCCACTTAATTAACAGCATCCTTATCTATATAATGGCATCTTTAATCATGAAGATCCACTTAGCAGCTCAAAAGGGCCAAACCACTTTTATGGTGGAAAAAAATATCCGAGAGGCTAAGCATGACATGATGACTTATCATGATTCATGAAATAGCAGGTTAGACGGAACGTAATTGAAGAAACAGTTAGTTATCTTGCCCACCTGGAGTTCTGTTCCATGACAAGTAGGCTGGATCTCCAAGAGGCCTGTAGTGATAATAAGAGACACCTTCAGCTAAATATGTTTTGATCACGACAAAATAAAGGAAAATTTAAAAATAAATACGGAATAGTTGGACAGAACTGAAGCAATTTTTTGTAAACAGTCACTAAAATTTTACACAGCTGAAGAATTATCAGGTTTGTTGATGTGACCGTATGTGAAGTTCACTTTGGGGCTTGAAATTCTTCCCAATGAAAAGATCTATGATATAACACCAGAGCACATGCACACACAAATGTATATTTGAATAAAGACATCAGTCTCAAAAAGTCCAACATTTAAAGTAAAATTAGAAGAAGAGAAAAGAAGAGAGAGAGCACTAAAATATAGATAAATGGTTATACAAGCAAAGATTCGAGTAAAAACAAAGTGAAATAATTAAACTTGAGGAATTCATCAAAATTATCCTGCTCCATATTTGATAGTTCTAACTAGGCCCAAAAGAAAAACTATAGTTTTCCAACAAAAAATGCCAAATGATAAACTGGAGAAACACCTTCTTCCACAGGTATAAATAATTAATCAGACTCCTAAAACTAAAACCAAAATTCCCAAATGCAAGTATAACAAACTTCAGACGTCCAAAATTATTGATCCAAGCTATTAGTGTAAACAGAATCAGGGCCGGATCTGTTCAAGGGGCAGCATAAGCAGGATTTTTTTATAGGTATAGTGGCAGGGCAAATATGTAAGTTAATAAACTCAAGGGGACAAATTAATGATAGAGTTGAACTTGAAGAGGCACAAAAAAATTAATTCATATTCTAAATACAAGTATAGACAAACGTAGATTTATTATGCTTCTAAATTAACTAAATTAGAAGGTAATTAAATTAGAGTTTTTTTTATGTTTGATAATTTAAATTTGTAGTTTGTTTGAATTTGTTGTTGATTGGGAACTTGGGGTTAAACCCAATTTAACTTATTTGATGCATTTGTTATATTTTGAACTTAAGATGTAACTAATTAGGGTTTTTTTTGTTTGATAGTTTATTTGAATTTGTTGTAACCTTGTGAGTTACTTCCGGTGAGTACAATTGTTGTTGTTGTTAATATTGGATGAGTAGGTAGTTTTAGTGTTCAAATGAAACGATACAACTGTGTTTATAATTGGATTTGTGTTAAATTGTTTTTATATGTAGTTCAAATTCTCTTTCTTTATGTGAGTTTCAATGAGAGTTGTGTTATCTAAAAAGACAAAGATAGGGCACTGAAATAAAAAATCAGAACTGTATGCATTTTTTCCTACAATCAGTGCTATTTTTTCAAGATTTCTTCCAATACTTGTAGTTTTATGATTTTCCAAATTTGACCGCTAGTATTAGATCTAGGTGGTTAAACGAGAAATCAATCATTTTTTTTAAACGCACAATCAGCACAAGCTGCACAAGCCGTACAACAATAAGCCTCAAAAGAAACTGCAGTAAATCATTATAGTACTGATTTACTACTACTCTCATTTTTACCTTTTTTTAGGACAAATAAAATAATTATCATAAACAAACCCCACAAAATGGAATAATAAAAAAAGATATCTTGAGGCTTATTTGAAATTTATAAAAAGATACCAAAACTGGTTTATGCTTTTAAATTAATTCATGAGTTTGTTTAAATATAGAAAACAAATTTGGTTTGAGGTTTCAAGCATTTGGGGAATCATTCAAATTGAACTATAACAAGTAATCGAAGTTTCTAAATTGTTTTTAAATATTTTTATTTGAAATTTCTTTTTAATTTAGATTATGAATATTTATTGCAATTTATAAACATTATTATGATTAGTTAATATTATGATTAGTTCAAATTTTCTTTATTTAACTTCAACAAAAAATTAGTTAAAATCACCCTCATTTGAAAAAATTCCTAATCAAATTTCAACATAATAAATAAAATTTACCAAAAAAATAAGATAGGAAAAAAAAAACAAGTAGAAGAATAAAAAGAATTGGAAAAAAAATCAGATCTTGCCCCATTAAACGCTCTTACTCCAAAAAGCAGTATCTTACTGATCTTCAAATATCCCAAATAAGATTTTATGGATAAGGGTTTTTATCTAGGGTTAGATGGAAATGTGCTGCGGAAAATAGAAAGTCACAGAATGTAAGAGACCATGAAAGTCTGGATAATAACTCAGTAAACTCAAAACCTTTTTAGATTTACAAAAAACTGTGTCACGATCCTCAGTTTAGAAAAAGGATTTCTCTGTAAGTTTCGTAAGGAAAGTTAGTATGCAAAAGAAAGGGGGAAATTAGTAAGCTTGAAACCTTTCACTCACCTTGGCTTGATAACATACAATAGTATGAAGCTTATTGCAACTAATAAGCAGAATCCTCCAACAGCAAGGTATGCAACCCCAAGGAAACTGTTTTTCCCACCAATCCAACTTGTTGTTGAAAGAACCAGCAGCTTTTTGCCTCCAAACTCGTAGGTGTTAAAGTTGTTCTGTATTACAACTGTTATGTCATTATTAGCTTCAAGATCAACTGTTATCTTCCCATAGAGCTTTCTGAAAGTTGGAAATGCTGCAGTTCGCATCCAAACAATAAGATCATCTTGCTCGCTCAACTGTTACATATATGAACCAAAAATAGGAAAAGTGAACGCCAGTTTTGGTGAAAGAAAAGCAAAATACAGAAAGAAAATTAAGAATCCACATGGAAATCAGACACGCCAAGGTCGTGCTTTGTAAGTCTTTATATTATTTTTAAATCACTTCCCACTTTCTAAATAAATAGCCAAGCGGTGTAATTTTAACTGAAAACTCTGTTAGCATCATAGTGCTCCAATAGCAGCTATTATTTGAAAGAATAATGAGTTCAAATACCAGGATTAAAAGAGTACAAAGGTATACTTACAGGTATGCTCTCATTGAGTTTTCCGCCCCCAATCATACCTTCGGTCTGGAAATTTTTTGGAAAAACCTCGGACCCAAATTTATATTGTTTATCACTTTTCCACGCTATGTCCTTTTTATCGACTTCTAGAGCTTTATTATTCACCGCAAACTTATATGTGTCGTTAAACAAGCTCCAAGCAATGAGGCCACAAGGAACAATTGGCTTTGAGTCATCATTATTAATTTTGGCCAAGGGGAAGCAGTCCTTTGTTTCATCTTCGTATTCCTTGTTGCGTAACTGTTTGTCACTTCTACTTTTGACATATCTGGAAACACATAAGCACAACTCAGAAGAGGGAAGATTCAACTTCATCAAGATGTTGAATGCAGTGCATCCTTTATTGATTAAATTCAGATATGTACTGGTAGTGTAATTGAAGGAAAAAGGAGTGATAGATAACGTTGGAAGAAAGAAAAAGGCAATTACATTTATTCAGTAACCCAATGGACCAATCAGCATCATTTTTGTAAAAAGAAACACAAAACTGTGAGGAAAAAGAATAGTCACGTATAAACTTCATCAATCAGAATATTCACTTTGATTTTCCCTTCAATAAACTTTCAATAAGCCCCTCTCTCACAAGCTATGAATCATTATTACATAATTTGGATCACATCAATTTTGAATTTGAAAATATCTAAAATTGACTTCAAAAACTTAATATTGATACCATATTTTGGAATGGAGGGAGTATTGTATAACCATAAGCCAGAAGTTAACTTCAAAGATTTAAGTTCATTTAAAATAATATCAACTACATAACAGAATCAAAAAGGCAGGAACTCAACATTTGCATCTCATCATTTTCTCCTCCTAAGACTTATTTACTAGTATCGAATTCGTCATTACATCGCTAACAGATAGGAGTCAAACATTAAACCAAAAAAGAACTTAATCATCTCCAAGTCATAAATCATAACACACAGAGCAGACTGTCAAACTAAAAACAAGATAAAGCTGCTTTATCACTGGACAAGCCATAACGTTTCAAAATAAAACTAGAAAGGCCTGCCCATTTCAAATTTAAAATATAATAAACAAAGATTTTTCACAAATTTTATAGTGAAGCTGCAGATAGAAGCATCATAATAAATCCCATAAATCCAAAAGGCTGGAACCAAGAATGCCAGAGAAACTGTTGCCAGCTTTTCTAACTTATTAAACAACTTCTTGTAAATGAGAAAATGAGGAAAAAAGACCGCCATACACTAAAAGCTTTATTTAGTTCAATGTGTTTATGTCTCGTAAAATAACTTTCAGCATCTTCTATCACACAGACTTATATAGGTGTGGATAAATTCTTATGACATAGGCGGCCTTTACACAAGTATTATTACACAGCTTCTACTAGAAAATTAGCTGGATTAGTTTCTCAAATAAAAATGTGGTCCAAGATTAAGTATGACTATTAAACACCCCTAATTTCCACCAATAAGGCAGGAGTTTCAACCTGACATCAAACCTTTTCCTTAATCCTTAAAAGGAAAGAACTAACATAATTCAGTTGTATGATCAAAATAAGTACATCAAATACCTACGATGGTTCTGGTAGAATTTATCGAGCTGATAATATATGAAGACAGGACTTTTCATTTTCTTTTGAACCTGAGAAACAATCAGCCCAAGTAAATGTTCGTAAGATGGGGTAAAACAGAGAGAAAGAGAGAGGTGAGAAAAAATAAAGATTAGAAACACAGCAGCATTGGGAAATTGGCCTAACTTTTAATATCTTGGTACAGGTTTTGTTAGTATTGGAATTTCTAATATATTCAAGTATATCCTTTTCATCAGTGGAAGAAACGCAGTCCATATCATATCGTTCTACAATTTCCTCCACCTACATGCCAAACAAAAAGATCCATCATATAAAATATTAATTAGATACTGACTAAACATCTTCACTAAGCCAATTATAAGAGGACTTTTGATACATGCTCTGACGCAGAGAAGGAGATGAGGCCAATAGGGATGAAGACGACGGCAAGAAGGATGAATATTGAAATGACCTGAAATCATGAGAGAGAGAGAGAGAGAGAGAGAGAGACTAATCAGCATTAAATATAACTTTCTATATTTTGTAAGGAGATTGAGCGAAATATATAATCAATCATACCCATCCTGGTGTTAAAATTGGTTTCCAAGCAGGAAGCTCTTGCTGTGTAAACCTAGAATCTGGAACATGGAACAGAGATCAATCAAACTTTCTCAAGGAGCTGTATTTATCCACCTATCTTCGAGCACACCCACATTCTAATCAAGAGCGAGACACAATAGCACTCACAATAGCATTCATAATGCAAGTTCATCATATTAGAATTGGTAATTTGCTCAAGTTTGTGCAAGTTCATCATATTATATTTTTCTTTCAGATTTTGCCATACATACAAGGCCTTATCTCTTACGAAATGAAATGTCAAACTTTGCCACCAACTATCTACTCTCCAAGCCTCTTCTATCTAATGTTCCTTTTCTAATACTTTTTCTTCTTGCTTGCTTTTCTTTACTGCTCCCTCTCTTACCCTCAATATTCTTTAAGTTCCCCTCCACTAAAGCATCAGGACTTTCACTGGCACTAAACATACACCTCTTCGTAAAGTGTTTTACATTCAAAAGCTTTCTATCTGTGTTGTATCACTTCATGAACTTGTCAGAATTAATTTAAAATTTCATTTATCTTGTCTAATAAATGCTAAAAAAATTATATCCCACATCAACGACAATTAACTTAGAGCAAAGAAACAAACTGATAATAAAGAACTTCATTTGATTGCCTGAAAGTATGGGTATATTGTTCATCATAACCAATATCATCTTTTTTCCGGTAAACAATAACCATATATTACAGCATAGAGATTCATGCAGACAACAACCCAAAAAAGAAAAGAACTTTGATCATACTGGCCTTCAAATTTGCAAATAAGCATATAACAATGACAAAATTCAGATGATAAGTTATTAATAAGTGAAATCTTCACAAGCATTACAACACTCTAAACATGCATTGCAGAACTACACAAAAAAATTGCCATAATGTGTATTTTTACATAAAAATCAGTGATGGATTGGGGAAAATACAATAAAACATAAAAAAAAATATTCGCAAAGAATTTAAAAAGAAAATGAGAAACAAAAAAGAGTAATATTTGACTAGGAAAAGAAAATTTACATATGGGTTTCTTGGAATTCTTCTTGGCTCCATCCGAGGACCCAGGGCTCATCTTTCATATATGTTTCTCTAGAGAGAGAATGGGAACCTGGAGAATGGAAAAAACTTCTGGTAAAAAGAAAATAAACTAGAATAATTAGTAAAAAGAAAAAAGAAAAAAAATGGAAATTATTACATATCTTATTCTCCTGGAAAATTAATTTCCCTTTTCTGTTTTACCCACTTTGTCTCTTTAACATTTTGGTAGAATTTTTGCTTAACGAAATAATTGGTTGATGAACAACGTTTGAGAACAGGAAACCATGAATCTCGCGCTTAGCTCGCACGGAAATCTCTCTATTTTTGTTCCTTGTTGTAAGGGCGCGTTTGGATGTATGTTTAACCTAGTTTCTGTTTTAGTTTCTTTTTTTTTTGCTAATATTTTTTGTTTTTTTTTATTAATTCAACCTATATATGCATATTAAGAATTGTGTGAGACACAACAATAAACTTTTTCAAACAATCCATTTAGTAATAAAAAAACATTAAAATTTGATAGTTAGTGATGTGTGAGACAGCACAATAAATTTTGTCAAAAAAAAATTGTCTTTATTTTTTTGACCGATAGAGATTAATTAGTGGTGAGCTGTTTTATGGGTTCTAGCTATAACCGTTTGAAAGCGACGATGAACGAAAAATTAAATTAAAATTATTACATTATACCACCACAACGATTAATACAAACTCAATCATCAATACATATCAAACCACCAAAACATCGAGCTAGTCGATACTAATTTCAAAAAAAATCAGCATAGTTTCCTTTAAAAATAGATATCCAAAAAATTCTAAAACTGTCTACAAAATTTACAATCATCAATACATATCCAAACCACAAAAAAAACATTCCATACCCAAAAATCATCATAACCACGTATAATTAGTTAACTTTACAAAAGACGGAACACAAAAAATACAAACATGCAGAAAATAAAAAAACAACATGTTGAGCATAAGACCCATTATTTTATATAATATTCTTTACTAGCCACACCAAGAGTATCCTTCAATGTATATCTGAAAATATTTGAGATATAAAAATAATCGAAATATGTGAGTCAAAATAAAAGTATAAACAAATTGGACTCGGGAATTAACACGAATTGTTACTATAAATAAATTTTGAGATTAAAAGATCATTAATAATAAGAGTTAATTGTGAGTCTATGGAATCAAGTTAGAGGAAAAAGATAAAATAAAAATAAAAATACTACTCCTTTTTCATAGACTCAGAGAGTATAAAAAATTTAAGAGAAATATTAGTTATATGGGAGTAAAGAGATAAAATAGAGAAATAATCTTAGATGAATTGGAAAGGTACAATTTTATTTATGTTCTTTTCGCCGTTTGCATGCATACAATTGAGTATAATATGATCCTCCTATTTATTCCATTTAATACACACACAGAATGTAATGTAGAATTAGTAATCAGACAAATAGAGCCTCAGCATAAAGACTTATTTCTGGTACAAACAACAATAAATATATAAATTTTCACACATCAAAGAATTGCTTGATCAAAACCAGCTTCTTAGGTTGTGAATTCATATTAAAACAATCCGAGCCGAGCTGCTTGGCATGTAAATCCTCCTCAAGCTCCAAACAACCTGGAAGTTAAATTTTTCAGTAAAATTTTCTTGAGCAAAACAAGAACAATCAGAAAATTACTAGTAGAAAAGTATACTAATGTTTCTTACTTCTGAAACCGGGATTGTGCGCGTTTTGGTACCGCTTGTGTTTTGATATTTTCCTTTGGCACTTCTTGTTGCTGAGCTACAATTCTTGGCACCTTTTTTACCTGTAATGGTATGGTATCAACGAAAACAGTTAACAATTTAACATAATCTCTCCGTCTTGGAAGTAATTTGAAAATGACAGGAGAATTATTTGGTAATGCGGTTAAATGTAGCAGCATACCAAGTTCCTAAATTGGAGATTATAGAACATTTCAATGTATCTTTGCTTTGCCAGCTTCTGGTCCTTGTAAACTTGCCTCCAAAAGCTATAAATACTTCCCATATTCAACACCTTGTTTGCATAAATCTTCCATGTGTAGCTGTAAATTAATCCCATAAAACAGTCACTAAAAGAATTCAAATAGACTGAGCATGGAACATATTTTAGTTCTGCTTTGAAGATTTTGCATACCATTCATGTATACGGTTTAATCCCGCTGCTGAAATCCTGTTCCAATATTCTGCATCCTCCTTGCACTTCTGGAAAAAATTAGCAATCTTGTTGCTTGATTCGTCTCCGTTGTTGGGATCAATATGGTAGCCCGAAACCCCATCAATAATGATCTCAGCTGGACCTCCCTGATTTGTTGCGAACGTTGTTAATCCACAGTTCATTGCCTCAATGACAGTAAGCCCAAATGCTTCATAAAGTGCAGGCTGCACAAATGCTCCCTTTGTATCAGCAATGTACCGGTATAGCTCACTGTTTCGGTTCTTGTCTGTTTGTGCTGCTATCCATCTGAGCTGACCCTTAAGTTGGTATTTTTCTATCAACATGTGCATCTTCTTTATTTCAGCAATTTCTTCTCTATCTTTTGATTTTGAAGGGTCAAAGAAACCCGCGACAACGACAAGATTAACCATGTTTCTCAGCCTCTTGTTCTTTCCAAACCACTCAGTTAGTCCACTGATGTTTTTGACAGTATCAAGCCTTGCCATTGAGAAGATTATAGGTTTCCTTTTATCCTCTAGGTATCCACTGTTTTCAGAAAACATTTATAAGGTAATAAGTTAAATTATTTTGACAAAAAAAAAAAAAGATTGGTTTTTTAAAGTCCTGGCTAACACTTACATGTGCTGATCATTTTCAACTTTGCTGAAAAGTAGTTCTTCGATGGCAGGACGAAACGCTGCGAACCGCTTCTGTTTCTCAGTGTTAGGGAAGTAAACTGATTGATCTGCCCCAGGAGAAGCAATGTTGAATTTGGGATCAAAGATGTTGATGCCAGAAACAACCCTATATATCCCCGGAAGCGTAAATGCAGTGTGGCTTTCGTACTGTCCTGGCCTATCTTTGCTGCAAATATGAAACATTTGAAATCAAGAACATTTAGTTGAGTACTTTATGTTATAATGTGTTTAATAGTTTTTCTTGTTCTTATGGTTATGAGCGAGCGGACGGAATGTAAAAGTAGATGTTTGAACCTTCCAGCAATTTCCTGGTATGTACTAGTGATGATGAAATCTGCAGCATTCATTGCAATTGTATCAGCTGTGAATTGGCATGAAAAGTGATACTTGGGGTCTAATTCCTTCCATTTCAAATCTGAATCTTCATACTTAGTCTTCTCTAAAGCATGTGCAATAGTTCCCTGGTTCATATTATAAGGCATTCTTGGTTAGAAACTTTTTTTAAAAAAGAAACATATTTCACTATTTCAGTGCTGGAAACTATCTCAAACTGATGACCTAAATTACCAGGGTTATTCCAAGTTTGTTGGCCATCAGTGATGCCACCAAATTTCCATCAGTATAGTTTCCAATGATAAGATCTGGTTTCCCTTCCATTAGTTCAAGGATTTTCTCTGTGGCATCCTATTGATTTAACAACATCAGAACTTTGAGTTTAAATAACATTCATTAGGGAATAAGTTGTTTAAAAAAGTACCTATAGGAACAAAGTTTGGTGGTTAATTAGCACATACCTGGGTAAACCTTTCAAGGTAGGGATAAATGTCAAAACGAGAAATCCATTGACGAACGATTCCATTTTCTGTCCTAAATGGCACTCGAAGGATGTGGGAATGCTTAGTTTTGATCACAGGCTCCAGTTCCTGATTGCATTTATTCCCCTGAGCATCGGGGATAAGTCGAGTCACCTGTTGCAATCAAGAAAAGTACGAGTTAAAATTTTCAGTCCAATTATCTTCCTCAACTTATTGCTACTCCACAGTCATATAAATGAAACTCACCACAAGAATCTGAGGCTTCACATTAAGACCTTGTTGCTTAATTCTGAGGAGCAATTCCTCTTCCAAAGCTACCACTTGATCCAAAACATAGACCACCTGTCGAATAATAGTTTTATCTATTAGTCAAAAATGACATTTTGTTTCATCAATGATCATGAGTTTGTAGGACATATATACCTGCCCTCCAGTGTCTGGCAAGCCGAGCACATCTGCTTGGCCAAAATATCCATGGACGGAGAATAGTACAACATTGAATGTCGTTGGAACCCTGCTAAAGAACTTCTCCATACTTGATGAATCCGGTGCTTGAAGTACCTCTGAAAGATACCTCATCGTCTCCTTAACTCTTTCAGCAGTATCCCCCCATCCCTTCTCAAAACCCCATTCTTTAAAGCTGTGAAATTTTTGGTATAAAGGTATTAGATGTCCAACTTAACAGCCTTTACAAATGCAGAGAAAAGAAAATTCACCTTAGCTCAAAGCTTGGATAAAGTGTATCATTGGGTAGTAAAGAGAGGGCTGCTTCAGCTACTATTAGTGCCCCTTGAAGTTTTTGAGGCTTGTTGAGGGTATCATTAATCATGAGTTTCTGCAAAATTTTGAACCAAAAAAAACATTTAAAATCGAGTTCTTTTGTAAGTCTAATGTATCAAATGAATTCCATTGGCAGGCATATTCTTAATTGGTTCCCATACTTGTCCTTGATGATTTAGTGAAAGTAAGTAATCCACAAGAGGTTGTGCTTTCTCAATCTGACCATTCAGCTTGGAAGTTAGGAACTTTGTAATGTAATTTAACCCATTTCCAATTGATGAAGATAAAGTCAGGTGAGGTGTAGAGAAATTCATTGCTCCAAAATCAAGTTCCAATGCATTTTCATCATTCGCCCTGGAATACAAATCCATTGCTCCAAAATCAAGTTCCAATGCATTTTCAGTTATATATATATATATATATATATATATATATATATCAGGCTTAAAAAGGTAAACAAATGGTATTCCGAAAGAGCTAGATTTTGATTTGATCACATACCAATTCTCATCAATGATCATTTCTTTGAATTTCAAGTAGTCCGTAGCAGTGATACCCTCAACAGATAGATCAATGGAGCTCACTTTGACAAACTCCCAGAACCCCGGATTTGGCCTAATGGCAAATGCAACATGCGGAGGCACTACAGCAGCCTCCTAAAAATTTCACATAAAAATCAAACATATACCAAGCATTAAAACCTATCATCTTCATATAAAATTTGAATATTAAAAAAACAAAAAAAAAATGAAATTAGACCTGAGTGGTGCACAAAATGTAGCCTAACAAGCCCTCCATGAGTTGAGTTCTTTCGGCATTATCTTCTATGACCATCTCCATTTCAGACATCAAATGTTGAAGTTTCATCAAACGCTTTCCCTGTTCAACGAACTTATTGAAGCTCCTCTTCATATGATACCGGCTCTGCCTTAAGGCCTCCGGCATTGTATCTACCACTGACTCGGACCGCTTTAAGACTGGCGTAGAAGCCATTAATTTGAGTATTTTCGCAAACGTAAGAAAGATGTATATAAACAGAAGAACTAAAGCTGTAAACTTGTTGAGAAATGCTGATATAGTCCATGGCATTTATAGGAATGGTGGGTGGCTAATATATCATCTTTGTTTAAGAGGAAATGATGGAGGGTGGGTGCAAGTGTGAGAAGAGGAAAAAGAACAATCTTTCTTGTGATGAAAGAGGTAAAGAAAAGAATTTGAAATAGGGAAAAAGAAGATATCCCGGTCGGAAGCAAGCAAATGTCATCTTTCTTTCTCCCAAATTAACATTCCTTTCTCTTTCCTTCCATATTTCCTGCAAAAGTAGGATCTCTATCTGTACCATGTGATTTAGTTATTCTCCTTCCCCCGTCCAAAAGTGGGAGTCCTATCTCAATTCTTTGACTTCTTATTTGGCATGTCAGTGAATGACTTATTTTAAATGACTTACGAGTTAAAATATAAGTCTGTCTTATAAATTGTTTTAAGATGGAACTTATAACGTTTGGCATCAATTTAATTTATAAATAAAAAATTAAGTTAAAAGAAATTATGAAGGTGTTCGACTCATAATAACTTATAAGTAAAAATAAATATAAAGAATTACTACAAATGACATTAATAAAAAGAAAAGCAAAATAGATATTACATTTTGTCAACCTTATAATTATGTAAATAAACACACCTAAAGAGGGTGAATAGGTGTAAAACCCAAAAGTGATCAACAATTTTACTGCTGCATATTATAATCGGACATGGGTTATTTTAGTGTAGGTTCTTCATTAGTTATAATCGGACAGATAATCCTGAACTGTTTTAATGTAAACATAGGTTAGAACAGAAAATGCAAAATCAATAAAATGCAAATTAAAGAAAAGAGCATAATAGAAATCACACCAAGATTTGTATGTGTAGTATTAAAGACTTTTTTTATTAATTTTAAAACTGTTGTTCAAATAAAACTTTCCAAATTAATGGTGACTCATAAGTACAACAAGCTCGACCCTTGGAGCGATTTGAGCGGCAAAGTTGTGATGGTAACCGGCGCCCGCTACACGATCGTCGCCGCCGATCGCAGGATCGATCGACTTCATTCCCTCTACGAGGAAATCAACCGATACAGCAGCAGTAGCAGCTCCGCTTCCGATGTCCAGGCCGTGGCGGTGGAGCTCGACGTGAGCGCCAACGGTCCTACGATTGAGGCGTCCGTAGAGAAGGCTTAGGACGCGTTTGGTCGTATCGATGCTTTGATCAATAATGTCGGTGTTAGAAGGTAATTTTATTTTCATATGTTTATCTGTTGACGATAAACCCATGTAGTTTCAAACAAGCAATTATTTTAGTTGTGATTTTGAATTTTTGTTGTAAAAAAAGAGTAGTGAAGGGGAGATCGAAATGAACTGCTTTTGTTATAATGGTTTCTATATTCGCAGAACATTATCTCTAGTTGCTTCTCCCCTGTACAAGAACAATTGCTTCGTCTGCATGGGTTAATTGGGGTATAATTGTCGAAAAAGTTTTTTATTTCAGTCCGCTAGAATTACTAGCAGACGCAAAAATATGTTATGGATCATTACCCTATATATATATATATGGCAATGATCGATAACATGTACTCCCTCCATTCCTGTAGGTAGTTTAAGATTTTTTTTGTTATTCCTAATTATTTGTCATTTGTGGTTATCTAGGAGAATTGATTTGTCCCTTTATTACTCTACCTAATTTTTTGATCTATATTTATGAGATAATGTGAGGTGAAGGGTATTATAGACAATTGATAATATAGTTAATGCTTTTCAATCATTTCTTTAATTCTTGTACACATGTCTAAAACGACTTATATTAAGGAACGGATGGAGTATTTTCTATGTATCAAAAATGGGTAAATATCATCTTTACCTTCCATTACATTCTAGCGGACTGGATTAAAATCATTTTTGGTCAATAATACCCCCAATCAGCCCAAAACATCATTTTTGGTCATTTTTGAAATTCCAACGAACTCCTTGCTGCCATTGAAATTAGGACTGCGATTTTAGCAATTTATGCGAATTAGGGCTGCTGTGATTTCTCTCTGCTGCGATTTTAGCGATTTTTTGCGATTTGGAATTGGAACCCTACTTCGCAATGGCAGATAGACAAAGTTGAATTGGGGCAAATACCCTACTAATAGAACTCCCAAAGTCAAATTGTTGCGATTTCTTTCTCATGGACCCTAGTTCTTTCTCATGACTGCAGATCAGTAAGTTTTTTATTAATTAGTAAGTTTTTTATTAATTAGTAAGTTTTTTGAATTTATATTACCCACTAGTTCTTAGGATCGATGAAGCCAAGAACCATGTTCACTGTGAGAAATGTGGACAAGCTTTTCAAGGAGAAGATATGGAGAAGCACATGAAAGTCTTTCACGAGCCACTTCACTGCACCAGCGGAGTTGTACTTGAAAAGGAACATATGGTAAGTAATAAACTCATCGTGCATTTCTTGTTTCTAAATATAGTGTCTATTACTGTATTGCTAATATGTGTTGTTTGCTGTCTTGTTACTGTTCTAATGCCTCAGATTTTGGCCTTTGTCTGTGGGGATATGATTCAAGCTGAAACTTCTGCTGCATATGTGCAAGATCGATTAAGAGGTCTTTCAGAGCATGAGAGCCTTTTTGGGTCCATAAATGCCCCATGTGATTTGGGCATGCAATAATGTTAAAAGATATGAACATTCATTAAATTGATGTTCATCAAAGGAATTGATCCTAAATATGAATTATGTTATTGTTCTTATTTAATACCACTGGAAATGAGTTATCTTCAGTGAACTGGTAAATGGTAATAGAGATCCTAGCAATTGTCCCTCCATCTGGGGAATGATTTGTGTCAGTTGTAATATTGTGTACATTCTAAATTGTAGTGCTTCTTTGAGAAAAATGTGTAGTTATCTGACTTGTGTTGCTTCTTGTTTTTGTAATGACATGTTTTGAGCTAGTTTTTTCTTGATTGATACTTGAAGTCTTTATTTCTGGTCCTTGTATTAAAGAAAAGTAGGAAATATAGTTTGTGTCAAGCCCATGTTTTTTAAATATTTTTAATGATTCTCTAATTTTCTTTTATGGATTAATTTATTCTGTGTCTTTGTTTAAAATGTCTATATTATTCCAACTTGGATGCTACGGCTACCCATTATATGCTATTTGAGCCATCTTATCTGTAATCTTAACTCTTTACATGAACAACATGAATACTTTAAAAGGTTTATATGGTGGGGGCATGTGCTTGTCAAAATGTAGGGACATGAAAAAGAGCATCCTTTCAATCCCTAGCTATCCCATTTAATTGTGCTTCTACCTTTTGTTTTCTACCTTAGGCTTAGTATTGTGATTTACTTATTTTGATTTTTCATTTCCATGTGAGCATGTCACTTGAAACTTGAGTGGGAAGCTGTTATCATGGGAAGCTCAATGAGTTTTTCCTTCAAGCCTTCGATATCCCAAATGTGGTTGTTCCTTGGGCTCAAGCAAAAATCCCACCAAGGGCTCTGACGACGGGAGTGCTCATTGAGCTCACCCTCATCAACAGTGTTGTTGACTATAGTTTCTAGTCTATAACCAAGGCATATATTCCGAACAATTTCCAAATTGATGCCTTCTATTCCTTTGCCAAGTGCTGTAAAATGACATCTTTTGTTATATTCTTTTTGTGTACGTTACTAGATTCATGTATTCTTCAACAGTTGATGGTAATTGAACAGTCATAAGAGTTGGAGAGGTTGAGGCCGTGGTGTGATATATAACTTAATAATTTTTCTGTTTAGCGATTTTTGGCAAACACACTGTGGCCAATGCAAATTCATTTTTTCGTTCACGTATTCTAATATTATTTGAAAATTTATATGGTGGTGAAGCATTCTTAAATTCTTAACTTCTTACATGTTAGTTTGAGTTGTGTGAATGTGTTTCAAATCTTAGAGGGTTAGAGTTGTGGACGACTCTTTTGTGTTTGTTAGTTGTCTCTTTCTTTTCCACTAATATTTCTGAATTATCAAATCCTTTCTATAAAAATAAGAAAAGAAAATGGGTTCCGACTTCTCATGATTGCCTTTTTGCATCTTAATGTGTACAGTGTTATTGTTTAAACATTACATCCGCTAGAATTTCTAGCGGATGGATTAAGTTTTTTTGCCACTCTAATAACTCATCGAGATGGGGGTATTAATGACCAAAAATAATTTTAATCCAGTCCGCTATAATAATTAGTGGACGACCAGCGCTGTTTAATCCCATCCTTTCATAAATATAGTGGATGGTAAATATGGTATTTGCCCATTTTTAATCAATATATATATATATATATATATATATATATATATATATATATATATATATATATATATGGTCAGATCGATAAGCGTTAACCTTAAATAGCGTTCTGCTTAAATAGCGTTCTTTTATCAAACGCGACATAGTTTTGGAGGACCAGCATGGTATTTTTGTAAATACAATGCCACCAGCGTATTTACAAAAATGCCACCGTCCCCTCTAAAACTACGTCGTTTTAATAAAAGAATGCTATTTAAGCGGAATGCTATTTAAGATATATACTTGATCTTACTTATATATATATATATATATATATATATATATATATATATATATATATATATACGACATATATATACGAGTTTCCATAAAGAACCTATTATTATATGATCGCAAGTAACACTTTTTTTTTGAATTGTTGATAAACTTATTGGAAGGCCGAGATTGAAACATAAATATACCCAATGTCAGTAACAACTTGTACAGCTTTTATTTTAATATGAGGACCCCACCATAGTCAACATGTTGTCAATTTGTTTAACTAAAACGAATTTTTAATATTAAATAATCGACCAAAACAAACTTTTGTACTTGTAAAAAAAAAAAAAAATTACTAACCTAAGACAACCTCTTACTACGATTGTATAAAATCAAATAGTAGCACAAGTTTTTTTTATTTGCTATTTTTTATAACAATATTTGTTATTTTATTCAAACAAATATTTTTATAATAACAAATAAAGAATATAAAATATTTTATAAAATAAATATTTTATAAAAACAAATGTTATTATAAAATATTTTATAAAACAAATGTTATTATAAAATATTTTATAAAAACAAATATTTTATAACAAATATTTTTATAAAAAAAATAATTTATAACAAATGTTTTTATAACAAATGTTTTATAACAAATGTTTTTATAAAATATTTTATAAAAACAAATATTTTATAACAAATGTTATTATAAAATATTTTATAACAAATGTTTTTATAAAAAAATAATTTATAACAAATGTTTTTATAAAAATAATTTATAACAAATGTTTTTATAACAAATGTTTTAAAATAAATGTTATTATAAAATATTTTATAAAAACAAATATTTTATAACAAATATTTTATAACAAATGTTTTTATAAAATATTTTATAAAAAATAAATGTTTTTATAAAATATTTGTTTTTATAAAAATATTTTATATTCTTTATTTGTTATTATAAAAATATTTGTTTTTATAAAATAACAAATATTGTTATAAAAAAAATAGCAAATAAAAAAACTTGTGCCACTATTTAATTTTTATATGTTCGTAAGAGGTTGTGTCATTTTGGTAAAATTTTTTATTTTTATTTATTTATTTTTTTTATACAAGTTTATAATTTCGCACTCTACATATTTTTAATATTAAAATTCGCTTTTAGTTAAACAAACCGACAACATGTCGACTATGGTGGGGTCCTCATATTAAAAAATAAAACCTAGATAAATTGTTACTACTGGGTATATTTATGTTTCAATCTCACCTTCCAATAAGTTTATCAACGATCCAAAAAGTAAGTTGCAGACAAGACCCATAAGAATCCTTGCTATGGAAGGGCTCTATATATGATATATACTATCCGAATTTTAAGCTTACCCTTTATTTACCATACCTTGATACCCTTTAATGATTTTAATTTATTTACGATTCATCCATTACTTTAGGTTTAGTTTGTCGCTATATGTCATCTCGCCTCTAAAAGTTAAGACGACGGTTCTATAGCTTATTTTAATCATTCGTCACCTCGATTCGTCGCATAAAGGAGGTATGAAAGGTATGTTAGATAAACGGTAAATTTAATATTCGGATCGTGTGTGTGTGTGTGTATATATATATATATATATATATATATATATATATATATATATATATTATGGTAAACTTTAGTATATGATTACTAACTTAGAGCAAGGATCAAGAGTATTCCTCTTAAATAACATTCCTCCTTAAATAGCACTCTTTTATTAAAACTACGTCGTTTTGGAGTGGCTTAAAAGAGAGTGGTCCCACTTATTTTTCTTTTATTTACAAAAATATTACCGCGGCCACTCTAAAACGACGTAATTTTAATAAAAGATTGCTATTTAAAGAGGAATGCTATTTAAAAAGAATACTCTTGATCCTTGCTCTACTAACTTAATACTATAAAGTTTATTCATGAAAAAATTAATTGTCCTAGTGTTGCTAACTTTTTATTTGTGTATGTAACTTTTCTTCATTCATATCATACATGTGTAATAAACTTTTGAAGAGTATTCATAACTCTTTTTTATATAGCAAAATGTTTGTAAGTTCTAATAATTTCATAGATACATTTGTAGCAATATTAATTGTGGATAATAGTTGTGGTTTGTACTTTTAACTTTTTTTATTATTAGCTTGCTTATTTATTTATTTCATTCTTTGAGTAGCAAAGTAACTCGAAAAAAATCGTAACAACAAAATATTAACAGAAACCGTTAGTAACCGAACAGATTGATTAACCGCGATTACAATTATTTTTATAATAATAACACTATACGTTTTGATTACAATTATACTTTATACCCGCTCCAAACTGCAGTATGTACACTACTAAATAGCATGGCTAAACATATTTTTTCAAAAATTTATCACATTCGATGTCAAGATATACATTTGAGACTTGAATTTAGGCAAAATTTAGGACTCCTAAAATCATTCAAAATATTATTGTGTTTAAAAAAAAGTCTTATTCAAAGCTTAATATTCGAAAAAATAATCAAGTGCTCCCCTCATCAATCTATCTACTTAAAGGTCTTCTTTTCCACAATCAGTCTTAGGGGTTATTTGATAAAAACTGAATTAATTTGAATTTGAATCTGAATATGAATAAACTGAATTTGAATCAGAATGAGCTGAATCTGAATCAGAATGAAAAAAATTGTTTGATAATTGACATGTCTGATGTAAGACCACAACTTATTATAAATAAAATTGAATTTTCTCAAATTATATTTGTGAATAATAAGGTATTAATTTGATATAATTCTCTGGTTATGGGTGAAATGTGCAAATTTTGCAAAATATGAAAGTGGTTATAAAATAATCATTGTTGTCGGGGAATATTCGTTTGGTCGTAGAATTGTGACGCCCCCAAAATTAGGTATACGTCACTCATCTTGGGTCGCCACTTACATGGTACATAAATTCAAATACAACTTACTAATATAACTGCATAAGTATGCAATACGACATAAATCGTGAGTTTGAATACAAATATTGTCTACTAGATATTATACAAACTCAAAAGGAGTCCTCATTACTACTATTATCACACTATTTCATAGAATAGTGAGGACTACTAATGCTATCTCGCGACGCCCCCAAATAGGTATATCATCACCCATTCTCGAGTTGTCATACATGGTACGTAAACAACTACATCTTTATTATTACAACAAGAAAAGCGTGAGTTTGAATACAAATATTATCTTCTGTATAATATCTATACTCAAATAAATCCTCATCACATTTATTGATACATTATTTTACAAAATGGTGAGGACTACTAAACAATCCTTTCTAAAACCTTCATTCCATAATTCCGACTTCATCTCGCTTATATTCTCGCCTCCCGAGAAGAATGGAACAAAAAGGAAAAGGGTGAGCTCAAATAGCTCAAGAAAGAATATTATGACTAAGATAATATACAACAAATTATCGTTAGTCTTCAATGAGGAAAAATCTAATAGAATACAATAGACAACAAATTTTAAATCAATATTCGCAATGGAAATAATAATTCATTAGAAGAGTTAAGTAGAGAATGCAAACTACTATCTTCTATGTATGAATTTAAAAGTTCATCGCCTATCTTTTATCCTCAGTAACATCAATCAATATACATCCGGAATCAAATATTCATCTTTTGCACTACAGTGCCAAAGATATTCATCACTTAATCATGTTCATTTAAACACTGCTCATCTTTGCACTACGGGCCAAAGATATTAATCGATCATCATGTTCATCTCAACACTGCTCATCTTTGCACTACAGCCAAAGATATTCTTCGAAATCATTCATCTTTTGCACTACTGTGCCAAAGATATTCTTTAATATCATCATTTAAGACCGAGGATGATGAAAAATATTTTAAAAGAAACGAATCCAAAGAAACAAAATGACAAGGATTAAGGATTATGGATTCAGTATTTTGTTTTATCCATGTTCAAAACTACCTCAAAATAATCATAGTGGTGTAAAATTCAAGAATGATCAAAACATGGATACAATCGAGCTAGTATCCGAATAGATGTTTTTTGAAAAGAAAAGAAGAAATTATATTTTTCTATGAATAGTGCCGAGTATCGTGAATAGTCTCAGATACGTGAATAAAGTCAGATACGTGAATAGTAATTCTGACACCAAAAGATAGAAATTCCACAAAAACATTTTCACGCTTCATGAATAGTACTTGTGAATAGTAACTCGTGAATAGTAACTCATGAATAGTAACTCGTGAATAAGAACTCATGAATAGTAACCCCGACATGAAAAAGTTCCAAATTTGATAAAAAGTTCCAACTAATATTTCAAAGATAATGATATTGAAGAAATAATATCATTACGAAAAAAAAATAATATCCCTTACCTCAAAGAATCAAGATTTCTTGGGAAGGAAAGGTCAAAGTGATGTTTGAATGAAACTTGTCTCTGAAGAACTCTCAAAGTATCTAAATACTCACAAAATACGCTCAATAATATAGAGAGAAAGAGAGAAAACTTTATTTCCGGTGTGATTTTCAATTCTAACTTAGCCCTCTATTTATAGGAAAATGTTAGCCGTACCAAGCGAGACTTGACCAAGCTACTTTAGCACATGGCTTTACTTCGCTACTATTGCCACCCACCACATTTGAAATAAAATTCAAAGACATTTTTTCACCAACCATAAGTGGGGCCCACTCAATTCTAGAATTTTCCACCAAAATCAATTATAACCCTACTTTCCTAATCAAACACCTCTTAAAATTTATAACAAATCATTCGCTCATTTTTAACGGTTCAAAATTTGTAGACATATACTCAACTTATATATGTATAACATATCCAAAAATTACAACGATCCAACTATTTGATTAAAATTATAACTCATGCAATACATCGTAAAAATACCGATTTGATTTTTAATACCTCCATTCCGAAAAAAATTACCGATAAAACACCTCAACATTAAATCATTCAATTATAACCACATAAAATAAATAAATCCATCGTTTATAAATATTTTCTTATCATATAAATCAATAATTAATTATTCACAAATAATATTACGTAATCACAATTATGACAACCAGGTAGTTCCTGTGAGAAAGGGGGCTTTCAATAAGGATTTCTCCTTCATGCCAAGCAATTAGGTGACCAAACCTCTCCTCGATGTAACTTTCTAGACATCGCTAATAATGCTATCTAATAATATTATTTAAATAATATGAATTATTGATCCGATAATGGAGATAATGTGCGAAGGACAATTATCGAACAACAATAATATAAAATATCAACGCAGCAATTATTGAATCAATAAAATAAAATATCGAATAAGAATTCTTGTGAAAATTATTGAGTAGTGCCTTCACGTAAGGATCAATAATTCAACAATACTGCATGCAATACCGTAATGCCATCGCATGCAACCACGCCAGACATCAGTATTTTAACCACCGGGTATTCCAACAGATCTTAACTTGTAAATAACTACGCCAAGTTATTTTTAACCAACTTATATTTGTCGCTTTCTTCATCCAATCGCTTTTCAGTTATGGGGCCCACATTATGTCGCTGCTGGTCGCATTTAATATTCCCCGACGCATTTAAATATTCCACGACCAAACGAATATTTCCCCGACAACAATGAATATTTTATAACTACTTGCTTATTTTGAAATATTTGCGTGATTTAACCCCTAACTATCCACATTAATCAAATCAACCCTTACTATTTCAAAATAATAAATAGAGAAAATTAAATTTCATTAATAATAAGTTGGGGTCTTACAACCTCCCTCCTTATGAAATTTCGTCCTCTCGAAATCGACGACGACGACTGTGTTTCAAAAGATGAGGATACCTCGCTTTCATTTCCGCTTTCCATTCCCAGTGTCATTTCCTCTATAAAGCATGATTCCTCCACAAAACTTTAACTTGTGGTATGACCTTTCATGCGCGTAGACATGCTCCTTCCTATCCAAAATCATGACAGTACCTCCTCATACGTTAGGTCTTGGCTATCTCGTCCGGCTTCTAACTCTATAATGTGGTTCGGTCTTTCACATATTTACGATCACGAGATATGTGAAACACATTGTGAACACGAGACATACTTGGAGGTAACGCAAGTCTATAGGCTACTTTTCCTACTCGGTCAAGAATTTGAAATGGACCAATAAATCGTGGATCGAGCTTTCCTCTCTTCCCAAATCTTGTAACTCCCTTCCATGGAGCAACTCGTAATAATACATGATCCCCACATTAAATTCCACATCCTTTCGATGAAGATCCGCATAACTCTTTTGTCGATCTTGTGCCATTTGTATACGTTGTTCGAATCATTTGGATCTTTTCGGTAGTCATACGCGTTTAACTCTGGTCCCAACAATGTTGCTTCACCCACCTCATCCCAACATATTGAGAAACGACATTTTCGGCCCATATAATGTTTCGAATGGAGCCACACCTATATACTTGCCTCGATAACTATTGTTGTAGGAGAATTCCACCAATGGTAAATACTTATCCTAACCGCCTTGAAGTCTAGGACACGTAGTCTTAATAGATCTTCAAGAGTTTGAATAGTCCTCTCTCGATTGTCCGTCTGCTTTGGGGATGGTATGTCAACTAAATCGCAAATCTGCGCCCATAGCTTTTTGCAAGCTAACCCAAAATCTTGAAGTGAATCTTGGGTCACGATCCAAACTATGGATACAGGGCATGCCATGCAACCTCACAATCTCATTCACGTACATACTAGCAAGACGCTCAAGTGAATAAGTCTCCGTGACGGCAAGAAATGAGCGGAACTTGGTTAATCTATCAACAATAACCCAAATAGCATTGATGCCTTGAGAAACCGTAGGAAGACCCGTAACGAAATCCATGGTAATGTGTTCTCACTTCCATTCCTAATCTCAAGTGGTTGCAACGGACCCTTAGGTACTAGATGCTCCGCTTTTACACGCCGACAAGTTAAACACATCGAGATAAACTTTGCAATCTTTCTCTTCATATTGTTCCACCAAAATGTATGTCAAGATCACGATACATTTTAGTACTTCCAGGATGGATTGCAAATGGTGTATTGTGTGCCTCCATCATAATCTTGTACTTCAAATCGAGTCGTTAGAACACAAAGTCTAGAGTGGACTCGAAGTAATCCTTCTTCATCAATTCTCGCCCTAATAGCTCCTTCTTGTACTTTCTTCTTCATATGCATCACTCCTCGCTGGGTGGCGAGCAACCTTAACTTTTTCTATTAAAGTTGGCTCTATCGTATATTTGACATCATCGCACTTTCGTCCCGCGCATGATATGATCTTCTACTTAATCGTCACCACCACGCTCGCTTACCGGGATGGTATTGAATAGTGTGGTCGTAGTCTTTCAATAGCTCGAGCCAACGTCGGCGCCGCGTGTTGAGTTCTTTTTGAGTGAAGAAATATTTAAGGCTTTTATGGTCCTAATATATCTCCACTTTCTCCCCATATAGATAGTGCCTCCATATCTTTAAGCGCAACGATCACCGCTAACTCTAGATCATGAGTAGGATAATTCCTCTCATACTCTTTAAGTTGTCATGAGGCATAGGCTATGACTTTCCCACGCTTGCATGAGAACACATCCTAACCCTTTGCACCAAGCATCATCAGAGATAACAAATCCATCCGAACCGGATGGTATTGTTAGAAACAGTGCCGAAATAAGTCTCCTCTTAAGCTCTTGGAAACTCTTCTCGCATTCTTCACTCCAAACGAATTTTGTATCCTTCCGAAGTTAATGAAGTTAATGGAGTAGCGATTCGAGAAAACCTTCCACGAATCTCCGATAATAACCAAATAAGCCCAAAAGCTACGTGACTTGATCCACCGACTTTGGTTGCTCCCAACTTTGTATTGCTTCAATCTTCACGGATCAACAGATACTCCATGTTTTGACACCACATGCCCAAGAAATGCTACTTCCTCGCCGTAACTCGCATTTCTTCAATTTGGCATATAGTTGGTTTTCACGAAGCCTTTGAATACCAAATTTCAAATGGTGCTCATGATCTTCACGACTTTTGGAATATATAAGGATGTCATCAATAAAGACAACAACAAACCGATCCAAATATTCCTTGAACACTTTGGTTCATCATATCCATGAAAGCCAGTTGAGAGCATTAGTTAGTCCGAAAGACATGACTAAGAATTCATAATGCCCATACCGAGTTCTAAAGCGCGCCTTTGAATATCCTCGCCTTCTAATCTTCAAATGATGATAATAAGAACGAAGATCGATTTTTGAAAAGAATTGTGCCCTCGCAAATCGGTCAAACAAGTCATCAATACGAGGTGAGGATACCTATTCTTGATGGTGACATGGTTCAATTCCCGATAGTCAATACAAAGTCGCGATACTCCGCTCTTTCTTCTTTACAAATAAAACAGGAGCACCCCAAGGAGATGTACTAGATTTAATGAAACCGATGTCCAACAATTCCTCGTAGTTGGACCTTTAACTCCACAAGTTCAATAGAGCCATTCGATATGGGCTTTTAGAAATGGGCTTTGTACGGTGTTCAAGATCAATAAAGAATTCAACTTCACGCTCGGGGTAGGCCGAGAAGTTCTTCAGAAATACGCCGGGAAAGTCAATAACAACAGAATATTATTCAAATTTGACGTGTCTTTATTCAAATCCATAACATGGGCTAAGAAAGCTTGACATCCGCTTTTTCAATAAACGAATAGCTTTATGATTAGATATGACGTTGATTGATTTTAATGGTTTAGTTGCTTGAATTGCATAACAAAGTTGGTTAGGAATATGAAAACTAACAACCTTACAAAAACAATCAATTTTGGCATGATGAGTAGTTAACCAATCAATCCCTAAAATCACATCAAAAGCAAGTATCTTTAAAGAGATAAGGTCAACGGTAAGGTAATGGTGCCAACTTGAATCAAACAAGATTTATAAACAAAGTGGATGTGATGAAAGTTTCTCCTAACGGAGTTTCCACAGATAGGTCAAAGTCTAATTTCTCCTGAGTCAAGTTTAAACGCTTGAGCACATGCAGGAGAGATAAATGAATGGGTAAAGACCGGGTATCGAGTAAGGTATAAACTTCATGAAGAATTTATAAATAGCTTACCCGTGATAACCTCGTTTGGGTTCCTCGCATTATGACCAATCACAACAAACGCTTCTTCCCTTAATCGTTGACTTTGACTTTTCTCGGGATGTCTTTTGAGTCACCGTCCCTCATTGAACTAGGTTTCGCTACTGCAGCACAATCTCGAAGCGATATGTCCTTCCTTTCCACAACTATAGCATACCTTGAATCATTGTAGGCGCTTTGACCGATATGTCCCTCTTTTCCAAGATTTGTAGCATATATGACCGGTGGTCGTTGTAATAACCCCAAAATAGGTCCATTCCATCCAACCCATTCTCGAGTCGCCAAATATATGGTACGAAAAATAACTACAACTTTATTACAACAATTGTCGGCAAAAAATACAACAACACATATCTTTGTGAGTTTGGATACCAATATATACCAAATGTAACTCGGACACCAACTTGGATAACACGTCACCATGACACCTTACATAAAGGTACACAAAAAACCTGCTTTAGAAATTAGAATCTTTGGGAAGTGCTCAAGAAACCTTCGTACATGGGAGGCCATGCTTTTAGGTTATGGTAGATATCATATGGCCACGTAATTATCCTTGGTCAATTGATAATAGACCCCAAAGAAAAACGAGAAGATTACTATCATATTCTTCCCAATGGTGAGTCTTCTCTCGACATATCATTATCTCCACCGCCTCTAATTGGGTATTATACTCCAAACAAACACCAAGATTATATAGGTAGTGCTTGTAAATATACTCGGCAAGTGGATGAGCACAACCATGTCTTATGATAACACGAGGTCAGTATGTCATTAGACATCTTGTATGATAGTGACAAAACACCTTCCAAGTTAAATTCACCTCACCCTCAACATCTATAGACCATCACTCTATTCCTCGCTTATCCCCGCTCGACCCAAATACACACTTTTATTACCCGAAAGGAATTGTGAAACAAAAGGGTGAGCACAACTAGCTTCGAAAGAATATTATGACTAAAGATAAATAAATTATCAATAGTCTTCATCAAGAATAAATCGTAGATTTAGAACATATGGTAGATGATAAAACTTTTCAACCATAGTTGCAAATGAAATGAGCAATCCATTAGAAGAGTCAAATAGACTATAAAGTCTATTGTCTTCTCCATGTTAAAAATCCACCAACAATGTTTGTTATCCTCGTAACATCAATCAACAATTCCTCATCCACAATCACGTGTATAACTTCATAATCGTAATTGTAGTTCTAAATTCCTTTCCTCATCCAAGACAAAGATAATTTTCATCACTTGTCTTTACCCTAAACATCGAGATCATGGTTATACCAAATCACGCCTTCCTCGCTCATAATCATACTAATAAATTCATCTTTTCACCCCGCCAAAGATATTCATCAACAGCTTCATCTTTACACTACAAAGCAAAGATATTCAACAACGGGTCATCTTTGCATTACAAGCCAAAGATATTCATCAATAATTCATCTTTGCACTACAAAGCAAAGATATTCAACAACAGTCATCTTTGCATTTCGAGCAAAAGATATTCATCAATAATTCATCTTTGCACTACCTGGCCAAAGATATTCAACAACAAAATCATCTTTGCATTACGAGCAAAAGATATTCATCAATAATTCATCTTTGCACTCATCGGGTAAAGATATTCATCGATTGGTCATGTTCATTTAAACACTGCTCATCTTTGCACTACAAAAAGCCAAAGATATTCTTCGTAAATCATTCATCTTTGCATTGGTTTTATCCACGCCTAAAAATACCTCAAAAATAATCATAGTGGTGTAAAATTCAAGAATGATCAAAACATGGATACAATCAAAGCTAGTATCCGTAATAGATATTTTAGACGAAAAGAAAATTTTCATTTTTCTTGAATAGTCCGATTCGTGAATAATAGTCAGATATCGTGAATAAGGTCCGTAGATACGTGAATAAGAACTCGACACCAAAAGATAGAAATTCCACAAAAAAACATCTTCACGCTTCATGAATAGTACTGCGTGAATAAGAACTCGTGAATAAGAACTCATGAATAAGAACTCGTGAATAAGAACTCGTGAATAAGAACTCATGAATAAAGAACCCCATACGAAAAAAGTTCCAAATTTGATAAAAGTTCCAACCAATAGTTCAAAGATAATGATATTGAAGAAATAATATCATCCGAGAAGAAAATAACATCCCTTACCTCGAAAGACAAGATTTCTAAATGAAACACCTGGATATAAGTCAAGAAGGAACTTGCACCGCCTAACAATACTCAAAGTATACTCAAAATACTCACAAGAATACGCTCGATAATATAGAGAGAGAAAGAGAAAACTTGTTTCGTGTGATTTTCAATTCTAACTTAGCCTCTATTTATAGGAAAATGTTAGCCCTTACCAAGCAGACTTGACCGCACCGATGGCTTTACCTCGCTACTATTGCCACCCACCACATTTGAAATAAAATTCAGCACATTTTTTCACCAACCACAAGTGGGGCCCACTCAATTCTAGAATTTTCCACCAAAATCAATTATAACCCTACTTTCAAAATCCGACACCTCTTAAAATTCACAACAAATCATTCGTGCATTTTTAACGGTTCAAAATTTGTGGACATATACTCAACTTATGTATGTATAACATACCCAAAAATTATCACACAATCCAACTATCGGATTAAAAATTATAACCCCGCAATATATCTCAAAACCCCGATTTGATTTTTAACACCTCCAATCCGATAAAATACTGATAAAACACCTCAACATTAATTCCTTCATTAATAACCACATAAATAAATCCATCATTTATATTCATATAAAATAAATATTTCCTTATCATATGAATCAATAATTAATTATTCACAAATAATATTACGTAATCACATTTATGATAACCAAATTCAGTTCCCGTGAAAGGGGCTTTCCAATAAGGATCTCTCCTTCATCGGGCGCAATTAGGTGACCAAACCTCTCCTTAGATGTAACTTTCTAGACATTGCCAATAATGTTATCTAATAATATTATTCAAATAATATGAATTATTGATCCGATAATGGGAAATATCAGCGAAGGACAATTATTGAACAACAATAATATAAAATATCAACGCAAAGAATTATCAATCAATAAAATAAAATATTGAATAAGAATTACTTGTAAAAATTATTGAGTAGTGCCTTCGCACGTAAGGATCAATAATTCAACAATACTGCATGCAATACCGCAGCCATCTTTCGCAACATGAACCACGCCAGACATCAGATTTTAACCAATCGGTATTCCAACGATCTTAATTGTAACGATTACGCCTGTTATTTATAAAAACTTAATTTTGTCGCTTTTCTTCATCCGATGCTTATTCATTATGGGGCCCAAAATGGTCATGCACTGTCGCATTTAATATTCCCTCGACGTAAAGAATATTCCACGACCAAACGAATATTCCCCACAACAATGAATATTTTATAACCACTTGTGTATTTTGAAAAAAATTCATATATCACCCTTAACTTTAACTTTTATCAATTTAACCATTTACCGAATAGAAAAATTGAATACTTTTATTTCATAAAATTCGGTCTTACAATCGTTTCTCCTCCCTTAGAACCGATTCTTTGTCACGACCGCTGCTTTCACATAGTCGTTGTTAAATCTCCTCTTTTTAAATCTCCTCCCGACTCGCTTCTTCATTTTTTTCATGGCCATGATTACCACCAAAGTGGTTACCATTTCGTCCATCTGCTTTTTTCTCCGCAGTTATCATTATTCTGCTGATCGCTATCTCCGATACGATCCAGGTTGTGGTCCTCAACACCGTGTATTTCGTTATCTCGCTCTAATAATTGAGCCTGCTTACAACATCCGAATAAAGAGAAAGTTATGAGAATGAGATACCGACGTACTTGGTTTCAAACCTCTAAGAAACATCCGCCATATACGATCCTCATTCTCCACCAAATGAGGTGCAAACCTCGATAACTCGCAAACTTTGCCTCGTCATCGAGACACCGCCATGTTGTTTTGCTCTAATCTGATGAACTCCACTTCCTTCATACGATTTAACACTTTCGGAAAGTATTTGTCATTAAATAGTCTCAAACGCTCCCCAAAGACATGCTTTGAAAAGTACGATGGGTACGCTTCATCCATTCTCCCACCAAAGTCTGCCTCGCCACGAAAACATAAAGGTGGCGAATGGAACCTTCGTTCCTCCGTGCATCCCAAGACATCGAATATCTTGGTAATTTGTTTGACCCATGTTTCCGCCATGATCGGATCTCGCTTTCCCTTAAATTCGTGGTCCCAACTCTTTGAATCGCTTGGGTCAGGACAACCCGTGAATTGCTATCATTTCCTCCTCAGATTTTGAACACGAGTCTCCTCGCCCGATTTTGCATGAATCGCAAAAAAACTTCTAAACATCCCTCGTTCATCATCTTTCAATGGTGTTGTTCACAGGAGGAACATTGCCAAACTGTTCACGACGCTCTCCTCGTTGGTGAGTACAAAGGCGTCTCCACTGGCCTCATTTCCATTGTTAATATTCTCAATGACATTCTCAAATACTATCATAAAACAAGGGTTAATTAAGGAAATCAATATATCACATAATATTCCTATATAACGACCAACTAACAAATAAGCTTAGGTAGGACACACTAGCGAAGGATTTACTCGCCTCTCCCCTCCTAGTTCTATTCCCCGATCTCCGCCAGAGATCATATCCCTAAGCTCAGATACCAACCGTGGACGCCCCCAAAATAGGTATACATCACCCATTCGAGTTGTCAATACATACATACATGTAAACAACTACATCTTATTATTACAACAAGAAAACTATGAGTTTGAATACAAATATTATCTTCTGTATAATATCTATACTCAAATAAATCCTCATCACATTTATTGATACATTATTTTACAAAAATGGTGAGGACTACTAAACAATCCTTTCTAAAACCTTCATTCCATACCCCGACTGCGTACTTTCGCTATATTCTCGCCTCCCCGAGAAGAATGGAACAAAAGGAAAAGGGTGAGCTCAAATAGCTCAAGAAGAATATTATGACTAAGATAATATACAACAAATTATCGTTAGTCTTCAACAGGAAAAATCTAATAGAATACAATAGACAACAAATTTTAAATCAATATTCGCAATGAAATAATAATTCATTAGAAGAGTTAAGTAGAGAATGCAAACTACTATCTTCTATGTATGAATTTAAAAGTTCATCGCTCATCTTTTATCCTTGTAACATCAATCAATATACATCCGAATCAAATATTCATCTTTGCACTATGTGCCAAAGATATTCATCGATTAATCATGTTCATTTAAACACTGCTCATCTTTGCACTACGGCCAAAGATATTAATCGATCCATTATGTTCATCTCTCAACACTGCTCATCTTTGCACTACAGCCAAAGAGATATTCTTCAGAAATCATTCATCTTTGCACTACAGGCCAAAGATATTCTTTAATATCATCATTTAAGACTGAGGATGATGAAAAATATTTTTAAAGAAACGAATCCAGTGAAACAAAATGACAAGGATTAAGGATTATGGATTCGTACTTTGTTTTATCCATGTTCAAAACTACCTCAAAATAATCATAGTGGTGTAAAATTCAAGAATGATCAAAACATGGATACAATCAAAGCTAGTATCCAAAATAGATGTTTTGGACAAAAAGAAGAAATTTTATTTTTCGGTGAATAGTGTCAGATATCGTGAATAGTGCTCAAGATACGTGAATAAAGGCCGATATCGTGAATAAGAACTCATACACCAAAAGATAGAAATTCCACAAAAACATTTTCACGCCTTCATAATAGTACTTGTGAATAAGAACTCGTGAATAAGAACTCATGAATAAGAACTCATGAATAAGAATAACTCATGAATAAGTAACCCCGACATGAAAAAGTTCCAAATTTGATAAAAAGTTCCAACTAATATTTCAAAGATAATGATATTGAAGAAATAATATCATTACGAAAAAATAATATCCCTTACCTCAAAGAATCGAGATTTCTAAGGAAAGGCTCAAGTGATGTTGAATGAAACTTGTCTTTGAATAAAGAACTCTCAAAGTATCTAAATACTCACAAAATACGCTCGATAATATAGAGAGAGAAAGAGAAAAACTTATTTCGGTGTGATTTTCAATTCTAACTTAGCCCTCTATTTATAGAAAATGTTAAATTACCAAGCGCGACTTGACCACCACACGATGGCTTTACCTGCTACTATTGCCACCCACCACATTTGAAATAAAATTCAGCACATTTTTTTTCACCAACCATAAGTGGGGCCCACTCAATTCTAGAATTTTCCACCAAAATCAATTATAACCCTACTTTCCGAATCAAACACCTCTTAAAATTTATAACAAATCATTCGCTCATTTTAACGGTTCAAAATTTGTAGACATATACTCAACTTATATATGTATAACATATCCAAAATTACAACGATCCAACTATTTGGATTAAAAATTATAACTCACGCAATACATCGTAAAAATACTGATTTGATTTTTAATACCTCCATTCCGACAAAATTACTGATAAAACACCTCAACATTAAATCATTCAATTATAACCACATAAAATAAATAAATCCATCGTTTATAAATATTTTCTTATCATATAAATCAATAATTAATTATTCACAAATAATATTACAGAATCACAATTATGACAACCAGGCCGTTCCCAAGAAAGAGGGGGCTTTCCAATAAGGATTTCTCCTTACTCAAGCGCAAATTAGGTGACCAAACCTCTCCTCGACGTAACTTTCTAGACATTGCCAATAATGCTATCTAATAATATTATTTAAATAATATGAATTATTGATCCGATAATGGAGATAATGTAAAGGACAATTATCAACAACAATAATATAAAATATCAACGCAAAGAATTATTGAATCAATAAAATAAAATATTGAATAAGAATTCACCGTGAAAATTATTGAGTAAAGGCCTTCACGTAAGGATCAATAATTCAACAATCTGCGTAATACCGCAGTAACATCTTTAATGCAACCACGCCAGACATCAGTATTTTAACCACCGGGTATTCCAATGCCTTAACGGTAATAACTACGCCGTTATTTTTAACCAACTTATATTTGTCGTTTTCTTCATCCAATCGCTTTCACATGGGGCCCACACATGGTCACTACCACATATACGAATATTCCCCGACAAAGATTTAATATTCCACGACCAAACGAATATTCCCCGACAACAATGAATATTTTATAACTACTTGCTTATTTTGAAATATTTACATGATTTAACCCCTAACTATCCACATTAATCAAATCAACCCTTACTATTTCAAAATAATAAATAGAGAAAATTAAATTTCATTAATAATAAGTTGGGGTCTTACACTATCCTCTGGACCATTACTCCGTTCCCCGACTCGTCCCAGCTATGTTCTCATTTCCTGAAGAGAACAGTGAAAGAAAGGGTGAGCTCAACTAGCCCAAAGAAGAAATATTACGACTAAGATAATGCGAGAATAATTTATCATTAGCCTTCAACGAAGTTTAAACCGATAAAATACAATAGACAACAAGTTTAATCTGCAGCTGGAATAAGCAATCCATTAAAAGAGTCAAGTAGAGAATAAAGTCTACTATCTTTTAGGTTTTAAAAGGTTTTTCATCATCAAGTATAAATGAGACTCGGCTTTAATAAATAATCCACATCATCGAATCACCCTCGCACTACTGGCCAAGGATATTCATCAAATTATCAATGGTCATGACTATACCGAATCACCCCGGTCATAATCATACCAAAATTATCCATCAACGCATTACGTGCCACCGAGGACTTTTATCACATCATTTATAACAAGCCATGATTATACCGAATGATCCTCGGTCATAATCATACTAGTTCATCTATACACGTAAGTCAAGATAACATAATATAACATGAGGATGATGACAATGACATAATAATTCAATAAAACAAGTTCAAGAATTATTTTATCCGTGAATTATTAACGTCCAAATTGTCAAAATGATACTGCTTTTGTAGAGAGTAAAATTCAAGAATGATCGTAAGAATATTTCCATGAAAAGATCTTTGGATGAAGCGCAAATATCAAGGATATTCCACTAATTTCATGGAGTATAGAAGTCAAAGATTTAACCAACCGAGTATAATAAAGAATGGAATAACAAAAGAAATCACCATGCATGCGGTGCTTCGCGATGAATGAGGTTATTCAAATGAATAATAATAACGGAACCGAGTCGTGTGAAATTCACACCGACAGATGATCCAAATGTAATAATAAATGCTTTGAATAATAAACAATGGAACCAGTCCTGTAAAACACACATGTGATATTCCAAATGTAATAATAAATGCGGAATAATAAACAATGAAACCAGTCCTGTAAAACACACGCATGTGATATTCCAATGTAATAATAAAGAATGGAATAATGTAAAGAGATCACCAAGTATAGGGATTCAGCGATACAAAAGTTATTCCAATGTAATAAATAAGAATGGAATAATATAAGATTTCACCAAGTATAGGGTATCGCCGTGATATCACAAAGTTATGTATAGGGTATACCACTTTTACGAGTTATTCCAATGTAATAATAAGCAAGAATAAACAATTCTCTCTTCATGAATAAGAAAGAATAACACCCCTTACGGTACAACAAATAATATTCCCTACCTTAGAAGAATGAATATTGGCAAGGTGAAGTAGCAGAATACTTTTCTTCTTTCTCTCTATAGTTTCTCTCTCTAGAGTTTCAAAGAATTAAGTGAAAAATAATGAAGCACTAGGCCTCTATTTATAGAAGATTTCTAGCTTAAAGACCTACCATGTGAAAAGGTAAGTGGCTCATTTAATCGGTGATGTGAAAAGAAAAGTGGTTCGATGCCCGTAATGTGAAACGACAAGTGGTTCGACGCTTTGTAATGTGAAACGACAAGTGGTTCGGCCTTTTGTAATGTGAAACGACAAGTGGTTCGACCCACTCGTAATGTGAAACTAAGTGGTTTGACGCTTTAATGTGAAAACGGCAAGTGGTTCGACGTTTGGTAAAGGTAATTACTATTGACGAAGGTAATTACTATTCACAAGGGTAATTACTATCGACGAAGGTAATTACTTATCGACGAAGGTAAATACCATCGATTGAAGGTAATTACTATTCACAAAGGTAATTACTATCGACGAAGGTAATTACTATTGACAAAGAGACTCTTAGATAATGACATATGGGCCCCCATAAAATAATCAAACTTACCACAAACGCCTCATAATGACTTTTATATACATTAAGGATTGAATAAATATTACCACAAATCATTTTATTTTTAATCAACACATTTTTAATCTTTCAACAATTATTAATCATTTATAACTTGTCGTCTCAATTAATAATATAACATATTATACGATGATATCTTTGTGACAATAATTGAATCAATTATATAAGAGATATGATCAAAGAATTCATAAGCAATAATTGAAGCATAAAGTGAGTGACTTCTCACGTAAGCATCAATAATCAATACCGCAGGCTACTATGCAACCAATGCCAGACATCGTATTTTTTTACCACCGGGTAGTTCAACAGCTTTAACGATAACACCTCCCGTAGTTATTTTTATAAAATATTTTTGTTGTTTTCTCAATCCGATAATAATTCTATTGTGGGGTCCACTAATGATTGAGTAGTTGTCATTTAATATTCCTAACAAAAGAATATTCCTAACAAAAGAATATTCCCACCAAACGAATATTTTATAACAACTTGCATACTTTGCAAAATTTATAAATACTACCCACAACTATAATATTATCTCAAATTCACACCATAATATTAAAAATTATTTCGACAAAAATTTAAATCTTTATTGATAAAATATGGGGTCTCACAATCTCCCTCCTTATGGAATTTCGTCCTCCCTCGAAATTAGAATGCGATACACTGTATGATAAAGAGGTAAAGATACCTTGAATACCTTTATCGTTGAAAACATTAAATTCATCTTTGTAATCCGCCAAAGATATTCATTAACAATTCATCTTTGCACTAAAAGCTAAAGATATACAACTCGTAAAAACAAATAATACCGAGACGCAAGCCTTAATAAGTATCACAACCACGAATTATCCATGCACTAACGCCAAGGATATTCGTGTTTTCATTCTGATATGATTATACCGAATAATCCTTGGTCATAATCATACCAAGTCTATTACTACCAAAGATGACTTTTACCACATCCATGAATTAATATTTCATTCTTTGAGACTCAAATTTCAATAATTAATCCATATCATCGAATCATCCCCGCACTACGGGCCAAGGATATTCATTAGTATCACGACCACGAATTATCCATGCACTACTACCAAAGATAATCGTGTATTCATTAAGATCACGACCACAAATTATCCATGCACTACTACCAAAGATAATCGTGTATTCATTAAGTATCACGACCACAAATTATTCATGCACTACTACGCCAAAGAAGATAATCGTGTTTTTAATTACGGTTATGATTATACCGAACAATCCTCAATCATATTCATACCAAGTCCATCTATGCACTACACAGCCACGATGACTTTCAACATAATATAAACACGAGGATAACAATATAAAGAATCAATCAAATGAGATAAAGGATAAATATTAAACATTTATAATATAATTTATCCAGATTCAAGAATATCCCCATGTTATCAATCACTTAATAATCTCATAATCTAATATCATTAATATTATAACAATATTTTAATCACTTCATAAATTTATAAACAATTTATCTCAATTGTTTACGCTTTACCATATAATGCATTTAATCATCCAAAATGCCATACTCATAAGATATCATCACCAATTATCAAATCCTCATCAAAAAAAATATGCATATATTCTATATAGGATTCTCTACCATAAAATCCTATTTTCAACTTTGTTACTTCACATAACATATTTAACTCATATGTTCAGAATTAAACTATTTTCATGAAAAATACCAAATCAGTCCCAAAAATATTTTTTTTTGGGTTTTAGCATAATATAGTCCCATAATGAAAATATATTTTTTCTTGGAATTTTAAAATTCATTTACTATTTTTCAAAATCAATTTCTAATTAATTCCTTAAGAAATTAGCTACCTCAAGATTAACTCCAAAATTCCCAAATCTTGGCAGAACCTTACACATGTTAACGTGAGCTTCCAGTTTAAATTTCATGGTCATCGAAGTTATAGAACTCCTAGGTTATAGCGTTTTCATTTAAAAATCTAAATATTGAAATAGTCATAACTTGCTCATTTTAAGTCGAATGAGCTCATTTTTGGACAGGAGGTACTTTATACCATATACCTTCATGTCCCAAAAGACTAGAATTTTCTCATAATTTAAGTGGCCGAAACAGCCCGTCTAAAATCATGGCAAAGAACTTTTCAGCTTTTGCAGCTTTGCACTCCTTTGCTAAAATCAGTCCACACAAAAATCTACAACACCTTTTCCAGTAATTCCACTTGGATTAGTTAGGTAACTCATAGATCTAACTCTAGGACTTGACCACACTCAAAAATTCAAAATATAATAGGAGATATGGTCAATTGAATTTCATGTTACGCTTTTCACCAAAATCGATTTTCAACTCTTTGTGATTTCTAAGAAACTTTCATGTTTTCACATACTAACCAACATAACTCATCTTAAAACTTACTAATACTTCATATACCCATGATTTTCATCAGTTCTATACTTTTATTATGACTTTCATCATAATCCACGTAAATGCATCCTTTTTGTTGAAGAAATATTTAAGGGTTTAAGAAATGGGTTTTTGTCTTTGGGGTCAATACAAAATTCGATTTCACGTTCTAGGGTAGGCTAGAAGTCTTCAAGAATACGCCAAGAAATTTATTAATGATAGAAATATCATTCAAAATCATTACTTCTCGTCCAAGACTTGGATAAGACGTCACATTAATACCAACTGTGACTTCTATTCCTTAACCCGATAAGACCTCACAACGATGATACCTATCAACTTGCCATCTTCATCCACGACGTCGCCTACGAAAAGTCGGCTTGGTTGCATTTCACACAAGGAAGTCCACAACGAAAGGATCGGGGCTCTTTACTTATGGCTTGATATGACAATGATTGACTTTAGTGGTTTGGTTACTTTGAATTCGCACAACAAGTTGGTTATGAATATAAAAGCTAACAACCTTACGAAAAGCATGATGAGTAGTTAACCAATTGATTCCTAAAATCACATCAAAGGCAAATATTTTCAAAAGATAAGATCGACAGTAACGTGAAAATGTTTATTTGAATCAAACAAGATTTAAAAATAGTAAGCGATACGAAGGCTCCTACTAACGAAATTTCAACCAATAAGTCAAAGTTTAACTTCTTCTTGAGTCAAATTTAAACGTTGAACACAACTAGGTGAAATAAAAGGGTGGGTAGAATCGGTATCTAACACGGTATAGACTTCGCAAGAGCTTATGATTAACTTACCCGTGATAATTTTATTCGTGTTCCTCGTCACGAGAAAAAAAACGCTCTCTCTTAAACTACGAAGCTTTGGTTTGTGCAGGGACACCTTTGGTGCCTCCATCCTAGTTGAATTTGTCTTCGGTAAATGACAAAATCGAGCTAAGTGACCTTCTCTTCCACAATTATAATATGTTTTGGACGGCATGGCGCAGCTCGGACTGATGTGTCCCTCTCCTCCGCATTTGAAGCATATGATAGGTGGTCTTTCTCCTTCCTTAAAAACGGGTGCTTTGGTTCGACGTCTTTCCATCATTGTTGAATCTCCTTTTCTTGAAATGTCCATTCTTATTGTTTTGGCCTCGATTACCACCGGTGGAGTTCTTGTCGCCGCCCCAAATAGGTATACACAACACCCATTCTCGAGTCGCCAAATACATGGTACAAAAAAGCAAACTACAACTTCATATAATACAAATGTCGTGTGAAATACGACAATATATACTGTGAGTTTAAATATAATATTGTCTTCTAGACAATATCCACATGCAAATAAATCCCCATCATAATTATTGATTCATTATTTTACAAAAATGGTGAGGACTACAAAACAACTCTCTCTAGAACCTTCATTCCATACCCAGACTAGTACTCGCTACATTCTCGCCTCCCGAGAAGAAAAAAAATGGAACAACAAGGAAAAGGGTGAGCTCAACTAGCCCAAGAAGAATATTATGACTAAGATAATATACAACAAATTATCGTTAGTCTTCAACAGGAAAAAATCGATAGAATCAATGAGACAACAAGTTTCGGATCAATATTATGCGGAAATAATAATTCATAGAAGAGTTACGTAGAGAATGAAATCTACTATAATCTATGAATTTAATGATCCATCATCAATATTTTATCCTCAGTAACATCAATCAATATGCATCTCGAATCAAATATTCATCTTTGCACTACAGCCAAAGATATTCATCATTAATCGTCATGTTCATTTAAACACTGTTCATCTTTTTGCTCTCAGGTGCCAAAGATATTAATCAATCGGTCATGTTCATCTCAACACTGCTCATCTTTGCACTATGTGGCCAAAGATATTCTTCAGAAATCATTCATCTTGCACTACAGGGCCAAAGATATTCTTGAAAATCATTCATCTTTGCACTACGCACCAAAGATATTCAATAATATCATCATTTAAGATGAGGATGATGAATAATATTTTTAAGAAACGAATCCAAAGAAACAAAATGACAAGGATTAAGGATTAAGGGTTCGTACTTGGTTTTATCCACGCCCAAAATACCTCAAAATAATCATAGTGGTGTAAAATTCAAGAATGAATAAAACATGGATACAATCGAGTTAGTATCCGAATAGATGTTTTTCGACGAAAAGAAGAAATTTTATTTTTCGTGAATAATGACCAGTATCGTGAATAGTCTTCAGATCGTGAATAGTCTTTAGATATCGTGAATAGTAACTCACACCAAAAGATAGAAATTCCACAAAAAACATCTTCACGCTTCATGAATAGTACTCGTGAATAGTAACTCGTGAATAAGAACTCATGAATAGTAACTTCGTGAATAGTAACTCATGAATAGTAACCCATGAATAGTAACCCCAGACATGAAAAAGTTCCAAATTTGATAAAACTTTAGATCAACATTTCAAAGATAATGATATTGAAGAAATCATATCATTACGAAAAAATAATATCCCTTACCTCGAAAGATCGATCTTACAAATGAAACACCTGGATATAGGCTATGACTTGGACTTGCACCGTATAGCAATACTCAAAGTATACTCAAAATACTCACAAGAATACGCTCGATAATATAGAGAGAAACTTCAGCTTTAAGGTGTGATTTTCAATTCTAACCCAAGCACCCTATTTATAGAAATTGCTTAGAACACCAAAGCGCGAAAAAATTTAATAAATTAATAATATAATTATATTATTTTCTACACATGTCTAGAATCTGATTTCAGCCATCAAACACATGCCACCTTCTAGAAAAAATAAGAAAAAACGTTTTTCTAATTTTAAATATTTTAAACTTCCAAAATCAATTATTTTGAGACTTGAACTTCAATAATTCATAATAAATAGCCCTTTCATCAGAAAATTCGAATCTTGCTAGTTTTTATAGGAAATTCAATTCTCACAACTTTGCGTAAGAAAGTTTTCCAAATTCAGAATAGAAATTAACCAAAATCCACAAACGGGTGATTTTACAAGCTATAATCAAATTTCTATTAATAATTGTGTCCACCAACACACAAAACATGTGTTAAACATTTAATGCCACAAAATACTCTTCCTTTTCATATACTCATATATCCCACATTCATTGTAAAAATATCACCGTTAATATATTATTAAAATAATATATTTAAATGAATTATTTTATCGTAAAAGATAAAATATTAATTTTCAACAATTGTCATTTTAAAAATTTTCTCTATCTATATCCACATAAAATCAATATTTTCCTCATCATATAAATCAATAATTAATTATTCACAAAATAATATTACGTAATCACAATATCGACAACCAGCAGTTCCTGGAAAGAGGGGGCTTTCAATAAGAATTTCTTCTTCACTGCGCGCATTGAATTAGGTGACCAAACCTCTCCTTGATGTAACTTTCTAGACATTGCCAATAATGTTATCTAATAATATTATTCAGATTATATGAATTATTGCTTCGATAATGAAAGATACGTGTAATGACAATTATTGAAACAACAAAGAATATAAAATATCAACGCAGCAATTATTAACTCAATAAAATCTTTGAATAAGAATTATCGTAACCATTATTGAGTAGTGCCTTCTTACGTAAGAATCAATAATTGGTGCAATACCGTGTCTTCTTGCTCAACAACGCGATTAGTGTGTTTTAACCACCGTATTATTCAACAAGATAATACTTGAAATAACTACTGCTGATTATTTAAAAACAACTTATATTTGTCGCTTTCTTCATCCAATCACTTTCCGCTTATGGGGCCCACACATGGTCATACTGTCGCATTTAATATTCCTTTAATCGCATTTAATATTCCACGACCAAACGAATATTCCCCAACAACAATGAATATTTTATAACCACTTGCTTAATTTGAAATATTTGCATATTTAACCCTTAACTATCCACATTAATCAAATCAACCCTTACTATTTCAAAATAATAAATAAAAGAAATTCCTTTTATTTAAAAATTTCGGTCTTACAACCTCCCTCCTTATGAAATTTCGTCCTCGAAATTGACGTGACGATTGGTGTGTTTTGAAAAGGTGAGGATACCTCGCTTTCATTTTCGCTTTCAACTCCCGTGTCATTTCCTCTATAGCATGATTCCTCCACAAAACTTTAACTTGTGGTATAACCTTTCTTGCGTGGGACATGCTCCTTCCTATCCAAAATCTTGACAGGTACCTCTTATACGTTAAGTCTTTGGCTATCTCGTCCGTTTCTAACTCTATAACGTGGTTCGGGTCTTTCACATATTTACGAAGTACAGATATGTGAAACACATTATGAACACGAGACATACTCGGAGGTAACGCAAGTCTATAGGCTACATTTCCTACTCGGTCAAGAATTTGAAATGGACCGATAAATCGTGGATTGAGCTTTCCTCTCTTCCCAAATCTTGTAACTCCCTTCCATGGAGCAACTCGCAACAATACATGATCCCCTACATTAAATTCCACGTCCTTTCGATGAAGATCCGCATAACTCTTTTGTCGATCTTGTGCCGTTTGTATACGTTATCGAATCATTTGGATCTTTTCGGTAGTCATACGTATCTTAACTTTCGGGTCCCAACAATGTTGCTTCACCCACCTCATCCCAACATATTGGAGAACGACATTTTGTCCATATAATGCTTGAATGGAACCATGCCTATATTTGTTTAATAACCGTTGTTGTAGGAGAATTCCACCAATGGTAAATACTTATCCCAACTACCCTTGAAATCTAGGACACGAGTTTTAATATATCTTCAAGAGTTTGAGTAGTCTTTTTCGATTGCCCATCCGTTTGAGGATGGTATGCCAAATCCAATCGTAAATTGCGTGCCCATAGCTTTCTAACCCAAAATCATGAAGTGAATCTTGGGTCACGATCTAAAACTATGGATACCGGCATGCCATATGCAATCTCACAATCTCATTTACGTGCATATGAGAAAAAAGCGTTCAAGGAATAAGTCTCTCGTATCGGTAAGAAATAAGCGGACTTGGTTAATCTATCAACAATAACCCAAATAGCATTGATGCCTTGAGAAACCGCAGAAGACCCGTGAACGAATCCATAGTAATGTGTTCCCACTTCCATTCCTAATCTCAAGTGGTTGCAACGGACCCTTAGGTACAAGATGCTCCGCCTTTACACGCAACAAAAGTTAAACACATCGAGATAAACTTTGCAATCTCTCTCTTCATATTGTTCCACCAAAATGTATGTCAAGATCACGATACATTTTAGTACTTCCGAGATGGATTGCAAATGGCGTATTGTATGCCTCCATCATAATCTTGTACTTCAAATCGAGTCGTTAGGAACACAAAGTCTAGAGTGGACTCAAGTATTCCTTCTTCATCAATTCTCGCTTAGGAATAGCTCCTTCTTATACTTTCTTCTTCATACGCATCATTTCGGGATCGGTGGCTCGAGCAACCTTAACTTTTCTATTAAAGTTGGCTCTGTCGCGATACTTGACATCATCGCACTCGCTCGTTCAGATATGATCTTCTACTCAACGCCGCGTCACCTACCACGTTCGCTTTTCCAAGATGGTATGGTTAGAATATGTGCGAAATGAGTCGCCTCTTGAGCTCTTGGAAAATCTTCTCGCATTCCTCGCTCCATACGCAATTTTGTATCTTTTCGAGTCATTAAGTTAATCTGAGTAGCGATTCAAGAAAATCCTTCCACGAATCTCCGATAATAACCAACTAAGCCTGAAAGCTACGTATTTCGATTCTTGACTTAGGTTGCTCTCAACCGTGACTCATATCCCAATCTTGGATAGCTTTCGTCACAATGACACCCTATCGATTTACTATCGCATGCGAATATGACGTCCCCCACAGAGAGTCTCGCTTCATGAATTCCACAAAGGAAGTCACAAGATAAAGGCTCAGTACCAAATTCTATAGTTGAATTTTTAACTCCTGAAGTTCAATAGAGCCATTCAATATGAGATTTTAGAAATGAGTTTTGTCTGGGTTCAAAGTCGATACAAAATTTAATATCGAAGCTTTGGGAGTAAGCGAAGAAATTCTTTAGAAAATACGTCGGAAAATCAATAACAACAAGAATATTATTCAAATCGACGTGTCTTTATTCAAATCCATAACATGGACTAAGAAAACTTGACATCCGTAATAAACGAATGACTTCATGGCTTGATATGAAAATGTTTGACTACAATGGTTTGATTGCTTGAATTGAATAACGAGTTGCTTAGGAATATGAAAACTAACAACCTTACGAAAATAATCAATTTCGGCATGATGAGTAGTTAACCTTAAAATCACATCAAAAACAAATATCTCTATAGAAATAAGGTTAACGGGTAATGTGATAGTGCCAACTGAATCAAGCAAGATTTATAAATAGTGGATGTGATGAAAGTTTCTCTAACGGAGTTTCCACGAGATAGGTCAAAGTCTAATTTCTCCTGAGTCGAGTTTAAACGTTGAGCGCAAGTAAGAGAGATAAAAGAATGGGTAGAACCGATATCTAGTAAGGTATATACTTTGCAAGAATTTATAATTAACTAACCCGTGCTAACCGTTCGGGTTCCTTGCATTTTGATGGTCACGACAAACGCTCTTCCAAGAACCGTTGACTTTGACTTTTACGGGACATCCTTTTGAGTCACCATTCCATTGGATCGGTTTCGATATCGTCTGATCTCGGCGATATGTCCTTCTTTTCCACAATTATAGCATACCTTAAAGCTGTTGTGGGCGGTTGAGGTGATATCCCTCTTTCCGCATTTGTAACATATCGACCGGTGGTCGTTCTCCTCCATTAAAACTAGTTGCTTCTTGGTGACGACGTCTTCACATAGTCGTTGTTGAATCTCCTCTTTTAAAATCTCCTCCCACTTCGCTTCTTCTATTTTCATAGCCATGATTACCACCAGAGTGGTTCTGCCTTTGTCTCGTATTCTTCTTTCTCCGTTTGGTTATCGTTATTCGATGGCCGCTTTCTCTTGATATGATCCTGGTTATGGTCCCTCGGTTGAACGTACTCGTTATCTCACTCTAACAATCGAGCCACATTGACAACATCTGAATAGAGAAAATTTATGAGAAATGAGATCTTGGCGTATGTCGGGTTTCAAACCTCTCGAAACATCCGCGTCATAATGTTCCTCATTCTCCACCAAATGAGGTGCAAACTCGGATAACTCCATGAACTTACCTCGTCTTTGGGACAAATCATGTTTATTCTCGCTCTAGTCTAATAAACTCCACTTCCTTCGTATAGTGAATACTTTCGTGGAAGTACTTTTCATTGAATCTGTTTAAAACGTCTCCCATGACATCTTTGAGTGCGGTGGATGGATGTACGCACTCATGATTCCCACCGATGTCTGCCGCCACGGAACATAAAGGCGGCGAATGGAACTTTCTGTTCCTCCGTGCATCCCAAGACATCGAATATCTTGGTAATTTGTTTGACCCACGTCTCACTTTAATCGGATCCGGCTTTCCCAGTGCGGTGGTCCCAACTCTTTGAATCTGCTTGGTTTGTGACCACCCGTGAATTGCTATCATTTCCTCCTATTTTGAACACGAGTCTCCTCATGCGATTTTGCATGAGCTGCAAAAGCTTCTAAACATCCCTCGTTCATCATCTCGCTTTCGGTGGTGTTGTTCACGGGAGGAACATTACCCGACTTGTCAGACGTTCTCCTCGTTGGTGAAAGTACATGCATCTCCACGGTCTCATTTGCTCCATCATTAATATTCTCATCGACATTCTCAAATCTTAAAATAAAACAAGGGTTAATTAAAAAATCAATATATCACATAATATCCCTATATCTTGACCAACTAACAAATAAGCTTAGGTAGGACACACTAGCGAAGGATTTAATCGTCTCTCCCTCCTAGTTCTATTCCCCGATCTCATGGAGAGATCATATCCTAAAGCTCGATACCAACCGTGGCGCCCCCAAAATAGGTATACACAACACCCATTCTGAGTCGCCAAATACATGGTACAAAAAAAGCAACTACAACTTCATAATACAAATGTCGTGTGAAATACGACAATATATCTTGTGAGTTTAAATATAATATTGTCTTCTAGACAATATCCACATCAAATAAATCCCCATCATAATTATTGATTCATTATTTTACAAAAATGGTGAGGACTACAAAACAACTCTCTACAGAACCTTCATTCCATACCCAGAACTAAGACTCGCATACATTCTCGCCTCCCGAGAAGAAAAAAATGGAACAACAAGGAAAAGGGTGAGCTCAACTAGCCCAAAAAGAATATTATGACTAAGATAATATACAACAAATTATCGTTAGTCTTCAACGAGGAAAAATCGATAGAATACAATGAGGCAACAAGTTTTTAGATCAATATTACATGTGAAATAATAATTCATAGAAGAGTTACGTAGAGAATGAAATCTACTATAATCTATGAATTTAACGATCCATCATCAATATTTTATCCTCGTAACATCAATCAATATGCATCTCGAATCAAATATTCATCTTTGCACTCTGTGCCAAAGATATTCATCGATTAATCATGTATTCATTTAAACACTGTTCATCTTTGCACTACTGAGCCAAAGATATTAATCAATCGGTCATGTTCATCTCAATACCTGCTCATCTTTGCACTCTGAGGCCAAAGATATTCTTTAGAAATCATTCATCTTTGCTACTACAGCCAAAGATATTCTTCGAAATCATTCATCTTTGCCTTCTGAGCCAAAGATATTCAATAATATCATCATTTAAGGCGAGGATGATGAATAATATTTTTAAAAAACGAATCCGATGAAACAAAATGACAAGGATTAAGGATTAAGGGTTCGTACTTGGTTTTATCCACGCCCAAAAATACCTCAAAAATAATCATAGTGGTGTAAAATTCAAGAATGATCAAAACATGGATACAATCGAGTTAGTATCCGTAATAGATGTTTTAGACGAAAAGAAGAAATTTTATTTTTCGTGAATAAGTACCGTATCGTGAATAGTCAGAGTATCGTGAATAGTCTTAGATATCGTGAATAGTAACTCAGACACCAAAAGATAGAAATTCCATAAAAACATCTTCACGCTTACGTGAATAGTACTCGTGAATAAGAACTCGTGAATAAGAACTCATGAATAGAAACTTCGTGAATAGTAACTCATGAATAGTAACCCATGAATAGTAACCCCCGACATGAAAAAGTTCCAAATTTGATAAAAACTTGAGATCAACATTTCAAAGATAATGATATTGAAGAAATCATATCATTACTGAAAAAAAAATAATATCCACTTACCTCGAAGATCGAGAGATTACAAATTTGAAACACCTGATATAGGCTATGACTTGGACTTGCACCGATAGCAATACTCAAAGTATACTCAAAATACTCACAAGAATAAACTCGATAATATAGAGAGAAAACTTGGGTTTACGGTGTGATTTTCAATTCTAACCTAAGCACCCTATTTATAGAAAATTGCTTAGAACACCAAAAAGCGAAAAATTTAATAAATTAATAATATAATTATATTATTTTCTACACATGTCTAGAATCTGATTTCAGCCATCAAACACATGCCACCTTCTAGAAAAAAATAAGAAAAACGTTTTTCTAATTTTAAATATTTTAAACTTCAAAAATCAATTATTTGAGCTTGAACTTCAATAATTCATAATAAACAGCCCTTTCATCAGAAAATTCGAATCACGAGAGTTTTTATAGGAAATTCAATTCTCTACAACTTTGCGAGAAGAAAGTTTTTCCAAATTCCGAATAGAAATTGACCAAAATCCACAAACAGGTGATTTTACAAGCTATAATCAAATTTCTATTAATAATTGTGTCCACCAACACACAAAACATGTGTTAAACATTTAATGCCACAAAAATACTCTTCCTCCTCATATACTCATATATCCCACATTCATTGTAAAAATATCACCGTTAATATATTATTAAAATAATATATTTAAATGAATTATTTTATCAGAAAAAGATAAAATATTAATTTTCAACAATTGTCATTTTAAAATTTTCTCCATCTATATCCACATAAAATCAATATTTTCCTCATCATATAAATCAATAATTAATTATTCACAAATAATATTACCAGAATCACAATATTGACAACCAGAGTTCCCAGGAAAAAGGGGGCTTTCCAATAAGAATTTCTTCTTCACTTGGCTGCCAATTAGGTGACCAAACCTCTCCTTAGACAGAACTTTCTAGACATTGCCAATAATGTTATCTAATAATATTATTCAGATAATATGAATTATTGCTTCGATAATGAAAGATACTGTGTAATGACAATTATTGAAACAACAGCAATATAAAATATCAACGCAGCAATTATTAACTCAATAAAATACTGAACAGTAATTACTGTAACCATTATTGAGTAGTGCCTTCTTACGTAAGAATCAATAATTGGTGCAATACCGTGTGCTACTGTTCAACAACGCGTATTAGTGTGTTTTAACCACCGGTATTTCCAAAAGTATTAACGGTAACAACTAAGCCGTTATTTAAAAACAACTTATATTTGTCATTTTCTTCATCCAATCACTTTCCGTTATGGGGCCCACACATGGTCACTGCATGTCGCATCTAATATTCTAATCGCATTTAATATTCCACGACCAAACGAATATTTCCCAACAACAATGAATATTTTATAACCACTTGCTTAATTTGAAATATTTGCATATTTAACCCTTAACTATCCACATTAATCAAATCAACCCTTACTTATTTCAAAATAATAAATAAAGGAAATTCCTTTTATTTAAAAATTTGAGGTCTTCTGATTTACCATATTTGGCACATTGATTCCCTCCACGCTTGTTGTCCTTACCGCTCGATGACTACTCTCTTGGTATTATAATTTTGTCAATTTGCTTTCTCTTTTAGTTACGTTGACTCGTTATCGCGCTTCCACTAATCGAGCCCTATTTACAACATCTCAATAAAAACGCAGTTTATGAGAAATAAGATGTTGACGTATCTCCTGCTTCAAACCTCTTAATAACATTCGCGCCATTCTCTCTTCATTATCCACCAGTGGGGGACGATATGGCCCGTGATAACTCGCAAATTTTGCCTCGTATTGCGACACGGTCATATTGTTTTGTTCCAACTTGATAAACTCTACCTCCTTCATGTGGCGAATACTTTCGGAAAGTATTTGTCGTTGAATGTAACTCCCCAGAACTTCTCCCAAGATATCTTGATCTGAAGAGGTTGAGTACGTTTCTGGATTCCCACCAAGAACCTTTGCCTCTCTCCGCATGACATAAAGGCGTAAAAGAACTCCTTTGCTCACTGAGCATCCCAAGACATCAAATATCTTGGTAATGCTTTATCCATGCTTCCGCCGAAGTGGTTTTGCTCTCCCTTAAACTCCCGTGGTCCCAGCTCCTTGAATTGTTTAGCGGTGACCGCCTGAGAGTTTTTCGTGTTTCCACCTACGTTTTTGGATGATCACTTTTGCTTTGATGTTGCATGAATTCTAAAACTTCTTAACGCGTCTGTCGTTTGTCGATTGATCGGTGTTGTTGTTGTTTAGGAGGATTATTATCGCCATCCCGTCTTGCACATTGTTCGATTATTGATCCATGGAGAATCAACGGGTCTCACATGCTCCATTGCTATTCTCAACATTCTCGGATGCCATTTTCAAACACCGCCACAAAATAAGGGTTAATTGACATGCAACATATTATCACTATACTCTCGACCGACCAATCAAATACCAAATAAACTTAGGTAGGTCATCTACTAGCGAAGGTATTTCCGTCTCTCCCCTCTAATACTATTCTCACATCTTAGCCAGGGATCATATCCTAAGCTCGATACCAACCGTGACGCCCCAAAATTAATTAGGTATACGTCACCCATCTTGGGTCGCCACTTACATGGTACATAAATTCAAATACAACTTACTAATATAATCATGGTACAATACGATACATAAATCGTGAGTTTGAATTCAAATATTGTCTACTAGATATTATACAAACTCAAAAGGAGTCCTTGTAAGACCCCAACTTATTATTAATGAAATTTAATTTTCTATTTATTATTTTAAAATAGTAAGGGTTGATTTGATTAATGTGGATAGTTAGGGGTAAAATCACGTAAATACTTCAAAATAAGCAAGTGGTTATAAAATATTCATTGTTGTCGGGGAATATTAGTTTGGTCGTGGAATATTAAATCGCTTGTCGAAATATTAAATGCGACGACGCACCGTGTGTGGGCCCATAACTGAAAGCGATTGGATGAAAAAACGACAAATATAAGTTGTTTAAAAATAGCGGCGTAGTTATTACCATTAATCTTGTTAAAATACTCAATTGGTTAAAATACACGATAGCACACCGGTATTGCACCAATTATTGATTCTTACGTGAAGAAGGCCTTTACTCAATAATGGTTACGATAATTCTTTATTCGATATTTTATTGATTTAATAATTCTTTGCGTTGATTTTTATATTGTTGTTTGATAATTGTCATTACACGGTATTTTTCATTATCGAAGCAATAATTCATATTATCTGAATAATATTATTAGATAATATTATTGGCAATGTCTAGAAAGTTACATCAAGGAAAGGTTTGGTCACCTAATTAATGCTGCGTGATGAAGAAATTCTTATTGAAAGCCCCTCTTTCCAGGAACCGCACGGTTGTCGATATTGTGATTCTGTAATATTATTTGTGAATAATTAATTATTGATTCATATGATGAGAAAATATTAATTTTATGTGGATATAGATGGAGAAAATTATAATGTGACAATTGTTGAAAATTGAAATTTTATCTTTTCCGATAAAATAATTCATTTAAATATATTATTATATTTTAATAATATAATAATGGTGATATTTTTACAACGAATGTGGGATATATGAGTATACGAGGAGGAAGAGTATTTTTGTTGCAATAAATGTTTAAAACATGTTAAACATGTCGGTGGACCCCATTTATTGACTGAAATTTGATTATAGCATGTAAAATCGTCCGTTTGTGGATTTCAGTCAATTTCTGTTTGGAATTTGGAAAAACTTTCTTCTACAAAGTTGTAGAGAATTGAATTTCCTATAAAAACTCGCGAGATTCAAATTTTCTGATGAAAGGGCTATTTATTATGAATTATTGAAGTTTTGTAGTTCTGAAATAATTGATTTTTGGAAGTTTTAATTATTTAAATTAAGAAAAACGTTTTTAATGTTTTGTCACATGGTGGCTGATGTCTTGGACCAAATTAGTGGGCGTAGGAAATTTGAAAAAATAATATTATTAATTTATTAAATTTTCTGCTTTGGTGTTCTAAAGATTTCCTATAAATAGGGTCTTGGGTTAGAATTGAAAATCACACCGAGAAGCTGAAGTTTTCTCTCTATATTATCGGCGTATTCTTGTGAGTATTTTGAGTATAGTTTGAGTATTGCTATACGGTTGCAAGTTCAAGTCATAGCTTTATATCCTGTTTTTAAATTTAAGTCTTGATCTTTCGAGGTAAGGGATATTTTTTTTCAGTAATGATATTATTTCTTCAATATCATTATGTTGAAATATTGATCTGAAGTTTTATCAAATTTGAAACTTTTGGTGTCGAGTTTCTTATTCACGATATCTGACCTTTATTCACGTATCTGACACTATTCACCAATCACAGCCTTTATTCATCGAAAATAAAAATTTTTCTTTTAGTCCAAAAATATCTATTACGGATACTAGCTTTGATTGTATCCATGTTTTGATCATTCTTGAATTTTACACCACTATGATTATTTTTGAGGTATTTTTGGATGTGGATAAAACAAAGTACGAATCCTTAATCCTTAATCCTTAATCCTTGTCATTTTGTTTCACTGGATTCGTTTCTTTAAAAATATTTTTCATCATCTTCAGTCTTAAATGATGATATTATGGAATATCTTTGGCTGTGGTGCAAGAGATGAATGATTTCTGATGAATATCTTTGGCCGTAGTGCAAAGATGAGCAGTGTTTATATGAACATGACCAGTGTGATGAGTATCTTTGGCACAGAGTGCAAAGATGAATATTTGATTCGGATATATATTGATTGATGTTACGGGGATAAAAGATGAGCGATGAACTTTTAAATTCATACATAGAAGATAGTAGTTTGCATTCTCTACTTAACTCTTCTAATGAATTATTATTTCATACGAATATTGATTTAAAATTTGTTGTCTATTGTATTCTATTAGATTTTTCCTGTTGAAGACTAACGATAATTTGTTGTATATTATCTTAGTCATAATATTCTTTCTTGGGCTAGTTGAGCTCACCCTTTTTTCCTTTTGTTCCATTTTTCTTCTCGGGGAGGCGAGAATATAAGCGAGTGCAGTCGGGGTATGGAATGAAGGTTTTAGAAAGAATTGTTTAGTAGTCCTCACCATTTTTATAAAATAATGTATCAATAAATTTGATGAGGATTTATTTGAGTATAGATATTATCTGAAGATAATATTTGTATTCAAACTCACGCTTTCTTGTTGTAATAATAAAGTTGTAGTTGTTTACATACCGTGTATTGACAACTTCGAATGGGTGATGTATACCTATTTTGGGGGCGCGTCACGGTTGGTATCGAGCTTAGGGATATGATCTCTGGCGGAGATCGGGGAATAGAACTAGGAGGAGAGAGAGGTAAATCCTTGTTAGTGTGTCCTACTAAGCTTATTTTTTTAGTTGGTCAATATATAAGGATATTATGTGATATATTGATTTCCTTAATTAACCCTTGTTTTTTATGTGATGTTTGAGAATGTCGATCGAGAATATTAACAATGGAAATGAGGCCGTGGAGAGCGCTGTACTCACCAACGGAGAGAGAGCGTCACAGCAGTGGCAATGTTCTCTCCGTGAACAACACCATTGAAGCGAGATGATGAGCGAGGGATGTTTAGAAGCTTTTTGCGATTCATGCAAAAATCGGACGAGGAGACTCGTGTTCAAAATACGAGGAGGAATGATAGCAATTCACGGGTTGTCACGGTGAAGCGATTCAAAGAGTTGGGACCACGAATTTAAGGAAAAGCGGATCCGATCATGGCGGAAACATGGGTCAAACAAATTACCAAGATATTCGATGTCTTGGGATGCACGGAGAACGAAGGTTCCATTCGCCACCTTTATATTCCAATGGCGAAGCGACTCACGGGTGAGAGTGCATGAAGCGTACCCATCCGGCCCGCACTCGGCATGTCTTGGGAGACGTTTGAAACTATTTAATGACAAATACTTTCACGAAAGTGTTTGTCATATGAAGAAGTGGAGTTTATTAGGCTGGAGCAAAACAACATGGCGGTGTCTCGATGCGAGGCAAAGTTTGCGAGTTATCGGTTTAGACTCATTTGGTGGAGAATGAGGAGCGATATATGCATGGATGTTTCTTAGAGGTTTGAAACCCGGCATACGTCAATATCTCATTTCTCATAAATTTTCTCTCTATTCGGATGTTGTAAATGAGGGCTCAATTATTAGAAGCGAGATAACGAGTACGGTCAATTGAGGACCACAACGAGGATCGTACGGAGATAGCGATCAATGAGAATAATGATAACCAATGGAAAAAAGCAGACGGACAAAAATGGTAACCACTCTGGTGGTAATCATAGCCATGAAAATAGAAGAAGCGAGTCGGGAGGAGATTTTAAAAGAGGAGATTTAACAACGACCATGTGAAGACAGCGACGTGCGGCGTAAAGCTGGTTCTAAGGAGGAGAACGACCACCGGTCGTATCTTATATATCACGGGAAAGAGGGACATATCGGTCAAACTACATAGCAATTCAAGGTATGTTATAGTTGTGGAAAGGAAGGACATATCGCTTTCGATCAGATGCAGATGAAACCTAGTTCAATGAGGGACGGTGACTCAAAAATCATCCCCAAAAAGTCAAAGTCAACGTTAGGGAAGAAGCGTTTGTTGTGATTTGGTCAAAATCGAGGAACCCAAGCGAGGTGATCACGGGTAAGCTATTTATAAATTCTTGCGAAGTTTATACCTTACTTGATCTGGGTGCTTTACCCATTCATTTATCTCTCTACATGTGCTCAACGTTTAAACTTGACTCAGGAGAAATTAGACTTTGACTTTATCTGTGGAAACTCAGATTAGGAGAAACTTTCATCACATCCAATCATTTATAAATCTTGTTTGATTCAAGTTGGCACCATCACCTTACACATTGACCTTATCTCTTTAAAGATACTTGCTTTTGATGTGATTTTAGAGATTGATTGGTTAACTACTCATCATGCCAAAATTGATTGTTTTGTAAGGTTGTTAGTTTTCATATTCCTAACCAACTTTGTTATGCAATTCAAGAACTAAACCATTAAAATCAATCATTTGTCATATCTAATCAAAAAGCTATTTGTTTATTGAAAAGCGGATGTCGAAGCTTTCTTAGCCCATGTTATGGATTTGAATAAAGACACGTCAAATTTGAATAATATTCTGTTGTTATTGACTTTCTGACGTATTTCCAGAAGAACTTCCGATCTACCCCGAGCGTGAAGTTGAATTCTTTATTAATCTTGAACACAGTATGCAAGCCCATTTCTAAAACCGCATATCGAATGGCTCTATTGAACTTGAGGAGTTAAAGGTCCAACTACGAGGAATTGTTGGACATCGGTTTCATTAGTCTAAATACATCTCCTTGGGTTGCTCTGTTTTATTAAGTAAAGAAGAAAGGCGGGAGTATCGCGACTTTATATTGACTATCGGAATTGAACCATGTCACCATCGAGAATAGGTATCCTCTACCTCGTATTGATGACTTGTTTGACCGATTCTGAGAGGCACAATTCTTTTCAAAAATCGATCTTAGATTACGGATATCATCAATTGAAGATTAGGCCGAGGATATTCAAAAGACCGCCTTTAGAACTTCGATGCGGGCATTATGAATTCTTAGTCATGTCTTTGGATTGACTAATGCTCTATGACTTTCATGGATATGATGAACCGAGTATTCAGGAATATTTGGATCGGTTTGTTGTTGTCTTTATTGATGACATCCTTATATATTCAAAAGTCGTGAAGATCATGAGCACCATTTGAAAATTTGGTACTCGAAAGCTTCGTGAAAACAAACTATATGCCAAATTAAAGAAATCGAGTTACGGCTTGAGGAAGTAGCATTCCTTGAGCGCGTGGTGTCGAAACATGGAGTATCTGTTGATCCGTGAAGATTGAAGCAATACTGAAATTGGGAACAACCAAAGTCGGTTGGTGAAATGTCGTAGTTTTTGGGCTTAGGCGGTTATTATCGGAGATTAAGTGGAAGGGTTTTCGAATCGCTACTCCATTAACTTCAACTAACTTCGGAAGGATACAAAATTCGTTTGGAGCGAAGAATGCGAGAAGAGTTTCCAAGAGCTTAAGAGGAGACTTATTTGGCACATGTTACAACAATACCATCCGGTTCGGATGGATTTGTTATCTCTGATGATGCTTCATGCAAAGGGTTAGGATGTGTTCTCATGCAGCGTGGGAAAGTCATAGCTTATGCCTCGCGACAACTTAAAAAAGAGTATGAGAGGAATTATCCTACTCATGATCTAGAGTTAGCGGCGATCGTTTTCATTAAAAGATATGGAGGCCTTATCTATATGGGGAAAAGTGGAGATATATTGAGACCATAAAAAGCCTTAAATATTTCTTCACTCAAAAAGAACTCAACATGCGACGGCTGACGTTGGCTCGAGCTATTGAAGAGACTACGACCACACTATTGATACCATTACGGTAAAAGCGAGCGTGGTAGTGACGCGTTGAGTAGAAGATCATATCTTGAGGAACGAGTGCGATGATGTCAAGTATCGATAGAGCCAACTTTAATAGAAAAAGTTAAGGTTGCTCAAGCCACCAGGCCGGGCGATCGTATGAAGAAGAAAGTACAAGAAGGAGCTATTAGGAGCGAGAATAGATGAAGAAGGAATACTTGAGTCCACTCTAGACTTTGTGTTCCTAACGACTACGATTTGAAGTACAAGATTATGATGGAGGCACACAATACACCATTTTGCAATCCATCACGGAAGTACCAAATGTATCGTGATCTTGACATACATTTTGGTGGAACAATATGAAGAGAGAGATTGCAAAGTTTATCTCAATGTGTTTAACTTGTCAACGTAAAGGCGGAGCATCTAGTACCTAAGGGTCCGTTGCAACCACTTGAGATTCGAAATGGAAGTGGGAAAACATTACCATGGATTTAATTCTGGGGTCTTCCTACGGTTTCTCGAGGCATCAATCTTATTTGGGTTATTGTTGATAGATTAACCAAGTCTGCTCATTTCTTGCCGTCACGGAGACTTATTCACTGAGCGTCTTGCTAGTATATGCGTGAATGAGATTGTGAGGTTGCATGACATGCATGTATCCATAGTTTGGGATCGTGACCCAGATTCACTTCAAGATTTTGGGTTAGCTTGCAAAAAGCTATAGACGCAGTTCTGATTCGGTCGGCATACCATCCTCAAACGAACGGATAATCGAAAGGACTATTCAAACTCTTGAAGATTTATTAAGACTACATGTCCTGAACTTCAAAGGCGCGATTGGATAAGTATTTACCATTGGTGGAATTCTCCTACAACAACAGATTATCGAAGCAAGTATAGGTGTGGCTCCATTTGAAGCATTATATGGGCCGAAAGTGTCGTTCTCGATATGTTGGGATGAGGTGGGTGAAGCAACATTGTTGGGACCCGAGTTTAATGCGTATGACTACTGAAAAGATCCAAATAATTCGACAACGTATCTGAAACGGCACAAGATCGACAAAAGAGTTATGCGGATCTTCATCGAAAGGGCGTGGAATTTAGTGTAGGGGATCATGTATTGTTGCGAGTTGCTCCATGGAAGGGAGTTACAAGATTTGGGAAGAGAAAAAGCTCGATCCACGATTTATTGGTCCATTTCAAATTCTTGACCAAGTAGGAAATGTAGCTATATGACTCGCGTTACCTCCAAAGTATGTCTCGTGTTCATAATGTGTTTCACATATCATGCTTAAATAAATATGTGAAAGACCCAAACCACGTTATTGAGTTAGAGCCGGACGAAATAGCCGAAGACTTAACGTGTGAGGAGGTACTGTCAAGATCTTGGATAGGAAGGAGCATGTCCTACACGCCTAAAGGTCGTATACCACAAGTTAAAGTTTTGTGGAGGAATCATCTTATAGAGGAAATGACACAGGAATTGGAAAGCGGAAATGAAAGCGAGGTATCCTCACCTTTTGAAACACACCAGTCGTCACGTCAATTTCGAGGGACGAAATTTCATAAGGAGGGAGGTTGTAAGACCCCAACTTATTATTAATGAAATTTAATTTTCTCTATTTATTATTTTAAAATGGTAAGGGTTGATTTGATTAATGTGGATAGTTAGGGGTAAAATCATGAAATACTTCAAAATAAGCAAGTGGTTATAAAATATTCATTGTTGTCGGGGAATATTAGTTTGGTGGTGGAATATTAAATGCTTTATCGGGGAATATTAAATGCGACCAGTAGCGACCATGTATGGGCCCATGTGAAAAGCGATTGGATGAAGAAAGCAGCAAATATAAGTGGTTTAAAAATAACGGCGTGGTTATTCACAGATTATCTTGTTAAAATACTCGGTTGGTTAAAACACGATGCTTTGCAGTATTGCACCAATTATTGATTCTTACGTGAAAAGGCCTTTACTCGATAATGGTTACGATAATTCTTGTTTCGATATTTTATTGATTTAATAATTCTTTGCGTTGATTATTATATTCTTTGTTGTTTGATAATTGTCATTACGGTATTTTTCATTATCGAAGCGATAATTCATATTATCTGAATAATATTATTAGATAACATTATTGGCGATGTCTAGAAAGTTACATGTACAGAGAAAGGTTTGGTCACCTAATTGCGCGCCCGATGAGAGAAATTCTTATTGGAAAGCCCCTCTTTCTGAGGAAGCTGCACGGTTGTCGATATTGTGATTACATAATATTATTTGTGAATAATTAATTATTGATTCATATGATGATGAAAATATTGATTTTATGTGGATATAGATGGAGAAAATTATAATGTGACAATTGTTTGAAAATTGAAATTTTATCTTTTTCTCGATAAGATAATGTATTATTATTATATTTAATAATATAATAATGGTGATATTTTTACAACGAATGTGGGATATATGAGTATCTGAGGAGAAAGAGTATTTTTGTTGCAATAAATGTTTAAAACATGTTAAACATGTTAATTGGACCCCATTTATTGGTGAAATTTGATTATAGCACAAAAAAATCGTCCAGTTTGTGGATTTGATCAATTTCATTTTGGAATTTGGAAAAACATTCTTCTACAAAGTTGTAGAGAATTGAATTTCCTATAAAAACTCGCGAGATTTGAATTTTCTGATGAAAGGGCTATTTATTATGAATTATTGAAGTTTCGTAGTTCTAAAATAATTGATTTTTGGAAGTTTTAATTATTTAAATTAAGAAAAACGTTTTTAATGTTTTGTCACATGGTGGCTGATGTCTTGGACCAAATTAGTGGGCGTAGGAAATTTGAAAAAATAATATTATTAATTTATTAAATTTTACGCTTTGGTGTTCTAGCGATTTCACTATAAATAGGGTCTTGGGTTAGAATTGAAAATCACACGAAACTGAAGTTTTCTCTCTCTATTATCGGCGTATTCTTGTGAGTATTTTGAGTATATAGTTGAGTATTGCTATCACGGTGCAAGTTCAAGTCATAAGCTTTATATCCTGTGTTTATTTTAAAAATCTGATCTTTTTCGAGGTAAGGGATATTTTTTTCGTAATGATATTATTTCTTCAATATCATTATGTTGAAATATTGATCTGAAATTTTATCAAATTTGGAACTTTTGGTGTCGAGTTCTTATTCACGTTCCGTACGACTTTATTCACGATATCTGACCTTATTCACGAATCTGTACCTTTATTCATCGAAAAATAAAATTTTTCTTTTAGTCCAAAATATCTATTACGGATACTAGCTTTGATTGTATCCATGTTTTGATCATTCTTGAATATTACACCACTTTGCGATTATTTTTGAGGTATTTTTGGATGTGGATAAAACAAAGTACGAATCCTTAATCCTTAATCCTTAATCCTTGTCATTTTGTTTCCTTTGGATTCGTTTCTTTAAAAATATTTTCATCATCTTGGTCTTAAATGATGATATTATGGAATATCTTTGGCTGTAGTGCAAGATGAATGATTTCGATGAATATCTTTGGCGTAGTGCAAAGATGAGCAGTGTTTATATGAACATGACCAGTGATGAATATCTTTGGCACGTAGTGCGAAAGATGAATATTTGATTCGAGATATATATTGATTGATGTTACGGGGGATAAAAGATGAGCGATGAACTTTTAAATTCATACATAGAAGATAGTAGTTTGCATTCTCTACTTAACTCTTCTAATGAATTATTATTTCATTATGCAAATATTGATTTAAAATTTGTTTGTCTATTGTATTACATTAGATTTTTCTGTTGAAGACTAACGATAATTTGTTGTATATTATCTTAGTCATAATATTCTTCTTGAGCTAGTTGAGCTCACCCTTTTCCTTTTTGTTCCATTTTTCTTCTCGGGAGGCGAGAATATAGCGAGTGCAGTCGGGGGATGGAATGAAGGTTTTAGAAAGAATTGTTTAGTAGTCCTCACCATTTTTATAAAATAATGTATCAATAAATTTGATGAGGATTTATTTGAGTATAGATATTGTCTAGAAGATAATATTTGTATTCAAACTCACGTTTCTTGTTGTAATAATAAAGTTGTAGTTGTTTACATACCGTATTGACAACTCGTAATAGGTGATGTATACCTATTTTGGGGGCGTCACGATCCTCATTACTACTATTATCACACTATTTCACGTAGTGAGGACTACTAATCTTATCCTGCGGACCATTACTCTGGTTCCCAGGCTTCCAAATATGTTCTCATTTCACGAAGAGAACGGTGAAAGAAAGGTGAGCTCAACTAGCTTCGATAAAAAATATTATGACTAAGATAATGCGTAATAATTTATCATTAGCCTTGGCGGTGTTAAACCGATAAAATACAATGAGCAACAAAGTTTAACTATGACGGAATAAGCGATCCATTAAAAGATTCAAGTAGAGAATAAAGTCTACTATCTTTTAGGTTTTAAAAGGTTTTCATCATTATTATAGGCGAGACTCGACTTTAATAAATAATCCACATCATCGAATCACTTACCACACTACGACGAGGATATTCATCAAATTATCAATGGTCGCTGACTATACCGAATCACCCTGGTCATAATCATACCAAAATTATCCATCAACGCATTACAGACCCTTTGAGGACTTTTATCACATCATTTATAACAAGCCGTGATAATACCTAGAATGATCCACGGTCATAATCATACTAGTTCATCTATACACGTAAGTAGAAGATAACATAATATAACATGAGGATGATGACAATGACATAATAATTCAATAAAACAAGTTCAAGAATTATTTTATCCGAGAATTATTAACGTCAAATTGTCAAAAATGATACTATTTTGTAGAGTAAAATTCAAGAATGATCGGAAGAATATTTCCATGAAAAGATCTTTGGATGAAGCGCAAATATCGAGGATATTCCACTAATTTCATGGAGTATAGAAGTCAAAGATTTAACCAACCTGAGTATAATAAAGAATGGAATAACAAAAGAAATCACCATGCATGCGGTGCTTGGCGTAGGCGTTATTCAACGAGAATAATAATAACGGAACCAGTCGGTGAAATTCACACCAAGTGGGATGATCAACCGAATAATAAATCTTTGAATAATAAACAATGGAACCGAATCCTGTAAAACACACGAGCGGATATTCCAATGAAATAATAAATGCGAATAATAAACAATGGAACCAAGTCCGTGTAAAACACACGGATGTGATATTCCAACGAATAATAAAGAATGGAATAACGAAAAGAGATCACCAAGTATAGGGGATTCAGCAGTATACGAGTTATTCCAATGAATAAATAAGAATGGAATAATATAAAGGATTTCACCAAGTATAGGGTATGTCGGATATCAAAAGGTTATGTATAGGGTATACCACTTTTACAGTTATTCCAATGAATAATAATAGCAATGGAATAACAACAGTTCTCTTCATGAATAAGAAAGAATAACACCCTTACGGGTTACAACAAATAATATTCCCTACCTTAGAAGAACCGAATATTGGCGAGGTGAAGTAGCGAGAATACTTTTCTTCTTTCTCTCTATAGTTTCTCTCTCTTTCAGAGTTTGGTGAATTAAATGAAAATAATGAAGCACTAGGCCTCTATTTATAGAAGATTTCTAGCTTAGCACCTACCATGTGAAAAGGCAAGTGGCTTGACGGCGGTGATGTGAAAAGAAAAAGTGGTTCGGCGCTTTTAATGTGAAGCGACAAGTGGTTCGGCCTTTATAATGTGAAACGACAAGTGGATCGGTTTATTGTTGTCTTTATTGATGACATCCTTATATATTCCAAAAGTCGTGAAGATCATGAGCACCATTTGAAAGTTTGGTACTCCAAAGGCTTCGTGAAAAACAAACTATATGCCAAATTAAAGAAATGCGAGTTACGGCTTGAGGAAGTCGCATTCCTTGGGCACGTGGTGTCGAAAACATGGAGTATCTGTTGATCCGTGAAGATTGAAGCAATACAAAGTTAGGAACAACCAAAGTCGGTGATTGAAGTGCGTAGTTTTTGGGCTTAAATTGGTTATTATCGAGAGATTCGTGGAAGGGTTTTCTCGAATCGCTACTCCATTAACCCAAATAACTTTCGGAAGGATACAAAATTCGTTTGGAGCGAAGAATCGCGAGAAAAGTTTCCAAGAGCTTAAGAGGAGACTTATTTGGCACTGTTCTAACAATACCATCTGGTTCGGATGGATTTTTATCTCTGACGATGCTTCATGCAAAGGGTTAGGATGTGTTCTCATGCAACGTGGGAAAGTCATAGCCTATGCCTCGCGATAACTTAAAAGAGTATGCGAAAATTATCCTACTCATGATCTAGAGTTGGCGGCCCGATCGTTTTTGCTTAAAGATATGGAGGCACTTATCATATGGGGAGAAAGTGGAGATATATTCGGACCGTAAAAGCCTTAAATATTTCTTCACTCAAAAAGAACTTCAACATGCGACAATGACGTTGGCTCGAGCTATTGAAGACTACGACCACACTATTCAATACCATCACGGTAAAAGCGAACGTGGTAGTGACGCGTTGAGTAGAAGATCATATCGAGGAGCGAGGTGTGATGATGTCAAGTATCGTATAGAGCCAACTTTAATAGAAAAAGTTAAGGTTGCTCGAGCCCATGGGCGGGAGTCGATCGCATGATGAAGAAGAAAGTACAAGAAGGAGCTATTAGGGCGAGAATAGATGAAGAAGGAATACTTGAGTCCACTCTAGACTTTGTGTCTAACGACTACGATTTGAAAGTACAAGATTATGATGGAGGCACACATACACCATTTGCAATCCATCTGGAAGTACCAAAATGTATCGTGATCTTGACATACATTTTGGTGGAACAATATGAAGAGAGAGATTGCAAAGTTTATCTCGATGTGTTTAACTTGTCGGCGTGTAAAGGCGGAGCATCTAGTACCTGAGGGTCCGTTGCAACCACTTGAGATTCCGAAATGGAAGTGGGAACACATTACCATGGATTTAATTCACGGTCTTCCTACGGTTTCTCGAGGCATCAATGCTATTTGGGTTATTGTTGATAGATTAACCAAGTCTGCTCATTTCTTGCCGACACGGAGACTTATTCACTTGAACGTCTTCTTAGTATGTGCGTGAATGAGATTGTGAGGTTGCGTGGCATTCCTGTATCCATAGTTTGGATCGTGACCCAAGATTCACTTCAAGATTTTGGGTTAGCTTGCGAAAAAGCTATGAGCGCAGATTCTGATTCGATTCGGCATACCATCCTCAAAGCAGACGGACAATCGAAAGGACTATTCAAACTCTTGAAGATTTATTAAGACTCTGTGTCCTGACTTCAAGAAGCGATTGGGATAAGTATTTACCATTGGTGGAATTCTCCTACAACAACAGTTATCAAGCAAGTATAGGTGTGGCTCCATTTGAAGCATTATATGGGCGAAAGTGTCGATTCTCCAATATGTTGGGATGAGGTGGGTGAAGCAACATTGTTGGGACCCGAGTTAAATGCGTATGACTATCGAAAAGATCCAAATGATTCGACAACGTATACAAAGCGGCACAAGATCGACAAAAGAGTTATCGCGGATCTTCATCGAAAGGGCGTGGAATTTAGTGTAGGGGATCATGTATTGTTGCGAGTTGCTCCGTGGAAGGGAGTTACAAGATTTGGGAAGAGAGAAAGCTCGATCCACGATTTATTGGTCCATTTCAAATTCTTGATCGAGTAGGAAATGTAGCCTATAGACTCGCGTTACCTCAAGTATGTCTCGTGTTCATAATGTGTTTCACATATCGTGCTTAAGTAAATATGTGAAAGACCCAAACCACGTTATTGAGTTAGAATCCAGGACGAAATAGCCAGAAGACTTAACGTATGAGGAGGTACTGTCAAGATCTTGGATAGGAAGGAGCATGTCCTACGTCTGAAAAGTTCATACCCTGAGTTAAAGTTTTGTGGAGGAATCATGCTATATAGAAATGACACAGGAATTGGAAGCGGAAATAAAAGCGAGGTATCCTCACCTTTTAAAAACACCGAATCGTCGTCGATTTCGAGGGACGAAATTTCATAAGGAGGGAGGTTGTAAGACCCCAACTTATTATTAATGAAATTTAATTTTCTCTATTTATTATTTTGAAATAGTAAGGGTTGATTTGATTAATGTGGATAGTTAGGGGTAAAATACGCAAATACTTGAAAATAAGCAAGTGGTTATAAAATATTCATTGTTGTCGGGGAATATTCGTTTGGTGGTGGAATATTAAATGCTTTGTCGGGAATATTAAATGCGACGGTAGCGACCATGTGTGGGCCCATAACTTGAAAGCGATTGGATGAAGAAAGCGACAAATATAAGTGGTTTAAAAATAATTGGCGTAGTTATTCAGATTAATCTTGTTAAATTACTAAATGGTTAAAACACGATAGCACCTCAGTATTGCACCAATTATTGATTCTTACGTGAAGGCACTACTTCAATAATGGTTATAGTAATTCTTTATTCGATATTTTTATTGATTTAATAATTCTTTGCGTTGATTATTCTTTGTTGTTTCAATAATTGTCATTACTGCGATATTTTCACAGGAGCGGCTTTGATTATCGTAAATGTGATTACGTAATATTATTTGTGAATAATTAATTATTGATTCATATGATAAGGAAATATTTATTTTATGTGGATATAAATGTTGGATATATTTATTGTGGTTAAAAATGAAGGAGTTAATGTTGAGGTGTTTTATCGGTATTTTTTTTGCCGGAATGAAGGTATTAAAAAATTAAACCGAGTGTTTTGAGATATATTGTGTGAGTTATAATTTTTAATCCGAATAGTTGGATCGTTATAATTTTTGGATATGTTATACATATATAAGTTGAGTATATGTCCACAAATTTTGAGCAGATTAAAAATGAGCGTATGATTTGTTATGAATTTTAAGAGGTGGTTGATTCGAAATTAGGTTTATAAATGATTTTGGTGGAAAATTCTAGAATTGAGTGGGCTCCACTTGTGGTTGGTGAAAAAATGTGCTGAATTTATTTCAAATGTGGTGGGTGAGAATAGTAGCAGGTAAAGCCATCAGGTTGCAGGTCAAGTCTGCTAACATTTTCCTATTAATAGATGGCTAAGTTAGAATTGAAAATCACACCAGAAACAAGTTTTCTCTCTTTCTCTCTCTAGATTATTGAGTGTATTTTGTGAGTTTTAGATACTTTGTGAGTTTCTATTCATCGATTGCAAGTTTCCTTGACCTTATCTGGAAATATTCCGATCAAATCTTGATATTTTGAGGTAAGGGATGTTATTTTCTTCGTATATGATATTATTTCTTGATATCATTATCTTGAAGTATTGATCTGAATTTTTATCAAATTTAGAACTTTTTGTGTCGGGAGTTACTTTCACACGCATACGACCTTTATTCACGAATCTGACCTTATTCATTTAAAAATAAAATTTTCTTCTTTTTATCCAAGATGTCTATTATGGTTACTATCTTTGATTGTATCCATGTTTTGATCTTTATTTTTGAATTACGCCTCAAAATTTGTATTTATGAATTATTATTTGTGGCGCCCCAAAATAGGTATACATCACCCATTACGAGTTGTCGATACATGAGTGCGAAGCAACTACAACTTTATTATTACAACAATAAAAGCTGTGAGTTTAAATACAAATATTATCTTACAGACAATATTTATACTCACAAAATCCTCATCACATTTATTGATACATTATTTTACAAAATGGTGAGGACTACTAAACAATCCTTTCTAAAACCTTCATTCCATACCCAGGCTAAATACTATTTATATTCTAGCCTCCACGAAAGAATGGAACAAAAAGGAAAAGGGTGAGCTCAACTAGCTCGATAAAGAATATTATGACTAAGATAATACAACAAATTATCGTTAGTCTTGACGAGGAAAAAATTTAATAGAATACAATAGACAACAAATTTTCAATCAATATTAGCGGCGAAATAATAATTCATTAGAAGAGTTAAGTAGAGAATGCAAACTACTATCTTACATGTATGAATTTAAAAGTTCATCGTCTATCTTTTATCCTGTAACAACAATCGATATACATACGGAATCAAATATTCATCTTTGCACTTCTGAGCCAAAGATATTCATCGATTAGTCATATTCATTTAAACACACATTTCATCTTTTTTGCACTCTGAGCCAAAGATATTAATCGATCGGTCGTGTTCATCTCAACACTGTTCATCTTTTTCTTTACTGAGCCAAAGATATTCTTGAAAATCATTCATCTTTGCCTACTGGCCGAAGATATTCAATAATATCATCATTTAAGGCGAGGATGATGAAAATATTTTTTAAAAGAAGAATCCGATTGAAACAAAATGACAAGGATTAAGGATTAAGGATTAGTACTTTGTTTTATCCATGTCCAAAATACCCCAAAAATAATCACGGTGGTGTAAAATTCAAGAATGATCAAAACATGGATCTGATCAAAGCTAGTATCCAAAATAGATATTTTGAATGAAAAGAAGAAATTTTATTTTTCGATGAATAGTCAGTATCGTGAATAGTCTTGATATCGTGAATAGTCTTATATCGTGAATAGTAACTCAGACACCAAAAGATAGAAATTCCACAAAAAAAACATTTTCACGCTTCATGAATAGTACTGCGTGAATAATAGTAACTCGTGAATAGTAACTCATGAATAGTAACTTCGTGAATAGTAACTCATGAATAGTAACCCCAGACATGAAAAAGTTCCAAATTTGATAAAACTTCGGATCGACATTTGACGTAATGATATTGAAGAAATAATATCATTCTGAAAAAAAAAATAATATCCCTTACCTCGAAAGAATCGATGCTTCGGAAGGAAAGGTCGGAAGTGATCTTTGAATGAAACTTATCTTGAACAAACTCTCAAAGTATCTAAATACTCACAAAATCGCTCAATAATATAGAGAGAAAGAGAAAACTTTGTTTACGGTGTGATTTTCAATTCTAACAGCCCTCTATTTATAGGAAAATGTTAGCCCGTAGAAGCGGACTTGACACTGCTTTACGATGGCTTTACACTTTACTATTGCCACCCACCACATTTGAAATAAAATTCAGCACATTTCTTCACCAACCACAAGTGGGGCCCACTCAATTCTAAATTTTCCACCAAATTCAATTATAACCCTAATTTAGAATCGAGACACCTCTTAAAATTCATAACAAATCATTAATTGTGCATTTTTAACGGTTCAAAATTTGTGGACATATACTCAACTTATGTATGTATAACATACCCAAAAATTACCACAATCCGGTTACGGATTATTATAACCCCATGATATATCTCAAAACCCACGATTTAATTTTTAATACCTCGATCACGTAAAATCTTGATAAAACACCTCAACAATAATTTCTTTATTTATAACCACATAAATAAATCCATCATTTATATCCACATAAAATAAATATTTCTTTATCATATGAATCGATAATTAATTATTCACAAATAATATTACGAGAATCACAATTATAATGACGGTAGTTCCGGGAAGGGGGGCTTTCAGATAAGGATTTCTCCTTCTTGGCGCATGATTAGGTGACCAAACCTCTCCTTGTGTGAACTTTCTAGACATTGCCAATAATGCTTCTATCTAATAATATTATTCAAATAATATGAATTATTGATCGATAATGGAGATAATGTGCGTTGACAATTATTGAACAATGATAATATAAAATATCAACGCAATGATTATTGAATCAATAAAATAAAATATTGAGCGATAACTCTTGTGAAAATTATTGAGTAGTGCCTTCTTACGTAAGGATCGATAATTCAACAATCACTGCGATCGTCTGGTGTCTTCTTTGTCTGCGACCAGCGTATTCTTGTATTTTAACCATAGGGTATTCCAGCGATCTTAACTTGGTAACAACTACTGTAGTTATTTTTAACCAACTTATATTTGTCGTTTTCTTCATCCAATCGCTTTTTAGTTATGGGGCCCACACATGGCTGTTGCGGCAGTAAATACGAATATTCCCAAAGCGATCGAATATTCCACGACCAAGCGAATATTCCCAAACAAAAATGAATATTTTATAACCACTTGCTTATTTTGAAATATTTAAGTATTTAACCCTTAACTATCCACATTAATCAAATCAACCCTTACTATTTCAAAATAATAAATAAAGGAAATTCCTTTTTATTTAAAAAAATTTGAGGGTCTTCTGACCTCCCTCCTTATGAAATTTAGTCCTCGAAATTGGCGTGCGTACTGGTGTTTGAAAAGGTGAGGATACCTCGCTTTTCATTTCGTTTCCAATTCCCGGTCATTTCCTCTATAGCATGATTCCTCCACAAAACTTTAACTTGTGGTATGACCTTTCTTGGCGTGGGACATGCTCCTTCTATCCAAGATCTTGGCGGTACCTCCTCATCGTTAAGTCTTGGCTATCTCGTCGGTTCTAACTTCAATAATGTGGTTCGGGTCTTTCACATATTTCTGAAATACGATATGTGAAACACATTATGAACACGAGAGACATACTTGAGGTAATGCAAGTCTATAGGCTACATTTCTACTACTCGGTCGAGAATTTGAAATGGACCAATAAATGCGTGGATTGAGCTTTCCTCTCTTCCCAAATCTTGTAACTCCTTCCATGGAACAACTTCATGACAATACATGATCCCCTACATTAAATTCCACGTCCTTTCGATGAAGATCCGCATAACTCTTTTGTCGATCTTGTCTGGTTTGTATCGTTGTCGAATTATTTGGATCTTTTCGGTGAGTCATACGTCTTAACTTCGGGTCCCAACAATGTTGCTTCACCCACTTCATCCCAACATATTGGAGAGCGACATTTTTCGTCCATATAATGCTTGAATGGAGCCACACCTATACTTGCACGATAAGCATTGTTGTAGGAGAATTCCACCATGGTAAATACTTATCCCAACTTGGCTTGAAGTCTAGGACCACAGTCTTAATAAATCTTGAGAGTTTGAATAGTCCTCTCTCGATTGTCCGTCCAGTTTGGGGATGGTATGCGAACTAAATCGCAAATCCGTGCCCATAGCTTTTTGCAAAGCTAACCCAAAATCTTGAAGTGAATCTTGGGTCACGATCCAAACTATGGATACTGAGGCATGCCATGCAACCTCACGATCTCATTTACGTCATCTTTAGCAAGGCGTTCGAGGAATAAGTCTCCGTGTCGGCAAAAATGAAGCGGAACTTGGTTAATCTATCAACAATAACCCAAATAGCATTGATGCCTTGAAAGCCGTAGGAAGACCCGTAACGAAATCCATGGTAATGTGTTCCCACTTCCATTCAGGAATCTCAGTGGTTGCAACGGACCCTTAGGTACTAGATGCTCCGCCTTTACCGTTGACAAGTTAAACACATTGAGATAAACTTTGCAATCTCTCTCTTCATATTGTTCCACCAAAATGTATGTAGAAGATCACGATACATTTAGTACTTCGAGGATGGATTGCAAATGGTGTATTGTGTGCCTCCATCATAATCTTGTACTTCAAATCGAGTCGTTAGGAACACAAAGTCTAGAGTGGACTCGAAGTATTCCTTCTTCATCAATTCTAAGCTTAGGAATAGCTCCTTCTTGTACTTTCTTCTTCATCGTACGCATCGGCTAAGATTGGGGTGGCTTGAAGCGACTTTAACTTTTTCTATTAAAGTTGGCTCTGTCGCATATACTTGACATCATCGCTTTTCGTTCCGCGTATGATCTTCTACTCAATCGTACGTCGGCTACCGTTAAACTTTTCGGGATGGTATTGAATAGTGTGGTCGTAGTCTTTCAATAGTTCGAATCAACGTCGTTGCCGCGTGTTGAGTTCTTTTTGAGTGAAGAAATATTTAAGGCTTTTATGATCTTAATATATCTCCACTTTCTCCCCATATAGATAGTGCCTCCATATCTTTAGCGTAGCTTATTGCTGCTGACTCTAGATCATGAGTAGGATAATTCCTCTCATACTCTTTAAGTTGTCATGAGGCATAGGCTATGACTTTCCCACGTTGCATGAGAACACATCCTAACCCTTTGCACTGGAAGCATCGTTTGTAGATAACAAATCCATCCGAACCGGATGGTATTGTTAGAAACAGTCTTAAAATAAGTCTCCTCTTAAGCTCTTGGAAACTTTTCTCGCATTCTTCGCTCCAAGCGAATTTTGTATCCTTTTGAGTTAAATGAGTTAATGGAGTAGCGATTAGAAAACCCTTCCACGAATCTCAGATAATAACCGGTAAGCCCAAAAAGCTACGTGCTTGATCCATGACTTGGTTGCTCCCAACTTTGTATTGCTTGATCTTGGCCGGATCAGCAGATACTCCATGTTTTGACACCACATGCCCAAGAAATGCTACTTCCTCGAAGCGAACTCGCATTTCTTCAATTTGGCATATAGTTGGTTTTCACGAAGCCTTTGGAGTACCGACTTCAAATGGTGCTCATGATCTTCACGACTTTTGGAATATATAAGGATGTCATCAATAAAACTGAACAACGAATCGATCAAATATTCCTTGAATACTCGGTTCATCATATCCATGAAAGCCATGAGGAGCATTAGTTAGTCCGAAAGACATGACTAAAAATTCATAATGCCCATCTGGGAGTTACGAAGGCGGTCTTTGGAATATCCTCGGTTCTAATTTTCAGTGATGATATCCGAGCGAAGATCGATTTTGAAAAGAATTGTGCCCTTACTTTGGTCGAAACAAGTCATCAATACGAGGTGAGGATACCTATTCTTGATGGTGACATGGTTCGATTCCGATAGTCGTCTGAAAGTCGCATACTCCGTCTTTCTTTTTTACAAATAAAGCAGGGAGCACCCGAGGAGATGTACTGGGGCGAATGAAACCAGATGTCCAACAATTCACGTAGTTGGACCTTTAACTCTGAAGTTCAATAGGAGCCATTCGATATGGGGTTTTAGAAATGGGCTTTGTACCAGGTTCAAAGATCGATAAAGAATTCAACTTCACGTTACGGGGTAGGAGGCAGGGGAAGTTCTTGAAAATCGTCGGAAAGTCGATATAACAGGAATATTATTCAAATTTGGCGTGTCTTTATTCAAATCCATAACATGGGCTAAGAAAGCGACATCCGTTTTTCAATAAGCGAATAGCTTTATGATTAGATATGATAGTGATTGATTTTAATGGTTTAGTTGCTTGAATTAAATACAACGGGTTGGTTAGGAATATGAAAACTAACAACCTTACGAAAACAATCAATTTTGGCATGATGAGTAGTTAACCAATCAATCCCTAAAATCACATCAAAAGCAAGTATCTTTAAAGAGATAAGGTCAACGGTAAGGTAATGGTGCCAACTTGAATCAAACAAGATTTATAAGCGATGGATGTGATGAAAGTTTCTCTAACGGAGTTTCCACAGATAGGTCAAAGTCTAATTTTTCGGAGTCGAGTTTAAGCGTTGAGCACATGCGGGAGAGATAAATGAATGGGTATACCGTATCAAGTAAGGTATAAACTTAGCAAGAATTTATAAATAGCTTACAAGTGATCACCTCGTTTGGGTTCTCGCATTATGACCGATCACAACAAAGCGCTTTCTTCCGGAATCGTTGACTTTGACTTTTTACGGGACGATCTTTTGAGTCACCGAATCCCCATTGAACTAGGTTTATTCTGCGTCTGATCTCGGCGATATGTCCTTCCTTTCCACAACTATAGCATACCTTGATTTGTTGTGGGCGGTTTGAGTGATATGTCCCTCTTTTCGCATTTGTAGCATATAATGGGTGGTCGTTCTCCTCCTCTTAGAACCGATTCTTCTGCCGTACCTTTGTCGTCTTCACATAGTCGTTGTTAAATCTCCTCTTTTAAAATCTCCTCTACGACTTCGCTTCTTACATTTTCATGACCATGATTACCACGGAGTGGTTACCATTTACATCCGTCTGTTTCTTTCTCATGAGTTATCATTATTACATTGATCTTTATCTACAGATGCGATCCACGGTTATGGTCCTCGGTTGGCCGTACTCGTTATCTCGCTCTAATAATTGAGCCTGTTTACAACATCAACGAATAAAGAAAGTTTATGAGAAATGAGATCTTGGCGTATCTTAGGGTTTCAAACCTCTAAGAAACATCCGCGTCATCGTTCCTCATTCTCCACCAAATGAGGTCTGAACACGGATAACTAACTCGAAACTTTGCCTCGTCTTTGAGACAAATCGTTGTTGTTTTGCTAATCGATGTCTCCACTTCCTGAACTCCACTTCCTTCCGTATAATCTCTGACTTTCGGAAGAAAGTATTTGTCATTAAATAATCTCTGAAACGTCTCCCGAATGGACATCTTCCCAAGACATCGAATCTTGCGTAATTTGGATGGATGCGGCTTCCTTAAGTTAAGAGACTCCACTCTTTGAATCTGCCTCGCCACGGAACATAAAGGTGGCGAATGGAACCTTCATTCTCCGTGCATCCCAGTTCATCATCATCGAATATCTTGGTAATTTGCTTGACCCATGTTTTCTCACGTTGGTCTCCATGGTCTCATTTACTCCATTGTTAATATTCTCGATCGACATTCTCAAATCTTCGTCATAAAACAAGGGTTAATTAAGGAAATCAATATATCACATAATATCCCTATATCTTGACCAACTAACAAATAAGCTTGGGTAGGACATCTTTAGCGAAGGATTTACTCGTCTCTCCCCTCTGGAGTTACATTCCCGATCTCCTCCGGAGATCATATCCTAAGCTCGATACCAATGTGGCGCCCCCAAAATAGGTATACATCACCCATTACGAGTTGTCGATACGTGATGCGAAAACAACTACAACTTTATTATTACAACAAGATGGCGTGAGTTTAAATACAAATATTATCTTACAGACAATATTTATACTCACGTAAATCCTCATCACATTTATTGATACATTATTTTACAAAATGGTGAGGACTACTAAACAATCCTTTCTAAAACCTTCATTCCATACCCAGAGCTAAGTCTTCGCTTATATTCTCGCCTCACGAGGAAGAATGGAACAAAAGGAAAAGGGTGAGCTCAACTAGCTCAAGATAAAGAATATTATGACTAAGATAATACACAACAAATTATCGTTAGTCTTGACGAGGAAAAATTTAATAGAATCTGATAGACAACAAATTTTCAATCAATATTCATGAAATGAAATAATAATTCATTAGAAGAGTTAAGTAGAGAATGCAAACTACTATCTTACATGTATGAATTTAAAAGTTCATCGTCTATCTTTTATCCTGTAACAACAATCGATATACATCCGAATCAAATATTCATCTTTTTACTGTGCCAAAGATATTCATCATTAATCATATTCATTTAAACACTGTTCATCTTTGCACTAGGGCCAAAGATATTAATCGATCGATCGTGTTCATCTCGACACTGTTCATCTTTTTGCTACTGGGCCAAAGATATTCTTGAAATCATTCATCTTTGCACTACTACGGGCGAAAGATATTCAATAATATCATCATTTAAGGCGAGGATGATGAAAATATTTTTAAAGAAACGAATCCGATTGAAACAAAATGACAAGGATTAAGGATTAAGGATTAGTACTTTGTTTTATCCATGTCCAACAATACCCAAAATAATCATGGTGGTGGTGTAAAATTCAGAATGATCAAAAACATGGATCTGATCAAAGCTAGTATCCAAAATAGATATTTTGGACGAAAAGAAGAAATTTTATTTTTCGATGAATAAGTCAGAGTATCGTGAATAGTCAAGATATCGTGAATAGTCTTAGTCTTAGATATCGTGAATAGTAACTCAGACACCAAAAAGATAGAAATTCCACAAAAAAAAACATTTTCACGCTTACATGAATAGTACTTTGAATAGTAACTTCGTGAATAGTAACTCATGAATAGTAACTTCGTGAATAGTAACTCATGAATAAGTAACCCAGACATGAAAAAGTTCCAAATTTGATAAAACTTCGGATCAACATTTTTCAAATGATAATGATATTGAAGAAATAATATCATTACGAAAAAAAATAATATCCACTTACCTCGAAAGAATCGATTGCTTGGAAGGAAAGGTCGGAAGTGATCTTTGAATGAAACTTATCTTGAACAAAGAACTCTCAAAGTATCTAAATACTCACAAAATCGCTCAATAATATAGAGAGAAAGAGAGAAAACTTTGTTTACGGTGTGATTTTCAATTCTAACTTAGCCCTCTATTTATAGGAAAATGTTAGCCCCGGGAAGCAGGACTTGACTTTTTCTTACTGATGGCTTTACCTACTACTATTGCCACCCACCACATTTGAAATAAAATTCAGCACATTTCTTCACCAACCACAAGTGGGGCCCACTCGATTCTAGAATTTTCCACCAAATTCAATTATAACCCCGATTTAGAATCAGACACCTCTTAAAATTCATAACAAATCATTAAATGCATTTTTAACGGTTCAAAATTTGTGGACATATACTCAACTTATGTATGTATAACATACCCAAAAATTACCACAATCCAACCAGTGGGATTATAACCCCCATGATATATCTCAAAACCCCGATTTAATTTTTAATACCTCCAATCTGGTAAAATCTTGATAAAACACCTCAACAATAATTTCTTTATTTATAACCACATAAATAAATCCATCATTTATATCCACATAAAATAAATATTTCTTTATCATATGAATCAATAATTAATTATTCACAAATAATATTACGAGAATCACAATTATAATGACGGTAGTTCCCAGGAAAGGGGCTTTCCAGATAAGGATTTCTCTCTTGGTGGCGCGCAATTAGGTGACCAAACCTCTCCTTGTGAACTTTCTAGACATTGCCAATAATGCTATCTAATAATATTATTCAAATAATATGAATTATTGATCGATAATGGAGATAATGTGCGGTGACAATTATTGAACAATGATAATATAAAATATCAACGCAGCAATTATTGAATCAATAAAATAAAATATTAAGCGGTAACTCTTGTGAAAATTATTGAGTAGTGCCTTCTTACGTAAGGATCGATAATTCAACAATGCGTGTGCGATACTGTCTGTGTATTTCTTGTGCGACCACAGCGTATTCTTGTATTTTAACCATAGGGTATTCAAGCGATCTTAACGTAACAACTACGCGTAGTTATTTTTAACCAACTTATATTTGTCGTTTTCTTCATCCAATCGCTTTCTAGTTATGGGGCCCACACATGGGCTTGCGGCGTCGTCGAATATTCCCAGACGATCACGAATATTCCACGACAAACGAATATTCCCAAGCAAAATGAATATTTTATAACCACTTGCTTTATTTTGAAATATTTGCGTATTTAACCCTAACTATCCACATTAATCAAATCAACCCTTACTATTTCAAAATAATAAATAAAGGAAATTCCTTTTTATTTAAAAAATTTTGGGGTCTTATCTAATAATATTATTCAAATAATATGAATTATTGATCGATAATGGAGATAATGTGGTGACAATTATTGAGCAATGATAATATAAAATATCAACGCAAAGAATCCTTCTTCTTACGTAAGGATCAATAATTCAACAATCTTGTGTAATACTGTAATGTCTTCTTGTCCACCATATTATTCTTGTATTTTAACCACCGGGTATTCCAATGATCTTACTTGGTAACAACTACGTAGTTATTTTTAACCAACTTATATTTGTCGTTTTCTTCATCCAATAAGCTTTCCGTTATGGGGCCCATATTCACATTTTTAGAAGTAAATACGAATATTCCCCGAAGCGATGCAGAATATTCCACGACCAAACGAATATTCCCAGAGCAAAAATGAATATTTTATAACCACTTCTTATTTTTGAAATATTTGCGTGATTTAACCCTTAACTATCCACATTAATCAAATCAACCCTTACTATTTCAAAATAATAAATAAAGGAAATTCCTTTTATTTAAAAAAATTTGAGGTCTTACATTATTGATCTTGGATAAAGCATTATCTGAATCCCTACTATTTGTCCTTGGTTTCCTTTGGATTCGTTTTCTTTAAAATATTTTTCATCATCCTCGGTCTAAATGATGATATTACTTAAATATCTTTGGCACATGGTGCAAAGATAAATGATTAACTTGATGAATATCTTTGGCTAAGTAGTGGAAGATGAGCAGTGTTGAGATGAATATGACTTATTTGGTGATCTGAATGAATATCTTTGGCACAGTAGTGCAAAGATGAATATTTGATTAAAGATGTATATTGATTGTTGTTACGAGGATAAAATATGATGATGGACTTTTAAATCTTAGAAGATAGTAGAACTCATTCTCTACTTGACTCTTCTTAAATGGATTATTGTTTCATTGCGTTGTTGATCTAAAACTTGTTGGCTATTATATTTTATTAGATTTTCCTGTTGAAGACTAACGATAATTTGTTGTATATTATCTTAGTCATAATATTCTTCTTTGGGCTAGTTGAGCTCACCCTTTTCCTTTTTGTTCCATTTTTCTCGGGGAGGTGAGAACATAGCGAGGAACTAGTCGGAGTGCGAGTGATGGTTCTAGAAAGATGTTTTAGCGATCCTCACTATTTACGTAAAATAGTGTTTGAATAATTGTAATGAGGACTTATTTGAGTGTGGATATTGTCTAGAAGACAATATTTGTATTTAAACTCACGGTATGTGTTGTGCATTAGTATTTTGCACGACAATTGTATTATTGAAGTTGTAGTTTGCTTTACGTACCATGTATTTGGCGACTCGAAATGGGTGTTGTATACCTATTTTGGGGGCGTCCACGATTAATATCGAGCTTAGGGATATGGTCTCTGGCGGAGATCGGGGAATAGAATTAGGAGAGAGAGATGAGTAAATCCTTAGCTAGTGTGTCTTATCTAAGCTTATTTGTTGATCGATCGTAATATAGGGATATTATGTGATATGTTAATTTGTTTAATTAACCCTTGTTTTATGGCGATGTTTAAGAATGGCTAGCACGAGAATGTTAACAATGGAGTGTATGAGGCGTGGAATAACCTTTGAATTCTGAAACAAGGAGAACGTGCTGACGGGAAGGCAATATTCCTCCTATAAACAACACTTCCGAAACAAATGATGAATGATGGAATGTTTAGGAAGTTTTTGCGGTTTTATGCAAAAACCGACGAGAGAGACTTGTGCATAAAATACGGTGGAAATGATAGCAATCGTAGGCTTATCCTGACCAAGCGATTCAAAGTTGGGACCACGAATTTAAGGAAAAGGATCCGATCATGGCGAAGCGTGTGGTTCAAGCAAATTACCAAGATATTCGATGTCTTGGGATGCACGGAGAACGAAGGTTCCATTCGCCACCTTTATGTTCAGCGGTGAAAGCGGACTCTTGGTGGGAGTGCGTGAAGCGTACCCGACCAACCACACTCGGCATGTCTTGGGAAACGTTTGAAACTATTCAATGACAAGTACTTTCACGAAAGTATTAAATCGTATGAAGGAGGTGGAGTTTATCGGTTGAAACAAAAAACATAATGGCGGTGTCCCAATCGAGGCGAAGTTTACGAGTTATCGAGGTTTGCACCTCATTTGGTGAAAATGAGGAGCGAATGACAAAGATGTTTTTTAGAGGTCTAAAAGCAGAGATTGACAATATCTTATATCTCATAAATTTTCTTTATATTGGATGTTATAAGCGGGGCTCGATTATTAGGCGAGATAATGAGTATATTCAACCGAGGGACCCTGACCGAGGTCATCTGGTGGCGATGAGTCATCGAGGCGATGATAACCAACGAGGAGGAAAAATACGAATAAAGCGGTAACCACTCGGGTGGTCATCGTGACCATGATAATAGAAGAGGTGAGTCAAGTGGAAATTTCAGAAAGAGGAGATTCAACAATGACGGGAAGACATCAACAGCAGCACCAGCACCAACAACAAATTATAAGGGAGGAGAACGACCGTCAGTTAGATGTTACAAAGGCGGGAAAGAGGGACATATCAGCCCAAACTGTCCACAAAAATCCAAGGTATGTTACAACTGTGGAAAGGAAGGCCACATAGCTCGGGATTGTTACATAGCAAAACCAAGTTCAGCGGGGATGGTGACTCAAAGATGTCCGGATAAGTCAAAATCGGCGGTTCTGGAAGAAGCGTTTGTCGTGGTAGCCAAAGCGAGAAACCCGAACAAGGTGATTACGGGTAAGCTAATCTTGAACTCTTGCGAAGTTTATACCTTACTGAATCTGGGTTCTACCCATTCTTTTATCTCTCTGCTTTGTGCTCAGCGTTTAAACTTGACTCAGGAGAAATTAGACTTTGATTTATCGGTGGAGACTCCGTTGGGTGAAACTTTCGTTACATCCAACATTTATAAATCTTGCTTAATCCAAGTTGGCACTATCACATTACATTTGATCTTATCTCTTTAAAGATACTTGCTTTTGATGTGATTTTAGGAATTGATTGGTTAACCATTCATCATGCCAAAATTGATTGTTTTAGTAAGGTTTTTAGTTTTCATATTCTTAACCAACTTTGTCATATGCAAATTCAAACAACTAAACCACTAAAATCGATCACTATCATATCAAATCCATAAAGCTATTCGTTTATTGAAAAGCGGATGTCAAGCTTTCTTAGCCCATGTTATGGATTTGAACAAAGACAAGTCGATTTGAATAATATTTCTATTTGTTTAGAGAATTTTCGATGTATTTCTGAAGAACTTCCGGTCTACCCCGAGCGTGATGTTGAATTCTTTATTGACCTTGGTAGGGTACAAAACCCATTTCTAAAACCCCATATCGAATGGCTCTATTGAACTTGAGGAGTTAAAAGTCCAACTACGAAATTGTTGAGACATAGGTTTCATTAGTCTAGTACATCTCCTTGGGGTGCTCTTGTTTTATTAAGTAAAGAAGAAAAGCGCGGGAGTATGCGACTTTATATTAACTACAGAAATTAAACCATGTCACCATCAAGAATAGGTATCCGCTACCTCGCATTGATGACTGTTTGACCCGATTCAAGGAGCACAATTCTTTTCAAAGATCGATCTTAGTTACGGATATCATCAATGAAGATTAAAATCGAGGATATTCCAAAGGCGCCTTGAGAACTTCGATGCGGGCATTATGAATTCTTAGTCATGTCTTTTGGATTGACTAATGCTCCTGCTTTGCTTTCATGGATATGATGAACCGTGTATTCAAGGAATATTTGGATCGGTTTTTGTTGTCTTTATTGATGACATCCTCATCTATTCCAAAAGTATCATGAGCACCATTTGAAGTTGATACTTAAAAGGCTTCGAAAAACAAACTTTATGCCAAGTGAAGAAATGCGAGTTACGGCTTGAGAAGTAACATTCCTTGGGCGCGTGGTGTCAAAACATGGAGTATCTGTCGACCCATCAAAGATTGAAGCGATCTGAAAGTTGGGAGCAACCTAAAGTCGGTGGCCAAAGTCGTAACTTTTACGGGCTTAGGCTGGTTATTATCGGAGATTAGTGGAAGGATTTTCTCGAATCGCTACTCCAGATTAACTCGAGTTGACTCGGAAAGATACAAAATTTGTATGGAGCGAGGATGTGAAAAAGAGTTTCCAAGAGCTCAAGAGGAGACTCATTTAACTGTTGCAGCAATACCATACGAATACCATGGATTTAGGTTTGTAATATTCATGAACGCAATCAAATTGCATAAATAAGCGGAAGCGTGTAAAATCGAGTTTAAAATTTTTACAAACCATATACGGATCACCCTTTATGCACAATTATTAATTAAGCGAAAAGATAAAGAATAAAATCATACCCTTGAAGATCGAGCTTCCTCGGTACAAGTTCACCTCCAAATCCTTTCGCGTTCAACTTGAATTCCATTTTAATTCGACTTGAATCCACAAGTTTGGTTCCTTCCTTTGATCAACGTTAGCCACCCAAATGTTTGGCCTCTGGGGTGATCCACCAAGGAAGAAGAAGGATTCGAAGATGGGTGGTTGGCTAAACCCTAGTTTTTCTATCTCTATATAAAAAAGTACTCTCTCAACTATTGGAATTATTACGTATCTCTTGATATCGATATAAGACTCCTCTTATAAAGATATCGAGTAACCTATTAAAATAAGGTATTATTTAATTAAACCTTTTTTTTAATTAAATGGGCTCCCTAATCTTATTAGGGATAATTAATTAAACTCCTTTAATTAATTTTCCTCTCTAATCTATTAGGAATAAATGAGAATACTTATATTAAATTAATTCCTAAACTCTTTTAGAAATTAAAATAATAATAATTGTAATAATATTAATAAGACTCCTCTTATTAATTTATATTTAATATTTCTAAAATATTAAATAATAAATATTAAGCTATTTAATTTATTCTATCACCATAGATTAAATTAAATATACATAACTTTATATTATTACGATTATGCCATTAACTTCTTAAATAATTATTCTTCCTTTTTTATGGTGTGACCCTTTAGGTTCTCCATATTAAGCCGGTTGTGAATAAATCAATTAGAACAATTCTAATCTTATTTAAATAAATAAATTAAACAATTAATTTATTTAAATAAATAATATTTATTCTCTGATAGGGATAAGCCTCCTAGCGATCAACGACTTTCCGGATAATATAGATTTCAACATTAATCATAAAAGAACCTTTGAGTAAATAGTTCTGCAAATGCAATTCAATCCTTCCACCATCTGATGTCCCAATTAAATATAAGGCATGGAATTCTTGTCGAGTCTTATTTTATTTAATTATATGTATTTCGACTCTTAAATGCACTGACTCGAAATAATGCAAATTAGAAACTCCTTTCTAATTTCATTACGCCTTAACCAGGACTCTTTGGGTTGTCATTTATCGAATCATATAGGACATTTCTCTTCTTTTAATAAAGTGGTAGATTCTTTATTGATCATACATTATCTCCATATACGACTTATTATACCCAAGCATACCCTTTGATATACCTAAGGGTCTTAAGGAATAAGTCAAAGTATAACTCATCATACACAAGAATCTTATGATGATCTCAGTCGAGGATCACTTGTCTTACTATCACTCTGAGAATTCCTATTGACGAGCAAGTAAAACTCCATTAGGTATTCCTTAGCGAGCCACGTTCGATGAACTTATTCTCTAATAAGCACCTACATACTTGCTTTAGTGTCTCCACACAAATGATCATGAGATCAATCATCCTCATCGATGAAGCAAATGACGTATGTACCAATCTATCCAGGATTCACTAATCCCCGATTTAGTAATCGATGATTGGGAACTATTTTAGTTTTAAGCTTTCTAAGAATTTAGATCTCATTAGAATGATCATCATCATTATTCTAAAAGCATTGCTTAAAACTATGGGTTTATCACATATTATAAAAAGCGACATCATATGTAGATAATTAAAAGCCTTTAATAAATTAATACTTTTTATTAATAAATGAATAAGATTGTTACAAAGTATATGCTTTATCATCAAACATGATTGGCTTGTGTGCATACTACTTTCAATCTCCCACTTGCACTAAAAGCCAATCGCCATTGTATCTTATACTCTTCTTCTCTAAGTGGCGATTATCCTGGCATTGGATAAGCTTTAGTTAATGGATATGTAATGTTGTTCTTGAGAGTCCACCATCTCTCTATAGTGATTTCCCATCTTTCAATGATTCTTATAATCAAATGAAAGTGCCACAACACATGTTTAGATCGAAGATGAGACTTAGGAACTATTCTAGTTACGTAATGAACTTTTAATCCAAACAATCAACTTGCGACTTCATTTATAGCTATATACTTTGTCTTTATCACTAAACCAACAACTCTTTCTTTGTTTGGAACCTTTCGATTCAACTTTGCACCACCATTCGAGTAACACTTTTTACCTTAAAGTGGATTTTACGTCATCTTGGTGCATCTGAAAAAACTTGAGTCTATTAAGCCCTCTAGTTTTAATTTAGACCCACCATGAATATGATCACATCCTTAGTCTTTGGTTAAGAACTTTAAGATGTTTTTCAGCGACTCGTAGTGAACTTCTCCGAATATGGTGATCGACATCGGGTCTCGTATATTTCATTGCATACATGATAGTTACTCATGCGACCTCTCTTTTTAGAGTCTGCGGGGACTATTAAGAGATACACTCCATAGCTCATCGACATGAGACATCTCTTGGAGTTTGCCATGCTAAGCGACTTTAGCATCAAATGAATATCGTTCCTTGGGTTAAGTCGAGCATCCTCTTAAATCTATCTATATAGATTTATATCCCCAATTAAGATACTCTTCCAAATCATTCATGGAGGAATGTTTAGAACAACTTTATCTTTCTGATTGTAGCATTGGTATGTTATTCCTCATCAAGTAGTATATCAACATATAATACTAGAAATTTCACGACGCTCCAGCGACCCTTTTGTACACACTAGAACTTTACCTCATCGAATGTAACTACGGATCATCATCTTCATGATGTGTACCTCATCATCATCATCCATGATGAATCCATACCTCCTAGGTATCTTTGATACTATTCTGATTCTGATTCGGTTGTGGTACAATAGAATTATCTACAGTTCCTCTTATTTGACTTATAGTGTTTTGTGGTTCTTGAACTCTTGAAGATCTATTATCCTCCACTAGCCCTTGAATGATAAACACCTTTATCTTAGAAGGCGTGTGTTCATAATAAACACCTTTTGCTAAGTAGGATTATAGAACATATACCTAAACTTACTTTAGGATGTCCCACAATCTGTACTTGTCAAATCTTGTCCCAAGCTTATCCTTTGAAACCTTTTCACATAAGTTGGACAACCCTTTATCTTAACATACTTAAGATTAGGAATCCTCCACATCCATAACTTTTATGGAGTCTTGGGGCGGATTTTGAGGTTACCATTTTACGTGAATATCGACCATTTCTAGGACATGACCCTGAGGGATCTTTGGAATGTCGATAAAATCATTATGGACCGCACCATGTCCAACAAGGTACGATTTTTCCTTTCGGATACATCAATCAATTATTAAATGTATCGGGATGTGTCCCATTATGAGAAAACCATTTGAGATGATCTAGAAACTTATTGCACAAGTATTTATTCCTTGATCTAATCAAAGAATCTTAATACTTTGTCAATTTGTTTCACTTACGAATTCTTTGAACCTTTCAAATAATTCACACTTGTATTCAACAAATACATACATTCAACTCTTTGAATGATCATCTCCTTTTCTTATACTAGTTTGTTCAATTTACAAAATAATTTTCACGTAAATCAGTATACAAAATCCATTAAGTAATCTTCGATTCTATACTGAAACATTATTATTATAAATAGAACAACAATTGTTCTTAATTATAATACCAAAATTTTATTGTCCAACAATAAAATGGAAATAATGTTTCTAACAAGAATTGGAATCTGATAACAACTTATTGACTTAATAGATTTGCCCGTAGGCATTCTTTAAACTATAAGTTTCTATAGCTAATCGTGAACCTTTTGCTTCATTTTCCACATATAAATTACTTATCTTTGTTTAACTTTCTACTTACCTTGGTCCTTCATAAATCTATATTTATGATAACCAAAGTCGGTATCCATACCCAAGTAGAACCTTGACTTAAAGAAAAATTTATTTTAAATCATGAACAAATTTGTATTTATAACAAAACTTCATTAAGCTTCTTTGGTTAGCCTCTGCAAAATGCTTCTCATGATTTCTTTCCGATGTCCATGCTTATTGCGGTGGAAGCAAACTCCTTTGCTATCCGTATCGATTTTGTTCTTATTATCCTTTGTTTTTGCCTTTCTATTTACCTTCTTTGAATCGTTCTTCTTTTTTGAAAGATCCTTTGGCCCCTACCGGTGAGACTTGGTCTTTCTTGGTTGGAAAGTGACTCTCATCATTTTTCAACATGTTAAGCAAATCAGTGAAGGCGATATCTAGCTTGTTTATATGAAAAATTCACAACAATTGTGAAAGAGTCCGGGTGAGTCTGCAAGATCAAATCTTGGCTCAACTCTCCATCCATGACAAAACCTTCGTTGTCTAATTGATCAATCAAATTGATTATGTTAAGAACTTTTTATGCATCTTATAGTGCCATTGGCCATTCTAGATCGGAAGAGCTCCTTAGATATCGATATCTATCGGTCCTACTTTCCTCACCATCAACTACTTGATGTGCGGGAATATAGTAGGAGCATCCATAGTTTCATCTTGTGTTGAAGCTCGTTACTCGTGGATCTTGAGCATGATGCGTTGAACCAGCGTGCATCATCTTGCCACTTTCTAAAAGTAGCGATCTCTTCCTCGGAGGCATTATGCGCAACCATTCTTGCGGGATAGGCGTATTAAGGATATAAGATAGCTTTTCGACTATGAGAACTATTCTCAAATTCCTTAACCAATCCAGTTTAATTGGTTACGGTTAATTTAGCATCTAATATGCTTCATGATGATAGTAATTTTAGACATTGTAAAAATTACGTAAATGAATTTGTAATTAACAACATTTTAACATACATTCTTTTATTAATTACCAAAATAAATTAGGTCTTGTTTTAAATTGGTATCTCCCACTATTTTCTTCAAACTATATTACCCTCACTTATATAGTTAAATAAAATCTAATTAAAGATTTGCTAGTGAGAATAAGGATCCCATTTCAAATGTATATAGCCTTGTGGTGACACAACAAACTATATATAAATAAATAGGTAGACAACTTTTGTCGATTACATCAACTATCTGACTCCTTTTCTTTTGCCTCTTAGATTATTTTGATCAGTGGTGGCACATCCAGAATCAAAATTATCCAAGTTAAGTCCCGACTAGCACTCCATATATTCAAAAAGAAAAATATCATCCTTGTGGTGACCTGATAAAACAATATTGTTCAATTTTCTTTATAAGCATCAAATGTGATAAATTAACATCTTAAATACTTAATACTTGCCTTGTGGTGACACAACAAACTCATATTAAATATTTAATACTCTATTAATTTTATCATGCTTTAGAAAGCGACGTTCGATATTCCAAATATCTTTGAGCGCTTAGGACTTAATATAAAAAAAAATTGAGGGGTTTGTTATTAATTTGTCTCATCTTGTTTAGCGCGTACGCATGCATATATATATATATATAAAATACGCGTCGTATTAATTAACATGCGAAGCATGTTTGCATAATATATAATATATATAGTATAAGCATGCACATATAGAATACTATATTACTGCGGGATTGATTATGGACTTTTATTCTAGTTTGGTTCACTAGAGCCACTAAGTGAACCAAAAGGTTGAACCCCCAGGGTGCAAGAAATAATATTTAAATATAACTATTACATTTAAACCGGGCTCCATTACAAAGCGGGTCTTCAAGCGCTCTTGCTCCTTGCTCTTGATCTCTAATTTTTCAAAATTAATTCTAACTATTCCTATTACAAAACTATTTAAAATAAATAGAAACCTTGATCGTGATCGAGGGAAATGCATAGGAGGAATAGAATTTACATTAAGAAAAATTAGAGAAAGGCAAGTCTGTGAGACCCCATTTAATAAAACCCATACATTCATGCATCCAACTAAAATAAAATCCAATCACATTTAATCGATAGTCCATAATCAATCCCATTTATTATCATACACATCACCATATGCATCGATAAATAACATTCATCTTATGAATAATAAACATTTAATATATATATTGATATCATTTAATGGGCAAATTTAGTTAGTATAAAATCTAATTTTGAATCAAAATAAACTCCTTTATTTTAATCAAATTTAAATCAAAATAAAACTATTTTATTTTAATTTATCCCATTTTGAATAAAATAAACTATTTTATTTTAATCAAAATCTTTAATCAAAATAAACTCCTTTATTTTAATTAATTATGGAATCCAATTCCATATATAAAAAAATTAAAAGGAAACACGGATTTTTTCTTTCATTCACAAATAAACTCCTTTATTTTTTAAATAATATGAAATCTTATTTCATATCTAAATAAACTCTTTATTTAAGGAAATTAGGATTCTATTTCCTATTCACAAATAAACTCTTTTATTTTGAATAATATGAAATCTTATTTCATATCTAAATAAACTCCTTTATTTAAGAAAAATGGATATAATCCAATTTCAACTCCAATTAGTTATCATGGAATCCAATTCCAACTCTAATTAGTTAGCATGAAATTTAATTTTAAAATTAAAATAAATCTTTTATATTTTAATGTTAAAATAAACTTTTTATTTTAAGATTAAAATAAACTTTTTATTTTAATTATAAAATAAACTTTTATTTAATAATATATATATATATATATATATATACCATATATATAATATATATATATATATATATATATATATATATATACCGATATATATATATATAACAATTATATAATATATATATATATATAATAGTATATATATACCTTATTTACTTGATTTTCCGTAATTCCTTCATTTTTCAAATTATATATATATATATTATTATTATAATAATATATGATTTCCAGTCGAAATCGACTTTTCAAAAAATAAAAAAAAAATAATTAACGGTGATCATATATATATATAAAAATCAGTCTCTCGATGACGGACTTACAAAAAAAATCACAATTAGAATCCGTTTGATTTTTTTTTTTTTTTATTTAATAAATTTTATACAATAAATTATGCCCAATTAAATTGTTCTAAACACATATCAATATACATATCAAATCAAATAATTAATAATTAGCATAAAGGTTTGGCTCGATGATGCCTTTATTAGGTTTGTAATATTCATGAACCTTGATCAAATTGCATAAAAATAAGCGGAAGCGTGTAAAATCGAGTTTAAAAATTTTACAAACCATATACCGGATCACCCTTTATGCATAATTATTAATTAAGCGAAAAAGATAAAAAAAAAATATACCCTTGAAGATCGAGCTTCCTCGGTACAAGTTCATCTCGAATCCTTTTCGCGTTCAACTTGAATTCACCGGGTTTGGTTCCTTCCTTTGATCAACGTTAGCCACCCAAGTGTTTGGCCTCTAGAGGTGATCCACCAAGGAAGAAAGAAAGATTCGAAAGATGGGTGGTATTGGCTAAACCCTAGTTTTTCTATCTCTATATAAAAAGCGTCTACTCTCCAACTAATTATTATTATTGCGTATCTCTTGATATACGATATAAGACTCCTCTTATAAAGATATCGGTAACCTATTTAATAAAATAAGGTATTATTTAATTAATTAAACTCTTTTAATTAAATGGGCTCCTAATCTTATTAGGGATAATTAATTAAACTCCTTTAATTAATTTTCCTCCTAATCTATTAGGAATAAATGAGAATACTTATATTAAATTAATTCCTAAACTCTTTTAGAAATTAAAATAATAATAATTATAATAATATTAATAAGACTCCTCTTATTAATTTATATTTAATATTTCTAAAATATTAAATAATAAATATTAAGCTATTTAATTTATTCTATCACCATAGATTAAATTAAATATACATAACATATTATTACGATTATGCCATTAACTTCTTAAATAATTATTCTTCCTTTTATGGTGTGACCCTTTAGGTTCTCCATATTAAGCGGGTTGTGAATAAATCAATTAGAACAATTCTAATCTTATTTAAATAAATAAATTAAACTAATAATTTATTTAAATAAATAATATTTATTCTACAATAGGGATAAGCCTCCACTAGCGATCAACGACTTTCCGGATAATATAGATTTCAACATTAATCATAAAAGAACCTTTGAGTAAATAGTTCTTGAAATCTGATTCAATCCTTCCACCATCTGATGTCCCAATTAAATATAAGACATGGAATTCTTTGTCAAGTCTTATTTTATTTAATTATATGTATTTCGATCTTAAATGCACTGACTCCAAATAATGCAAATTAGAAACTCCTTTCTAATTTCATTACTGCCTAACCAAGGACTCTTTGGGTTGTCATTTATCGAATCACATAGGACATTTCTCTTCTTTTAATAGAAGTGGTAGATTTTTATTGATCATACATTATCTCCATATACTGACTTATTATACCCAAGCATACCCTTTGATATACCCTAAGGGTCTTAAGGAATAAGTCAAAGTATAACTCATCATACACAAGATACTATGATGATCTCAGTCCAAAGATCACTTGTCTTACTATCACTACAGAATTTCTATTGACGAGGCAAGTAAAACTCCATTAGGTATTCCTTAGCGAGCCACGTTCGATGAACTTATTCTCTAATAAGCACCTACATACTTGCTTTAGTGTCTCCACACAAATGATCATGAGATCAATCATCCTCATCCATGAGCAAACAGCGTATGTACCCGAATCTATCCGGATTCACTAATCCCCGATTTAGTAATCCAATGATTGGGAACTATTTTAGTTTTAAGCTTTCTAAGAATTTAGATCTCATTAGAATGATCATCATCATTATTCTAAAAGCATTGCTTAAAACTATGGGTTTATCACATATTATAAAAGCGACAACATGTAGATAATTAAAAGCCTTTAATAAATTAATACTTTTTATTAATAAATGAATAAGATTATTCTACAAGTATATGCTTTATCATCAAACATGATTGGCTTGTGTAATACTTTTTCACATCTAATGGATTTGTTATATAATGATGCTTGAGCAAAGGGTTAGGATGCGTTCTCGTTCTGACAACATGGGAAAGTCATAGCTTTATGCCTCACGTCAACTCAAAAGAATATGAGAGGAATTATCCTACTCATGATCTAGAGTTAGCGGCGATGATCGTATTCGCGTTGAAAATTTGGAGACACTACTTGTATGGGGAGAAAGTGGAGATTTATATGGACCATAAAAAGCCTCAAATATTTCTTCACCCAAAAGAACTCAACATGCTAAGCAGCGACATTGGCTTGAACTATTGAAGATTACGATCACACTATTGATATCATCACGGAAAAGCGAACGTAGTAGTTTAGCGCGTTGAGTAGAAGATCATATCTTGATCGAGTGCGATATTGTTAATCTGAAAGCCCGTTCTGTATGACTTGCAAAGCATGGAGGTAGAATTAAAGACTCGAGGACCCACATGATGATGGCGAATATCTGAGTAGAGCAACTTTAATCGATAAAGTTAAAGGCTTGCTCAAGCTACGGACATGGAGGCGATCGTATGAAGAAGAAAGTGCAAGAGGAGCTATTCGAGCGAGAATTGATGAAGAAGGAATACTTAGATTCAACTCCGGACTTTTTGTTCCTAACGATTACGACTTGAAGCATAGAATCATGATGGAGCACACACACACACCCCGCTTGATCCATCTTGGGAGTACCAAAATGTATCATGATATTCGACATACATTTTGGTGGAACAATATGAAGAGAGAGATCGCGGAGTTTATCTCGAGGTGTTTAACTTGTCAACGTGTAAAGGCAGAGCATCAAGTGCCAAAGCGTCCATTACAACCACTTGAGCTTCCGAAATGGAAGTGGGAACACATTACTATGGATTTCGTTACAGGTCTTCCCAAAGTTTCTCAAGGCATGGATGTTATTTGGGTTATTGTTGATAGATTAACCAAGTCGCCCCCATTTCTTACCGATCGTGAGATTTATTCCTTGAGCGTCTTGCTAGTATGTACGTGAATGAGATTGTGAGATTGCATGGCATGCCAAGTATCCATAATTTGGGATCGTGACCCAAGATTTACTTCACGATTTTGGGTTAGCTTACTGAAAGCTATGGGCGCAGTTCTGATTGATTTCGACATACCATCCTCAAACGGACGGACAATAAGAGAGGACTATTCAAACTCTTGAAGATCTATTAAGACTTTGTGTCCTAGATTTCAAAGGGAGTTGGGATAAGTACTTGCCATTGGTAGAATTCTCCTACAACAACAGTTATCAAGCAAGTATAGGCATGACTCCATTTGAGGCGTTGTATGGATGAAAGTGTCGTTTCTCCGATATCTTTGGGACGAGGTGGGAGAAAGCAACGTTGTTGGGACCGAATTAGTATGCATGACTACTGAAAAGATCCAAATGATTCGACAACGTATTCAAACCTCACAAGATCGACAAAAGAGTTATGCTGATCTTCATAGAAAGGACGTGGAGTTTAATATTGGAGATCATGTATTGTTACGTGTTGCTCCATGGAATGGAGTTACAAGATTTGGAAAGAGAGGAAAGCTCAATCCATGATTTGTTGGTCCACTTGAGATTCTTGACCGAATAGGAAATGTGGCCTATAGACTCGCATTACCTCCAAGTATGTCTCGTGTTCATAATGTTTTCACATATCCATGCTTCAGTAAATATATGAAAGACCCGAACAATATTATTGCGTTAGAACCGAGACGAGATAAATTTGAAGATTTAACGTCGACGAAGTACTGTTAAGATCTTGGATAGGAAAGAAAGATGTCCTACGCACGAGGTTATACCACAAGTTAAGGTTTTGTGGAGAAACCATGCTATTGAAGAAATGTCCTGGGAGTTGGAATCAGAAATGAAAGCGAAGTATCCTCACCTTTTCGAAACACCAGGTACGTATGTCAATTTCGAGGACGAAATTTCATAAGGAGGGGAGGTTGTAAGACCCCAACTTATTATAAATAAAATTGAATTTTCTCTAATTATATTTGTGAATAATAAGGTATTAATTTGATATAATTCTCTGGTTATGGGTGAAATGTGCAAATTTTGCAAAATATGCAAGTGGTTATAAAATAATCATTGTTGTTGTCGGGAATATTCATTTGGTGGTGGAATATTCTTGTTGTTGGGGAATATTAAATGCGACGACGCAATCATTTGTGGGCCCCATAATGAATAATTGTCGGATGAAGAAAAGCGACAAGTTTGAGTTTTTATAAATAACGGCGTAGTTATTCACAATTAACAATTTTTGGAATACCGGTGGTTAAAATACGATGTCTGGCGTGGATGCACGAGTATTGATGAATTATTGATCCTTACGTAAGAAGGCACTACTCGATAATTATTACGATGATTCTTTGTTCAATAGTTTATTTTATTGATTCAATAATTATTGCGTTGATATTTTATATTATTGTTGTTTCAATAATTGTCATTTTGCCACAATATTTCCCATTATCGGATCAATAATTCATATTATTTGAATAATATTATTAGATGACATTATTGGCAATGTCTAGAAAGTTACGTCGAGGAGAGGTTTGGTCACCTAATTAATTGGCTGCCATTAAGGAGAAATTCTTATTGAAAGCCCCTCTTTCTTGGAGCGGCTGGTTGTCATAAATGTGATTACATAATATTATTTGTGAATAATTAATTATTGATTCATATGATAAGGAAATATTTATTTTATGTGGATATAAATGTTGGATATATTTATTGTGGTTAAAAATGAAGGAGTTAATGTTGAGGTGTTTTATCGATTATTTTTTCGAAATGAAGGTATTAAAAATTAAACCAAGTGTTTTTGAGATATATTGTGTGAGTTATAATTTTTAATCCGAATAGTTGGATCGTTGTAATTTTTGGATATGTTATACATATATAAGTTGAGTATATGTCCACAAATTTTGAGCCGTTAAAATGAGCGTATGATTTGTTATGAATTTTAAGAGGTGGTGATTAGAAATTAGGTTTATAAATGATTTTGGTGGAAAATTCTAGAATTGAGTGGGCCCCACTTGTGGTTGGTGAAGAAATGTGCTGAATTTATTTTAAATATGGTGGGTGGGAATAGTAACAGGTAAAGCCATCAGGTTGCAGGTCAAGTCTGCTAATATTTTCCTATAAATAGGGGGCAAAGTTAGAATTGAAAATCACACTAGAAACAAGTTTTCTCTCTTTCTCTCTCTAGATTATTGAGTGTATTTTGTGAGTATTTAGATACTTTGTGAGTTTCTATTCATCAGTACAAGTTTCCTTGACCTTATCTGAGATATTCCGATCGTCAAATCTTGATATTTTTGAGGTAAGGGATATTATTTTCTTCATATATGATATTATTTCTTCAATATCATTATCTTAAGTATCGATGGTATGAACTTTTATCAAATTTGAAATTTTTTGTGTGTAGGGTTACTATTCACGTATATGGCACTATTCTCGAATACGCCACTATTCACCGAAAAATGAAATTTTCTTCTTTTTGTCCAAGATGTCTATTGTGACGCCCCCAAAATTAGGTATACATCACCCATCTTGGGTAGTCAGATACATGGTACAGAATTTAAATACAACTTACTAATATAACTGTCGTGTATAATACAACATAAACTGTGAGTTTGAATACAAATATTGTCTACTAGATATTATACAAACTCAAAAGGAGTCCTCATTACAATTATTATCACACTATTTCATAGAATAGTGAGGACTACTAATGCTATCCTCTGGACCATTACTCCGTTCCCGAACTCGTCCCAGCTATATTCTCATTTCACAAGAGAACGTTGAAAGAAAAAGTGAGCTCAACTAGCTCAAGAAGAAATATTATGACTAAGATAATGCGTAATAAATTATCATTAGTCTTCAACAATGTTAAACTGATAAAATACAATAGACATCAAGTTTAACTGCAGCGGAATAAGCAATCCATTAAAAGAGTCAAGTAGAGAATAAAATCTACTATCTTTTATGATTTAAAAAGTTTTTCATCACTTTTATAGCTGAGACTCAGCTTTAATAAATATTCCACATCATCGAATCACCCCTGCACTACGGCCAAGGATATTCTTTAGTATCACGACCACAATTATTCATGCACTACGGGCCAAGAATAGTTGTGTATTCATTAATGGTCATGATCATGCCAACAACTGTCCATCAATGCACTACTTCTACTGCCATCGAGGATTTTTATCACATCATTTGTAACATTACGGTCATGATTACAATCGAATAGTCTCTCAATTAGTCATAATCATACCAAGTCCATCTATGCACTTCTGAATGGCCACGAGATGACTTTCATCACATCATTTGTAACATTACGGTCATGATTACACCGAATAGTCTCGGTTATAATCATACCAAGTCCATCTATGCACTACAAGTGCCACGAGATGACTTTCAACATAATATAAACATGAGGATGATGACAATGATATAAGAATTCAATAAAACAAGTTCAAGAATTATTTTATCCAGAATTATTAACGTCCAAATTGTCAACATGATCTTGTTTTGTAGAGTAAATTCAAGAATGATCGGAAGAATATTTCCATGAAAAGATCTTTGGATGAAACGCAAATATCAAGGATATTCTACTAATTTCATGGAGTATAGAAGTCAAAGTTTTAACTAATTTGGGTATAATAAAGAATGGAATAACAAAAGAAATCACCATAAATGCGATAGACCCCCACAGGCGGAGTTATTCCAATGAATAATAATAACGGAACCGGTCGGTGAAATTCACAATCGACAGGATGTTCCAACGAGAATAATAAATTCGAATAATAAATGATGGAACCAGGTCCCATATAACACGAACGTGATATTCCGCCAGAATAATAAAGACTTTAATAATAAAAATGGAACCAGTGCGGTGTAAAACACACGATGTGGATATTCCAACAGAATAATAATAAAGACGGAACAATATAAGGATTTCACCAAGTATAGGGGAGTCCACGTGTATCAAAGTTATTCCAATGTAATAAATAAGAATGGAATAACATAAGGATTTCACCAAGTATAGGGTATCTGGCGTGATACAAAGTTTATTCCAATAGAATAATAAAGAATAGAATAATGAAGTTCTCTTCGTGAATAAGAAAGAATAACACCCCCTTACGAATTAACAAATAATATCCCTTACCTTAGAAGAACCTAATATTGGAAAAGTGAAGTAAGCGAATACTTTTCTTCTTTCTCTACTATAGTTTCTCTCTACAGAGTTTCAATGAATTAAAGAAATAATGAAGGAATGAGCTTTCTATTTATAGAAAAACTAAGGGTGGCTCTTGAGTCTTAACGAAGGGTCAAAATGACTCTTGGTAATATTGAAGAGACAACAACTATTTCTGAAGGGTAATTAACCTTTGGAACAATCAAGAAGCGGTTAACTCTTGGTAATATTGAAGGGACAACTACTATTTGCGAAGGGGTAATTACTATTGATGAAGGTAATTACTATTGACGAAGGTAATTACTATTCACAAAGGTAATTACTATTCACAAAGGTAATTACTATTGACGAAGGTAAATACTATTGACGAAGGTAATTACTATTCACAAAGGTAATTACTATTCATAAAGGTAATTACTATTGACGAAGGTAAATACTATTGACGAAGGTAATTACTATTCACAAAGGTAATTACTATTCACAAAGGTAATTACTATTGACGAAGGGACTCTTAGATGATGACATATGGGCCCCCCCATAAAATAATCAAAGTTACCACAAACGTCTCATAACAGACTCTTTATATACATCAAGGATTGAATAAATATTACCACAAATCATTTTATTTTTAATCAACACATATTTAATCTTTCAACAATTATTAATCATTTATAACTTGTCGTCTCAATTAATAATTTAATACTATAACATATTATACAGATGATACTGTGACAATAATTGAATCAATAATATAAGAGATATGATGCAGCAATTACTGTAGCAATAATTGAGCATAGCTGAGTGACTTCTCACGTGTAAGCATCAATAATCAATATCGTGTCTTCTTATACAACCACGCCGACATTCTTGTGCTTTTACTAATGGGGAGTTCAGCGGTTTTGACGGTAATACCTCTGCCGTTATTTTTTATAGAAAAATATTTTTGTCGCTTTCTAACTACGACAATACTTCCGCTAATGGGTCCACTAATGATTGAGTAAAATCGTCTGCGAATATTCCCAGACAAAAAGAATATTCCCCAGGCAAACGCGATATTTATAACAACTTGCTTACTTTTTGCAAAATTTATAAATATTACCCACGACTATAACATTATATCAAATTTATTCCATAATATTCAAAATAATATTTATAAAAAATTCATCTTTATTTATAAAAGTCAGGGGTCTTCTGACCTCCCTTCTTATGAAATTTCATTTCCTCGAAATTAGGGTACATACGATATGATAAAGAGGTGAGGATACCTTAAATACCTTTATCGTTAAAAATATTAAATTCATCTTCGCAATCCTACCAAAGATATTCATTAACAATTCATCTTTGCACTACGTGCAAAGATATACAATCTATAAAACCAATAATCTTTGAGGCCGCAGCTTAATAGTATCACGACCACGAATTATCCATGCACCTTCTTGGCCAAGGATATTTGTGTTTTCAATTCTGATCGTGATTATACCGAATAATCCTTGGTCATAATCATACCAAGTCTATCAATGCACTACTACCAAAGATGACTTTTACCACATCCATGAATTAATATTTCATTCTTTGAGACTCACTCAATAATTAATCCATATCATCGAATCATCCACGCACTCACGGCCAAAGATATTCATTAGTATCACGACCACGAATTATCCATGCACTACTACTACCAAAGATAATCGTGTATTCATTAGTATCACGACCACAAATTATCCATGACTTACGTAGCGCGCCCCCCAAATATAGGTATACACAACACCCATTCTGAGTCGCCAAATACATGGTACAAAAAGCAAACTACAACTTCAATAATACAAATGTCGTGTGAAATACGACAATATATCTTGTGAGTTTAAATATAATATTGTCTTCAGACAATATCCACACGCAAATAAATCCCCATCATAATTATTGATACATTATTTTACAAAATGGTGAGGACTACTAAACAACTCTCTCTAGAACCTTCATTCCATACCCCCCGACTAGTACTCGCTACATTCTCGCCTCACGAGAAGAAAAATGGAACAACAAGGAAAAGGGTGAGCTCAACTAGCCCAAAAAGAATACTATGACTAAGATAATATACAACAAATTATCGTTAGTCTCCAACAGGAAAAAATCGATAGAATACAATAGACAACAAGTTTCGGATCAATATTCGCAATGAAATAATAATTCATAGAAGAGTTACGTAGAGAATGAAATCTACTATAATCTATGAATTTAACAGTCCATCATCAATATTTTATCCTATAACATCAATCAATATTCATCTCAAATCAAATATTCATCTTTGCACTACAGGCAAAGATATTCATCAATCGGTCATGTTCATCTCAACACTGCTCATCTTTGCACTAAAGGCCAAAGATATTCATCGATCAATTATGTTCATTTAAACACTGCTTCATCTTTGCACTACGTTCAAAGATATTCTTCAGAAATCATTCATCTTTGCACTACAAAGGCCAAAGATATTCAATAATATCATCATTTAAGGCCGAGGATGATGAAAATATTTTTAAAGAACGAATCCAAAGGTGAAACAAAATGACAAGGATTAAGGATTAAGGATTAAGGATTCGTACTTTGTTTTATCCATGTCCAACAATACCTCAAAAATAATCATAGTGGTGTAAAATTCAGAATAATCAAAACATGGATACAATCAAAGCTAGTATCCGAATAGATATTTTGGACGAAAAGAAGAAATTTTATTTTTCTATGAATAAAGGTCAGATATCGTGAATAGTCATAAGTATACGTGAATAAGTAACTCAACACCAAAAGATAGAAATTCCACAAAAACATCTTCACGCTTCATGAATAGTACTTGTGAATAGTAACTCGTGAATAGTAACTCATGAATAGTAACTCGTGAATAGTAACTCATGAATAGTAACCCGACATAAAAAAAGTTCCAAATTTGATAAAAATTTCATATCAACATTTCAAAGATAATGATATTGAAGAAATAATATCATTACAAAAAAATAATATCCTTACCTCAAAGAATCAAGATTTGGAAGGAAAGGTCGGAAGTGATCTTTGAATAAAACTTGTCTTGAACAACAACTCTCAAAGTATCTAAATACTCACAAAATACGCCAATAATATAGAGAGAGAAGAGAGAAACTTTGTTTACGGTGTGATTTTCAATTCTAACTTAGCCCTCTATTTATAGGAAAATGTTAAGACGCAAAGCGCACTTAACCTACAACCTGATGGCTTTACCTGCTACTATTCCCACCCACCACATTTGAAAATTCAATTGAGCACATTTCTCACCAACCAAAAGTGGGGCCCACTCAATTCTAGAATTTTCCACCAAAATCAATTATAACCCTACTTTCCGAATCAAACACCTCTTAAAATTTATAACAAATCATTCGTTCATTTTTAACGGTTCAAAATTTGTAGACATATACTCAACTTATATATGTATAACATATCCAAAAATTACAACGATCCAACGGTCGGATTAAAAAATTATAACTCACGCAATACATCGTAAAAATAATACCGATTTGATTTTTAATACCTCCATTCCGGCAAAAAATTACCGATAAAACACCTCAACATTAAATCATTCAATTATAACCACATAAAATAAATAAATCCATCGTTTATAAATATTTTCTTATCATATAAATCAATAATTAATTATTCACAAATAATATTACGTAATCACAATTATGACAACCGGTAGTTCCTCAGAAAGAGGGGCTTTCCAATAAGGATTTCTCCTTCTTGGCGCCGCAATTAGGTGACCAAACCTCTCCTCGATGTAACTTTCTAGACATTGCCAATAATGCTATCTAATAATATTATTTAAATAATATGAATTATTGATCCGATAATGGGAAATCTTGCAAGTTGACAATTATTGAAACAATGAATAATATAAAATACCAACGCAGCAATTATTGAATCAATAAAATAAACTATTGAACGATTAATTCATCAGAACAATTATTGAGTAGTGCCTTCTTACGTAAGAATCAATAATTGATGCAATACCGCAGCTACCTTCAACAACGCCAGCGTATTAGTGTGTTTTAACCACCGGGTATTCCAACAATATTATTGGTAACAATTACGCCAGTTATTTTTAAACAACTTATATTTGTCGTTTTCCTCATCCAATCGCTTTCACATGGGGCCCACACATGGTCACGGCAGCCATATTTAATATTCCCAAACGATCTTTAATATTCCACGACCAAACGAATATTCCCCGACAAAAATGAATATTTTATAACCACTTGCTTATTTTGAAATATTTGCGTATTTTAACCCTTAACTATCCACATTAATCAAATCAACCCTTACTATTTCAAAATAATAAATAAAGGAAATTCCTTTTTATTTAAAAAAAATTCGGGGTCTTACACTACGTGCCAAAGATAATCGTGTATTCATTAGTATCACGACCACAAATTATCCATGCACTACGTGCCAAAGATAATCGTGTATTCATTAGTATCACGACCACAAATTATCCATGCACTACGTGCCAAAGATAATCGTGTATTCATTAGTATCACGACCACAAACCTAACAGTGGCATCACAGCCAAACCTTTATGCGAATTATTAATTATTTTAATTTGATATTATATTGATATGTGTTTAGAACAATTTAATTGGACATAATTTAATTGTATAAAATTTAAAAAAAAAAAAATCAAAAATCACGATTTTCATGAAAATCGAAAAAGGCTGCCACGGTTTTTGATTTTATATATATTAAGCAGGAGCAAGATTCGGATTGACTTGAATATATCATTTATATGATATATCATTTATATGATATATGATATCATGTGGCGAATTCGGATTGACTTGAATCACTTTCAAGGGAATTCAAGTTGGCAGATCAAACACGTTGTTGTTTTGTTGTTTTTTTTTTTTTTAAAGTTGAATCACGTGGGTCAAGGAATAAAAGATTTCCAGCAGCTTCAAGCATCAGGCAACGTGATTCAAGTTTTTTTTTTTATAGGAACTTTCGGCTATATATTATATATATATATATATATATATATACCGTATTATATATATATACCGTAACTAATATATATATATTATTATATATACGGTTAATATATATATATATATATATATATATATATATATATTATTCTCTATAATTTTATAATTAAAATAAAAGGTTTATTTTAATTTCAAATAAAAGTTTATTTTAATTTTAAAATAATAGTTTTATTTTAATTTTAAAATTAGAATTTCATGCTAACTAATTAGAGTTGGAATTGGATTCCATGATAACTAATTGGAGTTGAAATTGGATTTTATTTTTCCTAAAATAAAGGAGTTTATTTGTGAATAGGGAAGTAAATCCATCTTTCCTTAAATAAAATAGTTTATTTAAATATGGAATAAGATTTCATATTATTCAAAATAAAGGAGTTTATTTGTGAATAGGAAAGAATATCCGTGTTTCCTTTAATAAAAGATTTTTTTTTATGGAATTGGATTCCATAATTAATTAAAATAAAAGAGTTTATTTTAATTAAAGATTTTATATATATATATATATGGAATTGGATTCCATAATTAATTAAAATAAAGGAGTTTATTTTGATTAAAATTTTGATTAAAATAAAATAGTTTATTTTATTCAAAATTGGATAAATTAAAATAAAATAGTTTTATTTTAATTTAAATTTGGATTAAAATAAAGGAGTTTATTTTGATTCAAAAATAGATTTTATACTAACTAAATTTGCCCATTAAATGATATCAATATATATATTAAATGTTTTTTTATTCATAAGATGAATGTTATTTATTGATGCATATGGTGATGTGTATGATAATAAATGGGATTGATTAAGGACTATTGACCAATGCGATTGGATTTTATTTTAGTTGGATGCATGAATGTATGGGTTTTATTAAATGGGGTCTGCGTGCCTCGCCTTTTCTAATTTTTTCTTAATGTAAATTCTAACTCCTCCTATGTACTTCCCTCGATCACGATCAAGGTTTCTATTTATTTTAAATAGTTTTGTAATAGGAATAGTTAGAATTATTTTGAAGAATTGGAGATCAAGGGACAAGAAGCGCTTAAAGACCCGTTTGTAATGGAGTCCGGGTTTAAATGTAATAGTTATATTTAAATGTTTATTCTTTGCACCCTAGGGTTTGACCTTTTGGTTCACTTGGTGGCTCTAGTGAACCAAACTAGAATAAAAGTCCATAATCAATCCGGGTAGAATATAGTATTCTATATGTGCATGCTAGTATTATATATATTATATATTATGCAAACATGCTTCGCATGTTTAATAATATGACGCGTATTTTATATATATATTTGCATGCGCTTAAACAAGATGAGACAAATAATAACAAATCCTCAAAGTTTTTATTAAGTCTTAAGCGTTCAAAGATATTTAGAATATCGAACGTCGCTTTCTAGCATGATAAAATTAATAGAGTATTAAATATTTAATATGAGTTTGTTGTGTCACCACAAAAAGTATTAAGTATTTAAGATGTTAATTTATCACATTTGATGCTTATAAAGAAAATTGAACAATATTGTTTTGTTGTGTCACCACAAGGGCGATATTTTTCTTTTTGAATATATGGAAGTGCTAGGTTAGACTTAACTTAGATAATTTTGATTCGGATGTGCCACCACTTGATCAAAATAATCCAAGAGGCAAAACATAAGGAGTTACATGTTGATGTAATTGACAAGGAGTTGTCTACCTATTTATTTATATATAGTTTGTTGTGTCACCACAAGGCTATATATATTTAAAATGGGATCCTTATTCTCACTAGAAAAAACTTTAATTAGATTTTTAGAACTATATAAATGAGGGTAATATAGTTTGAAGAAAATAGTGGGAGATACCAATATAAAATAAGACCTAATTTATTTTGGTAATTAATAAATGAATGTTTGCTAAAATATTGTCTTTTTACATGCAGAATTTTGAAAATGTCACATTCACTAATTTCACTGCGAAGCATACTTGATGCTAACAAACCGAATTTGACCAACTACACCTGAATTTGGTTGAGAATCGAGAATTGTTCTCACTTCTTTGAAAAGATTTCTTATGTCCTAAATTACCAGATACTGCAAAAAGTTGCGAGAGACGACCTCCGAGGAAGAGATTGCTACTTTTAAACAAAGGCAAGATGATGCATCTGTGGCTCAATGCATCATGCTCGCATCCACGAGTAACGAGCTTCACACAAGATGAAAACATGGATGCTCCTATTATGCTACTACACCTTGGAGAGTTGTATGGTGAGCAAAGTAGACTCGCTAGATATGAAATATCTAATGAGCTCTTCCGATCTCGGATGACCGAGGTCACTTTTAGTTGAGACTCATGCCCCAAAGATGATCAATCGATTGAACGTCTTGGACAAACTTGGGTTAAATCATGGATGGGGAGTTGAGTTAAGATTTAGTCTTGCAATCGACTCCCGGACACCTTCTCACAATTTGTTGTGAATTTTCACATGAATAAGTTGGATGTCACTTGCTCGAATTACTTAACATGTTGAAAACTGTTGAAGGTCACTTCCCATCCAAGAAGAACCATGTTCTTACTGGTGGATGATTCTTCCAAGAAAAGGAAGAGGCCCAAGGTATCTTCTGAAAGGAAGAAATCCAAGAAGGCTAAGGGAAAGGCGAAAGTGAAGGATCAAAAGAAACCTGATCCAGCTAGCAAAGGAATTTGCTTCCATTGCAATAAGCCGGGTCACCGGAAGAGGAACTGCAAAGATTATCTCGCAGAACAAAAGCAGAAGAATCTTGGAGAAGCTTCGAATCCTAATCAAGGTTTGTTTATGATTGAAATTAATTTTTCTGAAAGTCAATCTTCTACTTGGGTATTGGATACCGGATGTGGTTCTCATATATGTAATAATATGCAGGGACTGGTCAGAAGTAGAAAGCTGAGCAAGGATGAGGTCCTCCTACGAGTGGGAAATGGAGCAAAGGTTCTTTGCATTAGTCATTTGAGGGACTTATTGTTTAAACCGCCGCTACGGCAAGTTCATTAATTTAAATAATTGTTATTTTGTTCCAAATATCATTAGAAACATTATTTCTATCTCTCAGATTGGATATGGATGGTTTTAATATTATAATAAAGAACAACAGTTGTTCCATTTATAATGATAATGTTTTATATGGTGTTGGTAATTTACGAAATGGACTTTATATACTTGACTTGCATGAAAATATATTTCAAATTGAACAAACTAATAAAAGGAAAAGAGATGATGTTAATTATACCTTCATGTGGCACTGTAGACTTGGTCATATTAATGAAACAAGATTATCCAAGTTGCATAAAGATGGGCTCCTAAAGCTATCTGATTATGAATCATATCCAACCTGTGAATCTTGTCTCATGGGTAAAATGACTAAATCTCCTTTTAGTGGAAAAGGAGAAAGAGTTACAGAGTTGTTAGGGTTGGTACACACAGATGTATGTGGACCTATGACAACGACCGCACGAGGAGGGTATTCTTATTTTATTACATTCACTGACGACCACTCAAGATTTGGATATGTGTATTTAATGAAATACAAATCAAATCATTTGAAAGTTCAAAGAGTTCAAAAGTGAAGTTGAGAAGCAAACTGGTAAGAGTATTAAGATTCTTCGATCTGATCGAGGAGGAGAATACTTAAGTGGTGAGTTTCTCAATTGTCTCAAAGAAAATGGTATAATCTCACAATGGACTCCACCAGGGACGCCACAGATGAATGGTGTATCTGAAAGGAGAAATCGAACATTGTTGGACATGGTTCGATCTATGATGAGTTTTACCGACCTTCCAGTTTCCTTCTGGGGATATGCCCTAGAATCACCGTGACACCTACCTACTTAACAAGGTACCTACAAAATCCGTCCCCAAGACCCCATATGAGTTATGGATGGGGAGGAAACCATATCTTAAGCATGTTAAGACTTGGGGTTGTCCAAATTATGTCAAAAAGTTTAAAAACGATAAGTCATGCAGACTAGATCCGACAAATGTAGATTTGTGGGATACCCTAAAGAAACATCGGGTATTATTTCTATCATCCAACCGATCAAAAGGTGTTTGTTGCGAAACATGCTTTATATCTTGAAAAGGAGTTTATCCTCAAGGGGTCGATTGGGAGTAAGATATATCTTGAAGAAGTTCAAGAACCACAAAATACTACGATCAAAATGAGGTACCTAACCAAGTAGAGATTCCTTCTATACAACACCCTATTCAGAAATCGGAAGAGTACCAAAGATGCCAGACAGTATGGACTTGTCATAGAAGATGACAATGAGGTACGCATCATAGATGATGATGATCCATTGAATTACTGAACAAAGCTATGAGTAGTAAAGACTCGTAGAGAAGTGGCAAGAAGCCATGAAATCCGAGATGGACTCCATGTATGAGAACCAAGTATGGACTTTGGTCTCACCACCGAAGGCATTAAGCTTTATTGGGTGTAAATGGGTCTTTAAAAGAAAGACCGGAGCAGACGGCAAGGTAGAGACCTATAAGGCCCGATCGGTTGCAAAAGGTTTCAAACAAAGACAAGGAGTTGACTATGATGAAAACCTTCTCACCAAAGAGCAATGCTCAAGTCCATTCGGATTTTGCTTGCGATTGCAGATTTTACCATGACTACTTAAAATGGGTAGATGGACGTGAAAACGGCCTTCCTCAATGGGAAACTTGAGGAGGATGTGTATATGACACAACCAGAGGCATTTGTTTCAAAGGTTGGAACAAATCAAGTCTCATAAGCTACAACGATCCATTTATGGATTAAAGCAAGCTTCTCGTAGGTGGAACATCCGCTTTGATGAGACAATCAAAAGTTTGATTTTATCAAAATGAGGATGAACCATGTGTGTACAAGAAGGTTAGTGGGAGCGCTTATTTCATTCCTTGTATTATATGTTGATGATATATTACCGATAGGGAATGATATTCCTATGCCGTAAAAATTATTAAAATCAAGTTATCTAAACACTTCTCCATGAAGGACTTGGGAGAAGCATCCTATATTTTGGGGATAAAGATCTATAGAGATAGATCTAATAGGATGCTTGGCTTATCCCAAGGAACGACATTGACATGATGCTAAAAAGGTTTAGCATGGAAGATTCCAAAAGCGGTCCATCATGCCGATGAGCCATGGAATACATCTCTCCAAGAAACAAGCCCCAAAGACACCGAGGAGAGAAAACGTATGAGTAAGATTCCTTATGCTTCAAAGAATAGGATCTATCATGTATGGTATGATATGTACTAGACCGGATGTCGCCATGCACTTAGTGTAACAAGCGTATATCGATCGAATCCGTGAGAAGAACACTGGAAGGCGGTGAAAAATATCCTAAAGTACTTAAGAAGAACTAAGGATGTATTTCTTGTTTACGGTGAGTCCGAATTAAAACTAGAGGGCTTAATGCACTCAAGTTTTCAAACACCAAGATGACAATGAACTGCTTTGGGGTATGTGTTTACCTTAAACGGTGGCGCAGTGAGTTGGAAAAGTTCCAAGCAACAAACAGTTGCTGATTCAGTGACAGAGGCAGAGTACATAGCTGCAAGTGAAGCTGCAAAGGAAGTTGTTTGGATGAAGAAGTTCATTACCGAACTTGGTGTGGTTCCTAGCATTAAAGGACCAGTGCCTTTATTCTGTGACAACACTTTGAGTCATTATAAAGCTAAGGAACCCAGTCTCATCGTAAATCCAAACACGTGTTCATGGGCGATTTCATTTGATCGAGAGATCATTGAAAGAGGAGACGTCACCTCGAGCGTGTGGACTCTCAAGACAATATTGCGAGATCCATTTACTAAAGCGTTAACACAACAAAGAGTTTGATCGTCACTTAGAGAAGATGGGTATGAGATAACACTGACGATTGGCTTTAATGCAAGTGGGAGATTGAAAGTATTATGCATACAAGCCAATCATGTATGATGATAAAGCATATACTTTGTGTAATCAATCTTATTTATTTATTAATAAAAGAATTATTTATTAAAGGCATTTATTATCTACATGGTGCTTTGTTTTTAATAATATGTGATAAACCCATAGTTTTAAGCAACGCTTTTAGAATAATGATGATGATCATTCTAATGAGATCTAAATTCTTAGAAAGCTTAAAACTAAAATAGTTCCCAATCATTGGATTACTAAATTGGGGATTAGTGAATCCGGATAGATTGGGTACATACGCTTGCTTGCTCATTGGATGAGGATGATTGATTTCATGATCATTTGTGTGGAGACACTAAAGCAAGTATGTAGGTGCTTATTAGAGAATAAGTTCAATTGAACGCGACTCACCGAGGAATACCTAATGGAGTTTTACTTACCTCGTCAATAGAATTTCTCAGTAGATGATAGTAAGACAAATGATCCTTAGACTTGAGATCATCATAGTATCTTATATATAATGCATTACACTTTGACTTATTCCTTAAGACTCTTAGAGTATATCAAAGGGTATGCTTGGGTGTAATAAGTTATATATGAAGATAATGAATGATCAATAAAGAATCTACCACTTTTAGTAAAAGGAGAGATGTCTTATGTGATTCGATAAATGACAACCCGTGAATCTCGGTTAAGGTGGAATGAAATTAGAAAGTAGTTTCTAATTTGCATTCATTAGGAGTTGTTCATTTAGGAATCGAAATACATATAATTAAATAAAATAAGACTTGACAAGAATTCCATGTCTTATATTTAATTGGGACATCAGATGGTGGAAGGAATGTAATTGTATTTGAACTATTTACTCAAAGGTTCTTTTATGATTAATGTTGAAATCTATATTATCCGGAAAGTCGTTGATCGCTAGCTAGAGGCTTATCCCTATTGTAGAATAAATATTATTTATTTAAATAAATTATTTGTTTAATTTATTTATTTAAATGAGATTAGAATTGTTCTAATTGATTTATTCACAACCTGTTTAATATGGAGAACCTAAAGGGTCACACCATAAAAGGAAGAATAATTATTTAAGAAGTTAATGGCATAATTGTAATAATATATTAAGTATATTTAATTTAATCTATGGTGATAGAATAAATTAAATAACTTAATATTTATTATTTAATATTTTAGAAATATTAAATATAAATTAATAAGAGGAGTCTTATTAATATTATTATAATTATTATTATTTTAATTTCTAAAAGGTTTAGGAATTAATTTAATATTAGTACTCTCATTTATTCCTAATTGGATTAGGAAAGAAAAATTAGTTAAAGGAGTTTAACTAATTATCCCTAATAGGATTAGGGGAGCCCATTTAATTAAAAGAGTTTAATTAAATAAATAATACCTTATTTTAATTAAAATAGGGTTATATAATATCTTTATAAGAGGAGTCTTATATTAGATATGAGATATACGTAATTCCTAGATTTGGAGAGTACACCCCTTTTCTTATTCGGGATAGAAAACGAGGGTTTGAGCCAAATCCTTCTTCTTGAAAAATTCCTCTTCCTCGGTGGATCACCTATAGAGGCCACACACTTGGGTGGCTTACATTGATCAAAGGAAGGAATCTACCCGGATTCAAGGAGATCGCGAGAAGTAGGAGGTGAACTCGCACTGGAAGCTCGCTTCTACAAGGGTATGATTTCATAATTTCTTATTCTTCGCTTAATTAATAATATGCATAAAGGATGATCCGGGTAATTGGTTTGTGAAAATTTTAAAATCGATTTTATCTCGCTCGCTTAAATTTTGCAATTTGATTGCTACTTTGATTTTCATAAAACCTAACATATTCATTAAGATCACGACCACAATTATCCATGCACTACGTACAAAGATAATCGTGTATTCATTAGTATCACGACCACAAATTATCCATGCACTACGTGCAAAGATAATCGTGTTTTCAATTACTATCATGATTATACTTAAACAATCCACGTCATAATCATACCAAGTCCATCTATGCACGTGAGCCATGATGACTTTCAACATAATATAAGCATGAGGATCATGTCAATGATATAAAGAATCAATCAAATGAGATAAAGGATAAATATTAAATATTTATAATATAATTTATCCAGATTCAAGAATATCCCCATGTTATCAATCACTTAATAATCTTATAATCTAATATCATTAATATTATAACAATATTTTAATCACTTCTTAAATTTATAACCAATTTATTTCAATTGTTTACGCTTTACCATATAATGCATTTAATCATTCAAAATGCCATACTCATAAGATATCATCACCAATGATCAAATACCTCATCAAAAAATATGCATATACTCTATATAGGATTCTACAGCCATAAAATCCTATTTTCCAATTTTCATTACTTCACATAACATATTTAACTCATATGTTCAGTAATCAAACTATTTTTATGAAAAATATCAAATCAGTTCCAAAAATATTTCTTTTCTGGGATTTAGCATAATATAGTCCCATAATGAAAATATATTTTTCTCAAAATTTTAAAAATTTATTTACTATTTTTCAAAATTAATTTCTAATTAATTCCTTAAGAAATTTGCTACCTCAAGTTTAACTCCAGAAATTCCCAAATCTTGGCAGGACCTTACACATGTTAATGTGAGCCTCCGCTTTAAATTTCATGGTCATCGGAGTTGTAGAACTCCTAAGCTATAGTATTTTTTGTCAAAAATCCTAAATATTGAAATGGTCATAACTTGCTCATTTTTAAGTCGGAATGAGCTCATTTTGGACACGATGTTCTTTATACCATATAATTTTCTGTCCCAAAGTCCTAAATTTTTCTCACTAATTAAGTGGCCGAAACAGCCCTTACAAAATGTGGCAAAGCAAATTTTTGGACATTTTAAAGTTTTGACTCCTTTCTTAAAATCACCCACCTAAAAATCTACAACACCTTTTCAGTGATTCCACTTGGATTAGTTAGGTAACTCATAGATCTAACTCTAGGACTTGACCACACTCAAAAATTCAAAATATAATAGGAGATTTGGTCAATTGAATTTCATGTTACATTTTTCACCAAAATCGGTTTTAACTCCTTGTGATTTTAAGAAACTTTCATGTTTTCACATACTAACCAACATAACTCATCATAACACTTACTAATACCACGATACCCATGATTTTCATTAGTCCAATGCTTTTATTATGACTTTCATCATAAACCACGTAAACCTGCTCATTTTAGTTGATGAAATATTTGAGGGTTTAAGAAATGGGTTTTATACTGGGGTCAATACGAAATTCGATTTCACTCTCTAAGTAGGCTAAGAAGTCTTCAAGAATACGCCAGAAAATTTATTAATAATAGAAATATCATTCAAAACTGTGACTCTCATCCAAGACTTGGATAAGACGTCACATTGATACCAACTGTGACTTCTATCCCTTAACCTAGATAAAGACCTCACAATGATACCTATAAACTTGTCATCTTCATTCACGATGTCGCCATGTAAAAGTCCGCCTTGATGCATTCCACACAAGGAAGTCAACAACGAAAGGTTCGGGGCTCTTTACTTATGGCTTGATATGACAATAATCGACCGTAGTAGTTTGGTTACTTGAATTAGCATAAACAAAGTTGGTTATGAATATAAAAGCTAACAACCTTACGAAAAGCATGATGAGTAGTTAACCAATTGATTCCTAAAATCACATCAAAGGCAAGTATTTTCAAAAGATAAGATCGACAGTAACGTGAAAGTGTTTATTTGAATCAAACAAGATTTAAAAATAGTAAGCAGAACGAAGGCTCCAACTAACGAAGTTTCAACCAATAAGTCAAAGTCTAACTTCTCCAGAGTCAAATTTAAACGTTGAACGCAAAGCAAGAGAGATAAAATAATGGGTAGAACCCCATCTTATAAGGTATAGACTTATGATTTATAATTAACTAACCGTGCTAACTTCGTTCGGTTTATTCGCTTTTTTGAGAAGTCATGAAAATGCACTTTCTAAAACCAACGACTTTGTTTTGTCCATATCTACCTTTGGTGCCACCGTCCCAGCTAGACTTGACTTTGGTGCACAACAAAATTGAGCTAAATGACCTTCTCTTCTTGCAATTTCCACTTCTATTATCTTTGTCATGATTACCATCGAAGTGGTTACCATTCTTAGCATGATAATTTCCCCACGATGGTTATCATTGTTACGTTCGATAAATTGCCACCACATATGATTATTATCGTATTGTTGGTCGTTACCTTTTGTTTGAAATTTGAATCAACACTCTCATGTGCTTCATTGCTTATCTCAAATTTTCGGATGTCATTCTCAAACACCGTCACAAAACAAGGGTTAATTAACATATCACATATTATCCCAATACTCGATGACCAATTAAATACCAAATAAATTTAGGTAGGTCATACTAGCGAAGGAATTCCCCGCCTCTCCCCTCCTAGTTCTTATCTCACATCTCACCAGGATCATATCCTAAGCTCGATACCAACCGTGACGCCCCCAAAATTAGGTATACATCACCCATCTTGGGTAGTCGATACATGGTACGTAATTTAAATACAACTTACTAATATAACTGCCGTATACAATACGACATAAATCGTGAGTTTGAATACAAATATTGTCTACTAGATATTATATAAACTCAAAAGGAGTCCTCATTACAATTATTATCACACTATTTCACGTAATAGTAAGGACTACTAATGCTATCCTTCCTGGACCATTACTCCGCTCCCGAACTCGTCCCAAATATATTCTCATTTCACAAGAGAACAAGTGAAAGAAAGGGCAGCTCAACTAGCTCAAGAAGAAATATTATGACTAAGATAATGCCAGAATAAATTATCATTAGTCTTCAACAATATTAAACTGATAAAATACAATAGACATCAAGTTTAACTGCAGCGGAATAAGCAATCCATTAAAAGAGTCAAGTAGAGAATAAAATCTACTATCTTTTATGATTTAAAAAGTTTTTCATCACTTTTATAACTGAGACTCAGCTTTAATAAATATTCCACATCATCGAATCACCCTCGCACTCACTACCAAGGATATTCTTTAAGATCACGACCACAATTATTCACGCACTACGGGCAAGAATAGTTGTGTATTCATTAATGGTAATGATCATGCCAACAATCGTCCATCAATGCACTTTCTGACCATCGAGGATTTTTATCACATCATTTGTAACATTACTTGGCCATGATTACACCGAATAGTCTCTCATATAATCATACCAAGTCCATCTATGCACTACAAAGCCACGATGACTTTCATCACATCATTTGTAACATTACGGCCATGATTACACCGAATAGTCTCGGTCATAAATCATACCAAGTCCATCTATGCACTACAGCCACGATGACTTTCAACATAATATAAACATGAGGATGATGACAATGATATAAGAATTCAATAAAACAAGTTCAAGAATTATTTTATCCGTGAATTATTAACGCCCAAATTGTCAACATGATACTTCTGCTTTTGTAGAGTAAAATTCAAGAATGATCGTAAGAATATTTCCATGAAAAGATATCGGATGAAACGCAAATATCAAGGATATTCTACTAATTTCATGGAGTATAGAAGTCAAAGTTTTAACCAACCGGGTATAATAAAGAATGGAATAACAAAAGAAATCACCATGCATGCGATAGATCGCATGCATGTGTTATTCCAATGTATAATAATAACGGAACCAAAGTCGTGAAATTCACAATCGACAGTGATGTTCCAAATGTAATAATAAATGCGGAATAATAAATGATGGAACCAGTCCCACAGATAATACATGCATGCGTGATATTCCGGCGTAATAATAAAGACTAATAATAAAAATGGAACCAGTGTCCGTGTAAAACACACGAACGAGGATATTCCAAATGTAATAATAATAAAGACTTTTAATATAAGGATTTCACCAAGTATAGGGAGTCCACAGATATACGAGTTATTCCAATGTAATAAATAAGAATGGAATAACATAAGATTTCACCAAGTATAGGTATATCACAGATATGAGTTATTCCAACCGAATAACAAAGAATGGAATAATGTGTTCTCTTCGTGAATAAGAAAGAATAACACCACTACGGGTACAACAAATAATATCCCTTACCTTAAAGAACCTAATATTGGAAAAGTGAAGTAGCGAGAATACTTTTCTTCTTTCTCTCTATAGTTTCTCTCTGTAGAGTTTCAATGAATTCGTAAGAAATAATGAAGGAATGAGCTTTCTATTTATAGAAAAACTAAGGGTGGCTCTTGTCTTAACGAAGGTCAAAATGACTCTTGGTAATATCAAGAGACAACTACTATTTGCATGAAGGGTAATTAACCTTTGAACAATCAAGAGCGCTTAACTCTTGTAATATCAAGGGACAACTACTATTTGCATGGAAGGGTAATTACTTATCGACGAAGGTAATTACTATCGATGAAAGTAATTACTATTCAAAAAGGTAATTACTATTCACAAAGGTAATTACTATCGACGAAGGTAAATACTATCGATTGAAGGTAATTACTATTCACAAAGGTAATTACTATTCACAAAGGTAATTACTATCGACGAAGGTAAATACTATCGATTTGAAGGTAATTACTATTCACAAAAGGTAATTACTATTCACAAAGGTAATTACTTATTGATGAAGGGACTCTTAGATGATGACATATGCCCCCCCATAAAATAATCAAAGTTACCACAAACGCCTCATAACGTACTTTTATATACATCAAGGATTGAATAAATATTACAACAAATCATTTTATTTTTAATCAACACATATTTAATCTTTCAATAATTATTAATCATTTATAACTTGTCGCCTCAATTAATAATTTAATACTATAACATATTATATGATGATATTTGTGACAATAATCAATCAATAATATAAGAGATATGATGTAGCAATTATCAGTAGCAATAATCGAAGCATAAATGAAAGTGACTTCACGTAAAGATCAATAATCAATATCGTAGCTACTATACAACTACTACGCCAGACATCGTACTTTTACTACCGGGTAGTTCAACAGTTTTAATGTAATACCTCCGCCGTTATTTTTTTATAGAAAAATAATTTTGTCGCTTTCTAACTACGATAATACTTCCGTTAGGGGGTCCACTTAATGATTGAGCCGTCGTCACGAATATTCCCCACAAAAAGAATATTCCCACCAAACGAATATTTTATAACAACTTGCTTACTTTGCAAAATTTAAAAATATTACCCACAACTATAACATTATATCAAATTTATTCCATAATATTCAAAAATTATATTTATAAAAAATTCATCTTTATTTATAAAAGTTTGGGTCTTACATCTATTATGGTTACTATCTTTGATTGTATCCATGTTTTGATCTTTATTTTTGAATTTCGCTTCAAAATTGGTATTTATGAAGTATTATTGAGCTTGGATAAATGTTATATCTAATATCTTTGGCCAGTAGTGCAAAGATTTAAGTGTGTTGAGATGAATACGACTAACCGGTGATATAAATGAATATCTTTGGCTCAGTGCAAAGATGAATATTTGATTAAAGATGTGTATTGATTGTGGTTACAGGGATAAAATATTGATGATGGACTTTTAAATCTTAGAAGATAGTAGAACTCATTCTCTACTTGATTCTTCTAATGGATTCATTGCTGCCACAATTGTTGATCTAAAACTTGTTGGCTATTATATTTTATCGATTTTTCCTCGTCAAGACTACTAACGATAATTTGTCAGATATTATCTTAGTCATAATATTCTTTACCGGGCTAGTTGAGCTCACCCTTTTCCTTTTTGTTCCACTTTTCTCGGAGGTGAGAACATAACAGAACTAGTCGGGTAATGGAGTGATGGTTCTAGAAAGATATTTTAGCGCCCTCACTATTTCGTAAAATAGTGTTTTAATAATTGTAATGAGGACTTATTTGAGTGTGGATATTGTCTGAAGACAATATTTGTATTTAAACTCACAGTATGCGTTGTCGTATTTTGCACGACAATTGTATTATTGAAGTTGTAGTTTGCTTTCTGTACCATTATATTTGACGACTCAGAATGGGTGTTGTATACCTATTTTGGGGGCGTCACATCTGAAACATCTGAATGACAAAACTTTATTATTTTACCCCTCTGAAAAAATTCAAAATTGTTGTAAATTTATTTAATATTACTTAATATAATAGTTAATATTTTTATAATTTTTTTTTATTTTTTTACTTAATTCAACTGCTCATTCAGTCATTCAGCTCAAAAAATCTGACTTGATCATTCAACTCGTCCATCTTACCGATTCAAACCATTCGCACTAAAAAAAACGACCGATCGATTCAAATTATTCGTCGATTCAAATTTCTAAACAAACATCCCCTTGTTCTTAATAAGTACTCTTTTTTTGTGAAACATAAACATTTCATACTTTAACTCTTTTTTTTCATAGATGTAAAGTAACGGGTTAAAAAATTAGGATGATTTACATATTCTATTACATTTTTAAAAATAATTACAACAATAGTGTACTTATAAAATCTTTACACAACTAATTCACTTTCATATTTATTTACAATGTTAGTGCAATTAGGATTCCTTAATTTAGGGAATTAGTATTCAATTAGAATTTCTTAATTTAGGGATTAGTTATACTCATTAGCTTCTTCTCTCTCTCTCATCTATAACAACCGCAGCTAGTCATCACCCTCTCTTCTTCATTCAACGATTCTCTCTCTTCTCTCTCTCTCTTCTTCTCTCTCTCTCTATATATATATATATATATATATATATATATATATATATATATATATATATATATATTGTCAAGGTCCATTCCTCATCCTCACCGAATCGATATAGAACTTGATGTTTGTCATTATATGTCTTCTGCAGATCCATTCAGATAATAGAATTATTCCTGCATACGTAAATATCCTTTCTTCAAATTGAAGCAGGATATAGTTGGGGATCTCTAGATTCATCCGACTCATCATAATACTCTGTCTGTCAGAAAGCAAGATCACTTCTTGCAACATAATTACGGTGCGCAATATTTCCTAGGGAAGTCGAAGGACCAGGGTGTTCATTCTCGCCATGAAGGAAGCTTTGTGCATCGAAGCTATCGAAGGAGGGGGGAGGACACGAGGCTGTCTCATGGAATATCGCGACCTCCCATAAGAATATTGTACTATTTTTGTAATATGGATTCTCTTTTTGTAATTATTTGGTTGATGCAGTTTTCTTGTAATTACTTTCTATTTGTTGTATACTTATGTAAAGAACCCAAAAAATTATTTATAACGTAGGCCTCGATCCCTGTGGGCTTGGCCCTTATGTTAATTTCGGGCCTCCAGGTGGGCTGAAAAGCATTTTTAATCATGCGGAAATCACGTGGTCCATCTATAGCTGCCACTCTCAGAATTAGGGTTTATACATCTATATATTAAACCCTCTGCCCCTACTCTCCTTCGTAAATCAGATGAACATCTGCGATCTCGGTTTAGGGTTTTAGAATTACTTTAAGCAAAACCCCTGTTTTGTTGTATAAATACAATTCGTCCTCATGCGTCGAAATACTGATTACTGGCGTTTCTTATTAATGGGCGTTACGTATGAGTCGGCGCGACATCTGTACTCCGTTTCTGTATCTTTTTCACTCTTCAATTGGTAGTTTTTATGAGATCTGGAGAAATTTGATCCCTTTTTCTTTTTTAATTTTATTTTCATTTGTGAATAGTAATTGAATAAGATCGAAGCTGAAATTACTGAGCTACTACTATTTTTCTCAAGCCAGAAATCTGATCCATTTTTCTTTGTTATTTAAATTATTTTTATTGCAGGAATGTATTCTTGGACACCAGTAGCTTTGATTGTTGATTTTATCAGTGTACATAATTATTCTATGCAACTCGGGTCGTGATTGTGCTCTTGAATTGAAAATATTAAATGTATCTTGTAATGTGGTTTATGCAATTCTGTTGGATTTATTTATTATACTTTTAAAGGATTTCATGCTCTTTAAAATTTTATATTTTCTATTTTTGAAATACATTTTACCTTCTCTCTCTAAAACAAAACTTTTAATGAATTGAAATACAGGACAACCTTTATGATATTTTGACATGTCCAATTTATTTTTCTTTTAAATCTCAAAAACGTATAATATTTATTTCAACTATAATTTTTATAATTGTCTGTACAATTCTGTTTTTTATATGTATCCAAATTACACTTAAAATACTATATTCTGTAAAAATTACAGTTGAATAAATACTACTCCCTCTGTTCCTTAATATAAGCTGCGTTTTTAGTGTTGATGACTATTATTAAAGAAATGATTGATAACATTAAATATAATATCAATTATCTATATCATTCTCAGATAAAAAAGAGAGTTATTTATTGGATAAAAAATAATGAGAGAGTCAAAATTATATTTATTACTTTAATAATATTAAAAACAAATAATTAATATTTACTTAAAATTCTCAAACAATTTATATTAAAGAACAAAAATAATTCATTAAAACGAGAGAATATATATTTTTTAAAAATCACAAAAAATAAATAAATTAAACCAGTCTAATTTTTCAGTCAAAAAAACATGTCCCCTAGACTTATTGTTATTCCCATCATCACTAATTGATAAGTCGGTGAAATTGAGTAGTGTTCGTGGACCGTAACGCTGACAGGACACTAAAATTTGTGGAAAAGCGTGACGTGTCCAACAGCTGACGCCTGGACACCGTCGCAAGCCAACATGTGGACAATCACTCTTTTCCGACACACTTTCCACTTGTACCCAAAATTAGCTGCCTCCCCGGCCCACCAATACCGTGGATCCTGTAGTATTTTAATCCAACGAATAGTGATATGCCATGTGTAATCTCTCACCAGCCTTACCAATTCTAGTTTGATAAACGTTATCTTCTCATTCCATTGGCTCTTTATCTCCACGTGTCGATTTTGTTGGATTCTCTCCCCTACTACTATTCCTTAAATTAAGCTGTCGTAATCGGACCCTATCTCGGTGAGATTTGGGTCGGTCGAAAAGTTCTTTACCCGACTTTTTATTTTGTTTTTTTTATATGAACAATTTAAATAGTTAAAAATTTATGGGATAAAATAAAATAAATTATTATATAAGTATTATTATTTTTTTACTATTTCATATATACGTCGCAATCATAATTTTGTTAACAAATTTTACTTAATAATAAATATAATTATTTGGAAAATCATGATCTTTGAATTGAATAATGTTATATATTTTATTTATAAGGCATTAATACAATAATACTACTAAATTACTAATATAAATTTTTTTTCTTGATATTATTAAGAAAATATCTATTACATTAAAGGAAACTTGATCTCCACTAATTAAGGGGCATGCTATTGTTAACAAATTACCATTTGATTCTCAAATTAATTCATTTTGGTAACGTCGGAAGCAAGTTTACACTAATAATAAATAAAGTGTTTTTTTTATTAAATATAAAGAAATCAAAAGTTTTAGGCAAAAAGTTAAATAAATCATGAAACGAGAACATATGTTTATTTTTTATAATACTTTGTCATTTTTTTAACGAATTTACTTGAAGGGAGAAATTGAAAACGGTTGCATTTCAGGTCCTGACAAAGTGAGAATGAATACCCGAACCAACTTAGATATAGCGGGTTGTAAAAACTAAAAAGCAACCTTTTGAAGTCCAAAAAAATGGCCATTTTGAAGAGAACAATATACACACAAACACCACATCCCAATCTGCAGAATTAAACAAGAAAAAAACGGAATTTTTCTTGGCGAAGAAACTAGAAAAGCCGTTGGATTCTGAAAGAGTTTAGACTTTTAGTGGGTCATATTATTGTGAAGGTGAGTGTTCTTTTGGTGGCCATTGTTTGTTTGTTTTTTGTATGGGAGGGATGAATATGATGATGATGCCTTAAAATCCTGCTTCAACCACAATTGGAGCTTCTTTTGAATGGGTAAGGCCACTACACCAAGGTTGGTTGTTTCTTATTCCTCTGTTGCTTTCCATTATCTATTGTTAATTTTTTAATTGAACTTTTGTATATGCATCAATTATGGTGCTTTCTGAAGATAACATTTACGTGTGGTGGTTGAGTATATTATAATCCAGTTGACTAAAAATAGTAAGCACCCATTACCCAAAGAAGATTGATAAACTGTTTACTCTTATTCTATACACTACTAGTTTTTAATAGATTCGTAGACACTCCATTTTAGAGATACAAAGTAGTTCTGTTAATGATACGTTCTTTCTGTTTCTTTAGTTTGATTTTGAGTTTATATTGCTGAATGCCCAGAAAAAAGCTTCATTTGCTGGTCAAAAGCTCAAGAATTCAGCTTCGATTGGTTTGATTATATAAGCTATTTGACTTGGTAGTGGGCTATTTATCATCTTTTCAATAAGGTTAAGTGGGCTTTGTTTAAAAGCACCTAGACTTTAGTGGGTTTGTGTTATTTAAAGCGGAACTGAAGAAAGAAACCAAAAGGAGGAGGGCAATATTTTAAAGTTGTTTACAACACCGAAGCACCGATTCCAACATGTCAGTTGCTATGCTGGGGGTTGTTTCGCACAATTATGAGATTTCCAATGTTTTTGGGTCCTTGGAAAATGCCCGAGAGGGAAGCCGGCTACTAGATTCATCAAGGTTGATTTCCCGGGATAAGAATTTGTTGTGTACTGGTAGACTCAAGAAGGGTGAGATACATAAGTGGAATTCTTGTTCTGTCAATGCTGAATTAAGGTATTCATGCTTGGGTAGCTCAGGGTTAGAGAATGGTAGTAAATATCCTATACATTCGAGTATGGTAGTGAATCCGGCTGGAGAAATGACGGTGTCATCAGAGCAAAAGGTTTATGATGTGGTTCTAAAGCAAGCGGCGTTGGTTAAAAAGCAGTTGAGATCTAAAGAGGATTTAGATGTCAAACCGGATATCATTCTTCCAGGGACCCTGAGCTTGTTGAGTGAAGCTTATGACCGCTGTGGTGAAGTCTGTGCTGAGTACGCCAAGACATTTTACTTGGGTTAGACTTCTATACCCATTCTTTAATTATAGAGAATTTATGGAGGTACAAATTGTTGGAAATATAGTTTAATACTTGTTTCCCTTTTTTCAGGTACGCTACTGATGACACCTGAGAGGCGGAGAGCAATCTGGGCAATATATGGTAAGTCAATGGCTTACCAATTTAGTCAGAGCAAATTTTCTTTGCAGCACATTTGAGTAGAAATGAAATTTTAGAGGGGTTTGATTATATACCATTGGCTTATATGTAGGGTGTTATGATAACTCCAGGTTATGAAGAAAACTGATAAATTTAGTGAGCTTAATGAACAATATTATGTGTTAACCTTCTCTATGTTAAACACAGTAGTCATGGTTTCCAAACTTACCGGTTCTTGCCTATGTGAAGAACAGCTGCTAGTTTGTAGTCTTCTCTGAGGTCCACATATTATTTGATGATTAGCAGCATAAATTGAGAATAACCCTGTTGAAATCATGAGAGTTTGTAAGTTACCTTGTCTAGATTGGGCATGCTGAATCATCCAATTTGATATCAAAAATCTTTCTTGTTGTTAAGGTATAAAGTCTGAATTGTTTCATATTCATTTTTTCCATATGTAGCCTGTCCTTTAAATGTAATATTAACTTTCCCAAAATCAAGTATTTTATTCAAATTTAATATTATTATGCTGGTACACTGGTTCCACCAATTGGTTCACTAATCGGTTTCTTCCAGGGTTCATACTTGAGGAATATTTGAATTTAACTTTGACTTTTGATTATAATTTTCCAATTCATTAAATCTAAAATGGAAATTGAAAAGTTAGGTAGACAATTTTCTTTTTCTCTTTTTGTTTTTATATATTTGTAGCATTTGGGGAACCACTTCTGGAGTTTCTGGCCTTTTGGGAACAGCAATCAATTTTTCTTTATTCCATTTTCAAGCACACCAGAACTTGCTAGTTAAATGATTTTATACATAGGAGTACATAAGACCATATTTTGAAGTATCGTTACATCCACACAATAATTTTTGCAAAATTGAACTGCTCCTTCTGAAAAATAATTTTATCTTGATTCTTGAAGTAGTATCAGAATATAATGAGAAACTTACATACATATGAAATGGCCCTAGATCATAACTCCAATTATTGGCTAGACTGCTGGGTAATACTTTGAAGGAAAAAAACGAGCTATTTGACAGTACTCTCTATGGTTTGATGCACAGTGGCCCTGGTGATGGGTTGAATTCAAATTCACTATATATCTTGGTATCATTTGGCCTTTGTGGTGAGATTGATTTTGGCTACCATCAAAATTATTTTCTAAAATAATCTCAAACATAAATGGAATATATGACTATGATGCCGTATATATAATTGTATATAGAAACCCCTACTTATCGATTAAAAAATAGAAGATAGAAATGAATACTGAAATCCCTACACTGACAAAGAAATCCGTACCTCGTCACATAAATTTCATCATTCTAAGTATGGTTTGTCATGGTATGCTTTCTTTCATCTACATATATTCTTGGTGTCTATTTTATAGCCTGAAATAATTATTGCTAGTATCATAATATTCTACCATGTATGGATACAATACACATAAAAAAAGAAGTCTACTTGTTTAATCCTCCATTTCTCACTTTTCTCTGTTCATACAGTGTGGTGTAGGAGAACGGATGAACTGGTTGATGGACCTAATGCATCACATATTACTCCTTCAGCTTTGGACAGATGGGAATCAAGACTGGACGATCTTTTCAAGGGGCGTCCATTTGATATGCTCGATGCTGCTTTATCAGATACAGTTACCAAGTTTCCTGTTGACATTCAGGTTAGTGTATTGATATTTATTAACAGCCCTATAAATTTTCATTTCATGGATTTATACTAACACTAAAGTTGCTTGTGGTTAATCGTGAATCAACTTCCAGAACCATTAAGTTCGGAGTAATGTTTGCGATTCTCTTTGTCTAATCTCAACATAGGGGAATCATAGCCAACTTTAATTCATTTCTACTTCAACTTCAGATTATAATCCTGCCGTATTATAACATCTTTATCATCGACATTTCTCCTTATCCTGATACAGAGATTTAAGTGGGGCAACATGTTCCATACTAGTGAGGCATGTGCCTCATGAACAATACCCTTTTTAGCCTTTCTCTTTGTGTTAGCCTCGATAAGTGGTGAAATTTTATTGTATTTTTTTTTAGTCATTATCCCTATTAACTCGAATACAAGCCTTGAGCTGAATCAGATAGATTTTTTCGGGTTTTCTGCACTTCTCCTGATGATTTTCAGCTACTTATGCCTAGTTTAAGGTTTAAGGATGCAGGTCTTGAAAATATAGACTGATTTTGTATATCTCATTAATCTGAACTGTTTACAAATCCTGCACCTCTTTGTCTTCTTTTCAGCCATTCAAAGATATGATTGATGGAATGAGGATGGACCTTAAGAAGTCGAGATACAAAAACTTTGATGAGCTATATCTTTATTGTTATTATGTTGCTGGTACTGTTGGATTGATGAGTGTTCCAATTATGGGTATTGCACCTGATTCACAGGCTACTACAGAGAGTGTTTATAATGCTGCTTTGGCATTGGGGCTTGCTAATCAGTTGACTAACATACTAAGGGATGTTGGAGAAGAGTAAGTACCGTAAAAAACTAAAAACTGATCCCGCAAGTCTTTTAAGTGTTAGTTTCATTGTCTTTCACTTGCTGCTTTACAAAGCAAGAAAAGAGGGCAGCTCATGAGTTATATGGAAGTCTAACGATCATCTACCCGCAAGTACCAAGTAGCATACATACTCTAGTGACGTGATTCAGTCTTTCAAATCATAATCTCTTGAGATTTTCAAGATATATTATTACTCTTGATATGTTTTGTCCCACGTTGAGTACCTTGAGAAAATATGTTTAGTATATAATGACTTGGGCCAACTCTTCTCATAACCAATTGGTTTTGACTTAGAGGGTTTGATGTCTTTATATACTAGACTTTTTGTTAATTTAACATGGTATCAGATCAGGCCTAATTAAATACTCTTCTTATATACTAACTAGCTGACACCAACATGCTTTTTTGTCTTATTTCATATAATATTTTTGTTTTGCTGCAGTGCCAGAAGAGGAAGGGTTTATCTACCACAAGATGAACTGGCGCAAGCAGGTCTTTCTAATGAGGATATATTTGCAGGAAAAGTGACAGATAAATGGAGGAACTTCATGAAGAAGCAAATTAAGAGGGCAAGGATGTTTTTTGACGAGGCAGAAAAAGGTGTCACAGAGCTCAGCTCAGCTAGTAGATGGCCAGTAAGTAGTTCACAGTCTCTATTTATTTGCAACAGCTAAAATTGAAGACTTATCCTTGGCTATAACGAAAATGGAGAAAATAAAAAATACCTTTAACACTGGGTTGAAGTTCTCATTGCAGAAACAGTAATTTGTTCGTAAAAGAAATAATATTTGTGTCTTAGCTAGCTATGTATGCATGCTGATCCTCGTCTCGTGCAGGTATGGGCATCACTGCTGTTGTATCGCCAAATATTAGACGAGATTGAAGCCAACGACTACAATAATTTTACGAAGAGGGCTTATGTGAGCAAACCCAAGAAAATACTTGCTTTGCCGGTTGCATATGCAAAGGCATCCAGAGCCACTGGTAAAGGCACCATGAACATCAAATTCTAAATATAAACAATGATATAATTGTAGAAAAAGGCAGGCAGGCAGGCAAATTATGTGAATATTACAAACAGTTATTGTTCAGTAAGAATTCATCAGTTCAGTTCCGAAGGTGCATCTTTACTCTTGGTTGGTTGTCATGGCTGGCAAGTTAAAGTTGACGTTATTAGGGAGACTTGGGGAGAAAAATAATTATTTTTATTCAATATAATTACACAGAGCAAATCATTTCAATTATGAAAACGCAAGTGGTCTCGAAAGTTTTGTCGTAATGTCTCAAATTATGTGAAATTAATGCATGGTTGAGTAGATTTTTTGTGATTGATTATTAGAAAGTATCATTTATCTTATTTAATATATTGTATTATTATACCGTATTATTTGAGACATATTTGGTTCGGAGTAGAATAAAAAAATAATACAGAATGACGTGATTGGCTGTAAGTCTGCTTATATATATATATATATATATATATATATATATATATATATATATGATATGATGAATCATCAACTAATTAAATTTTACCAACAAAATCAAAAGGGATGTTTGATTCAAAATACTTGACAAATCGACATAAAGTATTTTAACAATAATGCAAGTAACAACCATACTACAATAAATAGTACATACAAAAAGAATTCTATTTTCTATTTTTTGTTTTTCTTTTTTCTTTTGACATTGAATCAAGTAACGAATTTAAAACATAACCATATTAACAGTCAGACAATCTTTTTTTTTTTGGCTCATAAGACATTATTACTAAAATAAATGTTGAATTAGAATATTTCAATAACACTAAATGATGAATTGAAATAAAAATTAATTTAATAGCATTAAATGTTCAATTGAGATGAAAATGGTAACAGAAATAATACCGAAACATGCAAGTACCAAAATCTAATAAAGTTTTATATTCCTTAATAAATATTATTTGAAACAAAAATAAAAATTGAGACGCCAATGATCCATGAATCATGATCGGAGTAGCTAATTGACCATCCCTTTCTGCTATATATAATTAGTTTTTAGTTGTACGAAAATCCAATTGTTTCATGAACTAAATAATGTAAAGAAATTTTTTAGTTGCCATGTTGATTCTGAGCAAAGATAAGCCCACCACATTGAATATATATATACTAGTCGGTCCCGTGCCTCCGGCACTGTATGAACGGTAGAATTTATCTCAAATTTTGAACGATCTAAATGATTTATTGAATGAGCGAGAAATTCAAAATTATTTATATTTTATTAAATATATTGGTACTAATAATAATAAGGGTGATTTACATATTCTATTACATTTTTAAAAATAATTATAACAAAAGTGCCCTCATAAAATTTTTACACAACTAATACACTTCCATATTTATTTATAATTCTAGTGCATTTAGGATTCCTTAATTTAAGGAATTAGTATTCAATTAGGATTCATTAATTAAAGTAATTAGTATTCAATTATGATTCCTTAATATATCTACATATTAAAACAAACTAAAATGGCGATATATGAAAATACTCGCCTTCTCCGAATCAAGTGTGAAGCTTAATTAGTCCTTGCTCCTTACTCAAAATGGGCTCAAGAAATTCTCTGTTAATTTCTTGTTTCCTCGTGTGACAAAACAGATTATTTCTTCCGGGTTTGGATAAATACTAGTAAAGGTGATTGGCGAAGTATATCCGAATTTTGTGGTGACAAGAACGCCTACACAAATAGCGAGCCATGCACGTAAGTACTTCATCCGCTTAAACTCTATGAACAAAGATAGAGGCGCGATCAAGCATTCATGATATCACTAGTGTCAACAGTGGTGAGATTATGTTCCCCGAGGACCAATCACCGTTCAAACAAACTGCCTCTCTGCAGAAGTTCATCCGGCAAACCAAGCAAACAACCTCCTCAATCTCCCAAGCAGAACATCGAGGAGTTGGCATGTATGGTGGAACAACTATAGGCAACCAAAGAAGAGGACCAAAGAAGGATGAATTCATCGGTTCACATTTGTTATTCTATGCCTCCATCAAGTCGCCTCTTTTAGAACATTGATTAGAGTTGTGCCTGTGTAAGGGTTTGTCATGTTATGTTTTCTATTGTAATTTTATGGCTTTGTAATTTTTTTATGAATATTTGGTTACCCAATTAAAATTAAAATTATTACCTTTCAGATGTAACGTTTGGCTACCAACCTAATATATTCATAATAACCTTTTAAAAATAAAATTATTTTGAAAATGGTGCAGTTGGTAGCCAAACCTTCATACAAAGGTAACCATTTTAGCTTTTGTGGGTAACCAAATATTCTTTAAAAAAAGGTTACCTTGGTATAAAGGTTTAGTTACAATAAGTATAAATGTTTAGTTACCTTGATACGAAGGGTTGATTATCAATATTACATTACACATCACTCTCTTATCTCTCTTTCCTATGCAAAGGTCCTATTTTTTATTTACCTTCATGAATTGGATGCCAAACTTTTAGACCAAGGTAACAAATTAAATACTGTACATGTGTGAAGGTAGATTTAGTTACCTTTGGTATAAATGTTTGGTTACCTTGATAGAAATGTTTGGTTACCTTGAGTACGAAAAAGTTTGGTTATCAATATTATATTTCACATCACTCTCTTATCTCTCTTCCTTATGCAAATGTTCTATTTTTTATTGGTTACCTTGGTATAAAATTAAATGGCTACCGTAGTAGAAAATGAGGTCGAGAGTAGAAGAAAGTCTTAGAGGAGGAAGAGAGAAAATGATAATGGATGTCTCACCGTTGTTACAAAATAGTTGTAATTTTTGGGTTTTGGAAAATAGTTGTGATTGTTATTATTTTGAATTTGAATTTATTTTTGTTGTTAGATCTCAAATCTTTGAATTTGAATTTGAATTATTAATTATAAAGAGTTATTTTCCTCGATTTTAGGTTTTCTTATTAATGTGAATTGTACTATTTTGTAATATTTACACTTTTTTGTAATTATTTAGTTGATCGACTATTTTTTTGTAATTATTTTTTTTTTTGTTGTATACTTATGTAAAGAACCCTAATAATAACGCAAGAAGATGCAAACATCTTTTTCACAATAATATATTAGTTATATGTTTGGGTGTATGGGTACAAGCCCATAAATTCCATAAAGTTAATTGGGCCCATTTGGTTTGAAACCGACACTATAAAAGAGAGTTGAAGTTGGTCTACCAAAAGTCTCTGTTAAGTTTTATTTAAGAAAGATTATTTAAACCGATTTGTCTGAATATGCATAACAACGGTGTAACCTAAAATAATACTCTCTCCGTTCTAAATTATAAAAATAATATTAATTTTTTTAAAATTAATATAAAATGTTTTTAAAATTTAAAATAAACATGGTTCATTTAAATTTTGATACAATAAATCTTATAACTAGTAGTATTTTTAAAATAATTTATAATATTCATAATTATATTGACTTAAACTAAATATATTCATGTCAATTTTGAATTTAAAAATGGTTAAAATTGACATTCAAAACATCAATATTGGTCCTTGTAATTTAGAACGGAGAGAGTAAAATTTACTTTTTATAGCAGAATTGTATAATTCAATTCGAATTATTCGGGGAATGTGTGTACGTTGATTTGGCCAAATACTTATTAGGTTGAGATTTCACCATACTTAAAAAGCTCCCGAACAGAATTGTATGATTTCGGAGTGTATATCTATGTTAATTGAGCCAATAAGCAAATGAAATCATCTTTTTACTTAAAAACTTGAGCTTTTATGTTGAAACTCCATCACACTTGTTAACTCAATGTGAAATCAGTTCAATTGATGTTGATCACTTAATAATAATATATCTCTAGTAAATCAGTTGTTTGAATTTCCCATATTATGATATGGATTATGTAGTAATAAAGAGTAACATTAGTCTTTATTTTATTAAATCTACTATAAAGTGTTTGATTTAATATTGTTAATTCCATCATTAATTTGATACACTTAATAAGGTGGTCAATAAGCTCTTTTAATTTCCCATATGATATGGATTATGTAGTGGTAAAGTGGTCACGTAATTGACTGGACTGGCTGCTCTGTGACTGACTGTGAGAGAGCCATCGTCTGAACATAAAAAGGATGGCTTCTTTTTGGTATTCAAATTATAAAAACAAACAAAGTTTTGGGTAATAATTGCTACTCCTACTTTGCAAAGAGTGGATATTAAATATAAATGTGGTGAATCCAACAGTATATATATATATATATATATATATATATATATATATATATATATATATATATATATATATATAGAGAGAGAGAGAGAGAGAGAGCGAGATCAGTCATCCATATCTTATTTATACATATTTTTTTTTTTAGGCGACGGTTTTGGTTATACATACTGTTGCCTATACTTTTAGCGACAAACAACATATAGCGTCATTTAAAGAGTATGACGACGGCATTGTATGATCAAAACCGTCGCTAAAAAGCGTAAAAGAAGATGAAAGAGAAAGAAGAAGCAGAATAAGTGACTGATCCTGACCGAATATATATATAGCGTCATTAAAAGTATGATTTGACGGTTGTATGGCCGGCAAACCGCCGCCTAAAGGGGGGGGGATGAGCACGGTGAGTAAGATAAGGGTATGCACTTGATCCGGATCAGATGATTATCTTACTCACCCGTATCTTTTAGCGCATTAAGCTGGTTTGATTTATATAATCGTCCGCTCTATACTTTTAGCGACGTTATATGTCATCCGTCGTTAAAAGTATAGACGACGGTTGTATGACCGAAACCGTCAGCCTAAAGGGAGTGAGTATGCGTGAGTAAGATAAGGGGTATCTTTGTAAAGACCCCAACTTATTATTAATGAAATTTAATTTTCTATTTATTATTTTGAAATAGTAAGGGTTGATTTGATTAATGTGATAGTTATGGGTAAAATACGCAAATATTTCAAAATAAGCAAGTGGTTATAAAATATTCATTGTTGCCGGGGAATATTCGTTTGGTCGTGGAATATTCTTTGCCGTTTCGGGAATATTCGTATGACTGCCAAGCGATCTTTTATGGGCCCCATAACTTGAAAAAGCGATTGGATGAAAGAAAACGATAAATATAAGTTGTTTAAAAATAATCTACAGTAGTTGTTATCAAGTATCATCGTTAAAATACCTTGTGGTTAAAACACAAGAAGATTACTCAGTATTGCACAATTATTGATTCTTACGTAAGAAGGCACTTCACTCAATAATGGTTATAGTAATTACCGCTCAAAGATTTTTATCGATTTAATAATTGTCAAGTTGATATTTTATATTGTTGTTGTTTCAATAATTGTCATTACACAAGATTTTTTCTTTATCGAAGCAATAATTCATATTATCCTAATAATATTATTAGATAACATTATTGACAATGTCTAGAAAGTTCTCATACAAGGAGAGGTTTGGTCACCTAATCAAGCGCCAAGAAGGAGAAATTCTTATCGAAAGCCCTCTTCCTAGAATCGCCTGCAGTTGTCAATATTGTGATTCTCAGAATATTATTTGTGAATAATTAATTATTGATTCATATGATGAGGAAAATATTGATTTTATGTGGATATAGATGGAGAAAATTTTTAATGTGACAATTGTTGAAAATTGAAATTTTATCTTTTCCGATAAAATAATTTATTTAAATATATTATTATATTTTAATAATATAATAATGGTGATATTTTTACAACGAATGTGGGATATATGAGTATACGAGGAGGAAGAGTATTTTTGTTGCAATAAATGTTTAAAATATGTTAAACATGTCGGTGGACCCCATTTATCGATCGAAATTTGATTATACCGTAAAATCGCCTGCTTATGGATTTCGGTCAATTTCTGCTTGGAATTCGGAAAACTTTCTTCCGTAAAGTTGTAGAGAATTGAATTTCCTATAAAAACTCATGAGATTCGAATTTTCCGATAAAAGGGCTATTTATTATGAATTATCAAGTTTCAAAGTTCAAATAATTGATTTTTAGAAGTTTAAAATATTTAAAATAGGAAAAACGTTTTTTACACTTGTGGGCCTCATGAAACATGTGCAAAGTGCTGAAGCTAGAGGATTCAAAGTATGTAAGAAAATTTATTTATATATTAATATTATATTAAATTTTCTGTTTTGTTTCTAAGCAATTTCCTATAAATAGGTCTTAGGTTAGAATTGAAAATCACACCAAAATCAAGTTTTCTCTCTATATTATCGAGCGTATATTCTTGTGAGTATTTTGAGTATACTTTGAGTATTGTTATACTACGGTGCAGTTCAAGTCATAACCTATATCCTGTGTTTCAATTTAGTAAGTACTTGATCTTTCGAGGTAAGGGATATTATTATTTTTCAGAATGATATTAGTTCTTCAAAATCATTATGTCAAATATTGATCCGAAGTTTTTATCAAATTTGGAACTTTTGGTGTCTTGAGTTACTATTCACGATACTGCACTATTCACGATACTGAGATTATTCACGAATACTTAAGACTATTCATCTAAAAATGAAAATTTTCCTTTTTTCCTAAAATATCTATTGTGGATACTAGTTTTGATCAGATCCATGTTTTGATCATTCTTGAATTTTACACCACTATGATTATTTTTGAGGTATTTTTGGACATGGATAAAAAAAAGTACTAATCCTTAATCCTTAATCCTCGCTCATTTTGTTTCACCGGATTCGCTTTTTTAAAAATATTTTTCATCATCCTCGCCTTCAATGATGATATTATTGAATATCTTTGGCATAGTAGTACAAAGATGAATGATTTTCGATGAATATCTTTGGCCTGTAGTGCAAAGATGAACAGTGTTTAGATTTAATACGACTTAATCGATGAATATCTTTGCCTGTAGAAGTAAAAGATGAATATTTGATTCCGATGTATATCGATTGATGTTACAGGATAAAAGATAGACGATGAACTTTTAAATTCATACATAGAAGATAGTAGTTTGCATTCTCTACTTAACTCTTCTAACGAATTATTATTTCACTGCGAATATTGATTTAAAAACTTGTTGTCTATCAGATTCTATTAGATTTTTCCCTCGTCAAGACTAATGATAATTTGTTGTATATTATCTTAGTCATAATATTCTTTATCGGGCTAGTTGAGCTCACCCTTTTCCTTTTTGTTCCATTTTTCTTCTCGTGAGGCGAGAATATAATGGTGAAAGTACGTAGCCTGGGTATGGAATGAAGGTTCTAGAGAGAGTTGTTTAGTAGTCCTCACCATTTTTGTAAAATAATGTATCAATAAATGTGATGAGGATTTATTTGAGTATAGATATTGTCTAGAAGATAATATTTGTATTCAAACTCACGCTTTTTCGTTGTAATAATAAAGTTGTAGTTGTTTCTGCACCATGTATTGACAACTCGTAATGGGTGATGTATACCTATTTTGGGGCGCCACGCTTGGTATCGAGCTTAGGATATGATCTCCATGCGAGATCGGGAATAGAACTAGGAGGGAAGAGACGAGTAAATCCTTCGCTAAAGTGTCCTACCTACCTAAGCTTATTTGTTAGTTGGTCAAGATATAAGGATATTATGTGATATATTAATTTCCTTAATTAACCCTTGTTTTATGATAGTATTTGAAAATGTCGATCGAGAATATTAACAATGGAAATGAGACCGTGGAGACGCTCAGACTCACCAACGAGGAGAACGCAACAGTCGGCAATGTTCCTCCCGTGAACAACACCACCGAAAGCGATGATGAACGAAGGATGTTTAGAAGCTTTTTGCAGCTTCATGCAAAATCGCATTTAGGAGAATCGTGTTCAAAATACAGGAGGAAATGATAAGAATTCACGGGTTGTCACAAACCAAGCAGCTTCAAAGAGTCAGGACCATCAAAATTTAAGGGAAAGCCAGATCCGATCACGGCGGAAACACGGGTCAAAACAAATTACCAAGATATTCGATGTCTTGGGATGCACGGAGGAACAAAGGTTCCATTCGCCACCTTTATGTTCCGTGGCGAAGCGGACCATCGGTGGGAGTCTCAAGAAGCTATCCATCCATTAAGACTCAAAGATGTCTTGGGAGACGTTTCAGAACTATTTAATGACAAATACTTTCCCGAAAGTGTTCGCTATACGAAGGAAGTGGAGTTCATCGAGATTAGAGGCAACAACATGACGGTGTCTCAAAGACGAGGCAAAGTTTGCAGAGTTATCCGTGTTTGCACCTCATTTGGTGGAGAATGAGGAACGATGACGCGAATGTTTCTTAGAGGTTTGAAACCCTAAGATACGCCAAGATCTCATTTCTCATAAATTTTCTCTCTATTCAGATTTTGTAAACAGGGCTCAATTATTAGAAGCGAGATAACGAGTACGGTCAACCGAGGACCACAACCAGATCATACCGAGATGGTAGTCAACAAAATAACGATAACCAAATGAGAAAGAAAAAGACGGACAAAATGGTAACCACTGGTGTGGTAATCATGGCCATGAAAATAGAAGAAATGAGTCAAGAGGAGATTTTAAAAGAGGAGATTTAACAACGACTATGTGAAGACGACAAAGTGCCGAAAAGAATCGGTTCTAAGGGAGGAGAACGACCACCCCATATATATGCTATAAATGCGGAAAGAGGGACATATCACCCAAACCGCCCACAACAGCTCAAGGTATGCTATAATTGTGGAAAGGAAGGACATATCGCCGAGATTTTACTAGAAAGAAACCTAGTTCAATGGGATGACGATGACTCAAAAGATCGTCCCCGTAAAAGTCAAAGTCAACGGCCTCGGAAGAGCGTTTGTTGATCCGTCATAATGCGAGAAACCCAAACGAGGTGATCACGGTAAGCTATTTATAAATTTTTGCGAAGTTTATACCTTACTTGATACCGGCATACCCATTCATTTATCTCTCCCCTTATGCTCAACGCTTAAACTTGACTCGAGAGAAATTAGACTTTGACCTATCTCAGGGAAACTCCGTTAGAGAAACTTTCATCACATCCACTCGCTTATAAATCTTGTTTGATTCAAGTTGGCACCATCACCTTACCTGCTGACCTTATCTCTTTAAAGATACTTGCTTTTGATGTGATTTTAGGATTGATTGGTTAACTACTCATCATGCCAAAATTGATTGTTTTCGTAAGTTGTTAGTTTTCATATTCCTAACCAACCCGCTTGTATGAATTCAAGCAACTAAACCATTAAAATCAATCATCGCTCATATCTAATCATAAAGCTATTCGCTTATTGAAAAACCGGATGTCAAGCTTTCTTAGCCCATGTTATGGATTTGAATAAAGACACGCCAAATTTGAATAATATTCCTGTTGTTATCGACTTTCCCGACGATTTCAAGAACTTCCCGCCTACCCCGTAACGTGAAGTTGAATTCTTTATTGATCTTGAACCCGCACAAAGCCCATTTCTAAAACCCCATATCGAATGGCTCCTATTGAACTTCAGAGTTAAAGGTCCAACTACAGAATTGTTGGACATCGGTTTCATTCGGCCCCAAGACATCTCCTCGGGTGCTCCTGCTTTATTCAGTAAAGAAGAAAGACGGAGTATGAGACTTTGTATCGACTATCGGAATCAACCATGTCACCATCAAGAATAGGTATCCTCTACCTCGTATTGATGACTTGTTTGACCAAATGCAAGGGGGCACAATTCTTTCAAAAATCGATCTTCGCTCGGATATCATCACCAAGATTAGAAATCGAGGATATTCCAAAGACCGCCTTAACTTGGTATGGGCATTATGAATTCTTAGTCATGTCTTTCGACCGACTAATGCTCTCGCGACTTTCATGGATATGATGAACCGAGTATTCAAGGAATATTTGATCGCTTTGTTGTTGTTTTTATTGATGACATCCTCATATATTCCAAAAGTCGTGAAGATCATGAGCACCATTTGTCGGTACTCCAAAGGCTTCGTGAAAACAAACTATATGTCAAATTGAAGAAATGCGAGTTCGGCTTGAGGAAGTAGCATTCTTTGGGCACGTGGTGTCGAAACACGGAGTATCTATCGATCCGCCAAGATCAAGCAATACAAAGTTGGGAGCAACCAAGTTTGGATCAAGACGTAGTTTTTGGGCTTAGCCGGTTATTATCGGAATTCGTGGAAGGGTTTTCTCGAATCGCTACTCCATTAACCTAGCTAACTCGGAAGGATAAAAATTGCTTTGGAGCGAAGAATGCGAGAAGAGTTTCCAAGAGCTCAAGAGAGACTCATTTCAAAGACTGCTCTAACAATACCATCCGGTTCGGATGGATTTGTTATCTACAAATGATGCTTCGTGCAAAGGGTTAGGATGTGTTCTCATGCAACGTGGGAAAGTCATAGCCTATGCCTCGCGACAACTTAAAGAGTATGAGAGGAATTATCCTACTCATGATCTAGAGTCAAGCAAATGCTTTCATGCTTAAAGATATGGAGGCACTATCTATATGGGGAGAAAGTGGAGATATATTCGCACCATAAAAGCCTTAAATATTTCTTCACTCAAAAAGAACTCAACATGCTGGCAATGACGCTTGGCTCGAGCTATTGAAAGACTACGACCACACTATTCAATACCATCTTGGAAAAACGAACGTGGTAATTTAACGCTGCGAAAGTAGAAGATCATATGCAGAAACGAGTGCGATGATGTCAAGTATATGCATAGAGCCAACTTTAATAGAAAAAGTTAAGGTTGCTCAAGCCACCGAATTCTTGAGCTGATGCGTATGAAGAAGAAAGTACAAGAAAGAGCTATTCCTAAGCGAGAATTGATGAAGAAGGAATACTTCGAGTCCACTCTGCACTTTGTGGTTCCTAACGACTCGATTTGAAGTACAAGATTATGATGGAGGCACACAATACACCATTTGCAATCCATCCTCGAAGTACTAAAATGTATCGTGATCTTCGATATACATTTTGGTGGAACAATATGAAGAGAGAGATTGCAAAGTTTATCTCAATGTGTTTAACTTGTCAACGTAAAGGCGAGCATCTAGTACCTAAGGGTCCGCTGCAACCACTTGAGATTCCGAAATGGAAGTGGGAACACATTACCATGGATTTCGTTACGGTCTTCCTACGGCTTTCAAGGCATCAATGCTATTTGGGTTATTGTTGATAGATTAACCAAGTCTCGCTTCATTTCTTGCCGACACGGAGACTTATTCCCTTGAACGCCTTGCTAGTATGACGTGAATGAGATTGTGAGGTTGCATGGCATGCCCAGATCCATAGTTTCGGATCGTGACCCAAGATTCACTTCAAGATTTTGGGTTAGCTTGCAAAAAGCTATGGGCACGGATTTGCGATTTAGTTCGAATACCCATCCTCAAACCAGACGACAATCGAGAGGACTATTCAAACTCTTGAAGATCTATTAAGACTCGTGTCCCTGACTTCAAGGGCGCTTGGGATAAGTATTTACCATTGGTGGAATTCTCCTACAACAACAGCTTATCGTGCAAGTATAGGTGTGGCTCCATTTGAAACATTATATGGACGAAAGTGTCGCTCTCCAATATGTTGGGATGGGGTGGGTGAAGCAACATTGTTGGGACCCGAAAGTTAGTAGACGATGACTACCGAAAAGATCTAAATGATTCGACAACGTATACAAACCAAGCATAAGATCGACAAAAGAGTTATGCGGATCTTCATCGAAAGGACGGGAATTTAATATAGGGATCATGTGTTGTCATGAAGTTGCCCCATGGAAGGGAGTTACAAGATTTGGGAAGAGAGAAAAGCTCAATCCACGATTTATCGGTCCATTTCAAATTCTCGACCGAGTAGTAGAAATGTAGCCTATAGACTCGCAAGCCTCCACCACTTATGTCTATATGAATCGTTTCAAACCGCCATTTAAAGGGGGGTGAAGCACGGTGAAAGTAAGATAAGGGTATGACTTGATCCGCATCAGATATTTATCTTAACATCAGAGAGGTACTCACAAGATCTTGATAGTTTCGATCATATAATCTGCTGCCTCATCTTTTAGCGACGTTATATGTCAGTCTGAATCATGTCGTAAAAGTATGACCGAATTGTATAAATGAAAGCGAGGTATCGCCACCTTTTCAAACACTGTGAGAGTAAGATAGGAGAAATAAGGGGGGATGTCAGAAGACCCCAACTTATTATTAATGAAATTTAATTTTCTATTTATTATTTTGAAATAGTAAGGGTTGATTTGATTAATGTGGATAGTTATAGGTAAAATACGCAAATATTTCAAAATAAGCAAGTGGTTATAAAATATTCATTGTTGCTTGGGAATATTCGTTTGGTCGTGGAATATTCATTGTCGTTTAGGAATATTCGCATTTACTACATGCAGCCTTTTGTGGGCCCCATAACTGAAAAGCGATTTGATGAAGAAAACGACAAATATAAATTGTTTAAAAATAATCTACAGAAGTTGTTATCAAGTAATCATCGTTAAAATACTCTCTGTGGTTAAAACACAAGAAGACACTAGATTGCACCAATTATTGATTCTTACGTAAGAAGGCACTACTCAATAATGGTTATAGTAATTACTGCTCAAAGATTTTATTGATTTAATAATTGTCATATTGATATTTTATATTATCATTGTTTCAATAATTGTCATTACACAATATTTTTCATTATCGAAGCAATAATTCATATTATCCGAATAATATTATTAGATAACATTATTGACAATGTCTAGAAAGTTCTCGTCTAAGGAGAGGTTTGGTCACCTAATCATACCAAGAAGAAGGAGAAATTTTATCGAAAGCCCTCTTTCCTTTTGACCCGCCCGTCATTAATATCAGGATTCTCGATAATATTATTTGTGAATAATTAATTATTGATTCATATGATGAGGAAAATATTGATTTTATATGGATATAGATGGAGAAAATTTTTAATGTGACAATTGTTGAAAATTAAAATTTTATCTTTTTCCGATAAAATAATTCATTTAAATATATTATTATATTTTAATAATATAATAATGGTGATATTTTTACAACGAATGTGGGATATATGAGTATACGAGGAGGAAGAGTATTTTTGTTGCAATAAATGTTTAAAACATGTTAAACATGCTCATGGGACCCCATTTATCGATCGAAATTTGATTATAAATTTGTAAAATCGCCTGCTTTGGGATTTCAACCAATTTCGCTTTGGAATTTGGAAAACTTTCTTCCGCAAAGTTGTAGAGAATTGAATTTCCTATAAAAATTCATGAGATTTGAATTTTCTAATAAAAGGGCTATTTATTATGAATTATTGAAGTTTTAAAGTCTCAAATAATTGATTTTTGGAAGTTTAAAATATTTAAAATAGGAAAACGTTTTTTACACTTGTGGGCCTCATGAAACATGTGAAAAGTGCTGAAGCTAAAGGATTCAAAGTGGTAAGAAAATTTATTTATATATTAATATTATATTAAATTTTCTCGCTTTTGTTCTAAGCAATTTCCTATAAATAGGTGCTTAGGTTAGAATTGAAAATCACACCAAAAATCAAAGTTTTCTCTCTATATTATCGAGCGATATTCTTGTGAGTATTTTGAGTATACTTTGAGTATTGCTATACTATGCAAGTTTAAGTCATAACCTATATCCTGTGTTTCACCTGTAAGACTGATCTTTCGAGGTAAGGATATTATTATTTTCAGAATGATATTAGTTCTTCAATATCATTATTTGAAATATTGATCTCAAGTTTTATCAAATTTAGAACTTTTGGTGTTGAGTTACTATTCACGATATATCAATTTATTCACGATACTTCACATACTATTCACGAATACTAAGACTATTCATCGAAAAATAAAAATTTTTCTTTTTCGCCAAAAATATCTATTATGGATACTAGCTTTGATTGTATCCATGTTTTGATCATTCTTGAATTTTACACCACTATGATTATTTTTGAGGTATTTTTGGACATGGATAAAACAAAAGTACGAATCCTTAATCCTGTTTTGTTTCATTTTTTGTTTCAATTGATTCGCTTTCTTTAAAATATTTTTCATCATCCTCGCCTTTCAATGATGATATTATTCAATATCTTTGGCCAGAAGTGCAAAGATGAATAATTTCGATGAATATCTTTGGCCCAGAAGGCAAAAGATGAACAGTGTTTAGATGAATATCGATAATTAACTCGATGAATATCTTTTGTAAGACCCCTCAAATTTTTTTTAAATAAAAAGAATTTCCTTTATTTATTATTTTGAAATAGTAAGGGTTGATTTGATTAATGAGGATAGTTAAGGGTTAAATACGCAAATATTTCAAAATAAGCAAGTGGTTATAAAATATTCATTGTTGTTTGAAATATTCGTTTGTCGTGGAATATTCAGATCGCTTGGGAATATTCGCATTTACGGCCAAGCAATGCATGTGTGGGCCCCATAACTGAAAAGCGATTGATGAAGAAAACGACAAATATAAGTTGTTAAAAATAACTGCCAGAAGTTGTTACCAAGTAAGACCGCTGAATACCCTATGGTTAAAATACAAGAATACGCGTGGTCGCACAAAGAAGACACCAGATTGCAAAGATTGTTGAATTATCGATCCTTACGTAAGAAGGCACTACTCAATAATTTTCACAAGAGTTATCGCTCAATATTTTATTTTATTGATTCAATAATTGTCGCGCTGATATTTTATATTATCATTGTTCAATAATTGTCACCGCATTATTATCTCCATTATCGATCAATAATTCATATTATTTGAATAATATTATTAGATAAAGATTATTGGCAATGTCTAGAAAGTTCTCACAAGGAGAGGTTTGGTCACCTAATCAAGCCCAAAGAAGGAGAAATCCTTATCTGAAAGCCCCTCTTTCCTCGAAACTACTGGTCATTATAATTGTGATTCTCAGTAATATTATTTGTGAATAATTAATTATTGATTCATATGATAAAGAAATATTTATTTTATGTGGATATAAATGATAGATTTATTTATGTGGTTATAAATGAAGAAATTATTGTTGAGGTGTTTTATCAAGATTTTACCGATCGAGGTATTAAAAATTAAATCGTGGGTTTTGAGATATATCATGGGTTATAATTTTTAATCCGACCGCTTGATTGTGGTAATTTTTGGGTATGTTATACATACATAAGTTGAATATATGTCCACAAATTTTGAACCGTTAAAATGCACGAATGATTTGTTATGAATTTTAAGAGGTGTCTCTTCTAAATTAGGGTTATAATTGATTTTGGTGGAAAATTCTAGAATTGAGTGGGCCCCACTTGTGGTTGGTGAAGAAATGTGCTGAATTTTATTTCAAATGTGGTGGGTGGCAATAGTAGCAGTAAAAGCCATCGTGTAAAGCAGTCAAGTCTCGCTTCTACGGCTAACATTTTCCTATAAATAGAGGGCTAAGTTAGAATTGAAAATCACACCGTAAACAAAGTTTTCTCTTTCTCTCTATATTGTTGAGCGATTTTTGTGAGTATTTAGATACTTTGAGAGTTGGCTTGCTCAAGATAAGTTTCATTCAAGATCACTTCCACCTTCCTTCCGGCACCGATTCTTTGAGGTAAGGGATATTATTTTTTTCAGAATGATATTATTTCTTCAATATCATTATACGTCAAATGTCGATCCAAGTTTTTATCAAATTTGGAACTTTTTCATGCTCTGGGTTACTATTCATGAGTTACTATTCACGAATTACTATTCATGAGTTACTATTCACGAAGTTACTATTCACGAGTACTATTCATGAAGCGTGAAAATGTTTTTTGTGAAATTTCTATCTTTTGGTGCTCTGAGTTACTATTCACGATATTTCACGATACTAAGACTATTCACGATACTTAAGACTATTCAATCAAAAATAAAATTTCTTCTTTTCGTCTAAAATATCTATTCGATACTAGCTTTGATTGATCCATGTTTTGATCATTCTCAATTTTACACCACTATGATTATTTTTGAGGTATATTGTTGGACATGGATAAAACAAAGTACTAATCATTAATCCTTAATCATTTTGTTTTTGCTTCACCGGATTCGCTTCTTTAAAAATATTTTTCATCATCCTCGCCTTAAATGATGATATTATTGAATATCTTTGGCCCGTAGTAAAAGATGAATGATTTCAAGAATATCTTTGGCTCAGTAGTGCAAAAGATGAACAGTGTTTAAATGAATACGACTTAATCGATGAATATCTTTGGCCCAGAGTAAAAGATGAACAGTGTTGAGATGAAATACGACCGATCGATGAATATCTTTGGCCAGAAGTAAAAAGATGAATGTTTGATTTGAGATGAATATCGATTGATGTTACAGGGATAAAATATTGATGATGGACCGTTAAATTCATAGATTATAGTAGATTTCATTCTCTACGAACTCTTCTATGAATTATTATTTCACTATGAATATTGATCCGAAACTTGTTGTCTATCAGTATTCTATCGATTTTTCCTCATCAAGACTAACGATAATTTGTTGTATATTATCTTAGTCATAATATTCTTTATCGAGCTAGTTGAGCTCACCCTTTTCCTTTTTGTTCCATTCTTCTCGTGAGGCTAGAATATAATGAGTACGAGCCTGGGTATGGAATGAAGGTTTTAGAAAGGATTGTTTAGTAGTCCTCACCATTTTTGTAAAATAATGTATCAATAAATGTGATGAGAATTTATTTGAGTATAAATATTGTCTGTAAGATAATATTTGTATTTAAACTCACAGCTTTACCGTTGTAATAATAAAAAGTTGTAGTTGTTTCGCATCTACGTATCGACAACCCGTAATGGGTGATGTATACCTATTTTGGGGGCGCCACAGCTTGGTATCGAGCTTAGGATACGATCTCCGATGAGATCTAGAATAGAAACCAGAGGGGGAGAGACGAGTAAATCCTTCGCTAGTGTGTCCTACCTAAGCTTATTTGTTAGTTGGTCAAGATATAGGGATATTATGTGATATATTGATTTCCTTAATTAACCCTTGTTTTATGACAATTTTTGAGAATGTCGAATCGAGAATATTAATAAAGGAGTAAATGAGACCGTGGAGATGCCTCAGATTTACCAACGAGGAGAACGTGCAACAGTCGGGCAATGTTCCTCCCGTGAACAACACCATGGAGCGTATGATGAACGAGGGATGTTTAGAAGTTTTTGCAGCTTCACGCAAAATCGCATTTGAGGAGACTCGTGTTCAAAATACAGAGGAAATGATAGCAATTCACGGGTTGTCACAAACAAAGCAGCTTCAAAGAGTCGGGACCACCGTAATTTAAGGGAAAAGCCGATCCGATCACGGCGGAAACACGGGTCAAAACAAATTACCAAGATATTCGATGTCTTGGGATGCACGGAGAACAGAAGGTTCCATTCGCCACCTTTATGTTCCGTGGGCGAGGCAGACCATCGGTGGGAGTCTCAGTGAAGCGCACTCCATCCAAATTCGCACTCAAAGATGTCTTGGGAGACGCTTTCAGAGATTATTTAATGACAAATACTTTCCCGAAAGTGTTCGCTATACGAAGGAAGTGGAGTTCATCGATTATAGCAAAACAACACGACGGTGTCTCAAAGACGAGGCAAAGTTTGCAGAGTTATCCAGTGTTTGCACCTCATTTGGTGGAGAATGAGGAACGATGACGCGGATGTTTCTTAGAGGTTTAAAACCCTAAGATACGCCAAGATCTCATTTCTCATAAACTTTCTTTTTATTCAGATGTTGTAAAATGTGGCTCAATTATTAGAGCGAGATAACGAGTACGGCCAACCGAGGGACCATAACCAGATCGTACTGTAGATAATAGCACAATGTAATAATGATAACTCATGAGAAAGAAACAGACGGACAGAAATGGTAACCACTCGTGTGGTAATCATGGTCATGAAAATGTAAGAAGCGAAGTCGAGAGAGATTTTAAAAGAGGAGATTTAACAACGACTATGTGAAGACGATCTTGGTTTAAAAGAATCGGTTTTAAGGAAGGAGATCGACCACCCATTATATGCTACAAATGCGAAAAGAGGGACATATCACCAAACCGCCCACAACAGCTCAAGGTATGCTATAGTTGTGGAAAGGAAGGACATATCGCCGAGATCAGACGGTAGCGATAAACCTAGTTCAATGGGGACTTTGACTCAAAAGATCGTCCCGTAAAAGTCAAAGTCAACGATTCCGGAAGAGCGCTTTGTTGTGATCGGTCATAATGCGAGGAACCCAAACGAGGTGATTACGGTAAGCTATTTATAAATTCTTGCGAAGTTTATACCTTACTTGATACCGGTGCTACCCATTCATTTATCTCTCCGCATGTGCTCAACGCTTAAACTCGACTCGAGAGAAATTAGACTTCGACCTATCTCGTGGAAACTCCGCTAGAGAAACTTTCATCACATCCACCGCTTATAAATCTTGTTTGATTCAAGTTGGCACCATTACCTTACCCGCCGACCTTATCTCTTTAAAGATACTTGCTTTTGATGTGATTTTAGGATTGATCGTTAACTACTCATCATGCCAAAATTGATTGTTTTCGTAAGGTTGTTAGTTTTCATATTTCTAATCAACCCGTTGTATTTAATTCAAGCAACTAAACCATTAAAATCAATCACCGCCATATCTAATCATAAAGCTATTCGCTTATCGAAAAACGGATGTCAAGCTTTCTTAGCCCATGTTATGGATTTGAATAAAGACACGCCAAATTTGAATAATATTCCCGTTGTTATCGACTTTCCCGACGATTTCAAGAACTTCCTTGCCTACCCCGTAACGTGAAGTTGAATTCTTTATCGATCTTGAACCCGGTACAAAGCCCATTTCTAAAACCCCATATCGAATGGCTCCTATTGAACTTCAGAGTTAAAGGTCCAACTACGTGAATTGTTGGACATTGGTTTCATTCGGCCCCAAGACATCTCCTCGGGGTGCTCCTGCTTTATTTGTAAAAGAAGAAAGACGGGAGTATGCGACTTTGTATCGACTATCGGAATCGAACCATGTCACCATCAAGAATAGGTATCCTCTACCTCGATTGATGACTTGTTTGACCAACAAAGGGGGCACAATTCTTTTCAAAAATCGATCTTCGCTCGATATCATCAAATGAAGATTAGAATCGAGGATATTCCAAAGACCGCCTTCGAAACTCCCAGATGGGCATTATGAATTTTAGTCATGTCTTTCTGACTAACTAATGCTCCTCAAGCTTTCATGGATATGATGAACCGAGTATTCAAGGAATATTTGATCATTGTTGTCAGTTTTATTGATGACATCCTTATATATTCCAAAAGTCGTGAAGATCATGAGCACCATTTGAAGTCGGTACTCCAAAGGCTTCGTGAAAACCAACTATATGCCAAATTGAAGAAATGCGAGTTCGCTTGAGGAAGTAGCATTTCTCGGGCATGTGGTGTCAAAACACGGAGTATCTGCTGATCCGCCAAGATCAAGCAATACAAAGTTGGGAGCAACCAAGCTTGCGGATCAAGTACGAGCTTTTTGGGCTTAATGGTTATTATCGAGATTCGTGGAAGGGTTTTCTAATCGCTACTCCATTAACTCAATTAACTCTTGAAAGGATACAAAATTGCTTTGGGCGAAGAATGCGAGAAAAGTTTCCAAGAGCTTAAGAGGAGACTTATTTCTAAGACTGCTTTCTAACAATACCATCCGTTCTTGATGGATTTGTTATCTACAACGATGCTTCGTGCAAAGGGTTAGGATGTGTTCTCATGCAACGGGGAAAGTCATAGCCTATGCCTCGCGACAACTTAAAGAGTATGAGAGAAATTATCCTACTCATGATCTAGAGTCATGCAAATGCTGCGCTTAAAGATATGGAGGCACTATCTATACGGGGAGAAAGTGGAGATATATTCGCATCATAAAAGCCTTAAATATTTCTTCACTCAAAAGAACTCAACACGCTACAATGACGCTGGCTCGAGCTATCGAAAGACTACGACCACACTATTCAATACCACCCTCGGTAAAGTTTAACGTGGTAGCCGATTTATCGAGTAGAAGATCATATGCGGAACGAAAAGCGATGATGTCAAGTATACGACAGAGCCAACTTTAATAGAAAAGTTAAGGTTGCTTTCGCCACCCCAATCTTGAGCGATGCGCATGAAGAAGAAAGTACAAGAAGGAGCTATTCCTAAGCGAGAATCGATGAAGAAGGAATACTTCGAGTCCACTCTAGACTTTCAGTGTTCCTAACGACTGATTTGAAGTACAAGATTATGATGGAGGCACACAATACACCATTTGCAATCCATCCTCGAAGTACTAAAATGTATCGTGATCTTCGACATACATTTTGGTGGAATAATATGAAGAGAGAGATTGCAAAGTTTATCTCGATGTGTTTAACTTGCCAACGTGTAAAGGCGAGCATCTAGTACCTAAGGGTCCGCTGCAACCACTTGAGATTCCTAATGGAAGTGGGAACACATTACCATGGATTTCATTACATGGTCTTCCTACTATTTCTCAAGGCATCAATGCTATTTGGGTTATTGTTGATAGATTAACCAAGTCTCGCTTATTTTCGCCGATACTCGGAGACTTATTCTCTTGAACGCCTTGCTAGTATGTACGTAAATGAGATCGTGATGTTGCATGGCATGCCCAGATCCATAGTTTCGATCGCGACCCAAGATTCACTTCAAGATTTTGGGTTAGCTTGCAAAAAAGCTATGGGCACGGATTTGCGATTTAGTTCTAAGATACCATCCCCAAACTACGAACAATCGAGAGAGGACTATTCAAACTCTTGAAGATTTATTAAGACTCGTGGTCCTGAACTTCAAGGGCGCTTGGGATAAGTATTTACCATCAGTGGAATTCTCCTACAACAACAGCTTATCGTGCAAGTATAGTGTGGCTCCATTCAAGCATTATATGGACGAAAAATGTCGCTTCCAATATGTTGGGATGAGGTGGGTGAAGCAACATTGTTGGGACCCGAGTTAAGTACGTATGACTCACCGAAAAGATCCAAATGATTCGACAACGATACAAAACGGCTCAAGATCGACAAAAGAGTTATGCGGATCTTCATCGAAAGGACGTGGAATTTAATGTAGGGATCATGTATTGTCATGAAGTTGCTCCATGGAAGGGAGTTACAAGATTTGGGAAGAGAGGAAAGCTCAATCCACGATTTATCGGTCCATTTCAAATTCTTCGACCGAGTAGGAAATGTAGCCTATAGACTTGCGTTACTCTCGAGTATGTCTCGTGTTCATAATGTGTTTCACATATCCAGATTTCAGAAATATGTGAAAGACCCGAACCACGCTTATCGAAAGTTAGAACCGATGAGATAGCCAAAGACTTAACGTGATGAGGAGGTACCTATCAAGATCTTGGATAGAAGGAGCATGTCCCTACGCCAAGAAAGGTCATACCACAAGTTAAAGTTTTGTGGAGGAATCATGCTATAGAGAAATGACCCGGAATTGAAACGGAAATGAAAGCGAGGTATCCTCACCTTTTCAAACACCAGTATCGTACGCCAATTTCGAGGACGAAATTTCATAAGAAGGGAGGTTGTAAGACCCCAAATTTTTTTTTAAATAAAAAGAATTTCCTTTATTTATTATTTTGAAATAGTAAGGGTTGATTTGATTAATGAGGATAGTTAAGGGTTAAATACGCAAATATTTCAAAATAAGCAAGTGGTTATAAAATATTCATTGTTGTTTGGGAATATTCGTTTGGTCGTGGAATATTCAGATCGCTTGGGAATATTCGTGACGACGCCAAGCCCATGTGTGGGCCCCATAACTTGAAAGCGATTGGATGAAGAAAACGACAAATATAAGTCAAGTTAAAAATAACTAACTACAGTAGTTGTTACCAAGTTAAGATCGCTTGAATACCCGTGGTTAAAATACAAGAATAATACGCGTGGTCGCATAAAGAAGACACCAGATCGCACAAGATTGTTGAATTATTGATCCTTACGTAGCAAGAAGGCACTACTCAATAATTTTCAAGTAGTTATCGCTCAATATTTTATTTTATCGATTCAATAATTGCTCAAGGCTGATATTTTATATTATTGTTGTTCAATAATTGTCACCGCATTATTATCTCCATTATCGATCAATAATTCATATTATTTGAATAATATTATTAGATAAAGATTATTGGCAATGTCTAGAAAGTTCTCACAAGGAGAGGTTTGGTCACCTAATCATGCTACCAAGAAGGAGAAATCCTTATCTGAAAGCCCCTCTTCCTCGAAACTACCGTCATTATAATTGTGGATTCTCGTAATATTATTTGTGAATAATTAATTATTGATTCATATGATAAAGAAATATTTATTTTATGTGGATATAAATGATGGATTTATTTATGTGGTTATAAATGAAGAAATTATTGTTGAGGTATTTTATCAAGATTTTACCGATCGGAGGTATTAAAATTAAATCGTGGGTTTCAGATATATTATGGGGTTATAATTTTAATCCGACCGCTTGGATTGTGGTAATTTTTGGGTATGTTATACATACATAAGTTGAATATATGTCCACAAATTTTGAACCGTTAAAATGCACGAATGATTTGTTATGAATTTTAAGAGGTGTCTCCATTCGGAAATTAGGGTTATAATTGATTTTGGTGGAAAATTCTAGAATTGAGTGGGCCCCACTTGTGGTTGGTGAAGAAATGTGCTGAATTTTATTTCAAATGTGGTGGTGGCAATAGTAGCGTGTAAAGCCATCGTGCAGCAGTGTCAAGTCTGCTTCTACGGCTAACATTTTCCTATAAATAGAGGGCTGTTAGAATTGAAAATCACACCGTAAACAAAGTTTTCTCTTTCTCTCTATATATTGTTGAGCGATTTTGTGAGTATTTAGATACTTTGAGAGTTGTTGCTCAAGATAAGTTTCATTCAAAGATCACTTCCGACCTTTCCTTCCGGTAATCGATTCTTTGAGGTAAGGGATATTATTTTTTTCAGAATGATATTATTTCTTCAATATCATTACGTTGAAATGTCGATCCAAGTTTTTATCAAATTTGGAACTTTTTCATGCTCTGGGGTTACTATTCATGAGTTACTATTCACGAAGTTACTATTCATGAGTTACTATTCACGAAGTTACTATTCACGAGTACTATTCATGAAGCGTGAAAATGTTTTTTTTGTGAAATTTCTATCTTTTGTGTGTCGGAGTTACTATTCACGATACTAAGACTATTCACGATATAATACACTATTCATTCAATCAAAAAATAAAATTTCTTCTTTTCGTCTAAAATATCTATTCGGATACTAGCTTTGATTGTATCCATGTTTTGATCATTCTTGAATTTTACACCACTATGATTATTTTTGAGGTATTGTTGATATGGATAAAACAAAGTACTAATCATTAATCCTTAATCATTTTGTTTCACCGGATTCGTTTCTTTTTAAAATATTTTCATCATCCTCGCCTTAAATGATGATATTATTGAATATCTTCGCCCCAGTAGTGCAAAGATGAATGATTTCTCAAGAATATCTTTGGCCCAGTAGTGCAAAGATGAACAGTGTTTAAATGAATACTACTTAATCGATGAATATCTTTGGCTCAGAGTAAAGATGAACAGTGTTGAGATGAATACGACCGATCGATGAATATCTTTGGCCTCAGAGTGCAAAGATGAATGTTTGATTTGAGATGAATATCGATTGATGTTACAGGATAAAATATTGATGATGGATCTGTTAAATTCATAGATTATAGTAGATTTCATTCTCTACATAACTCTTCTATGAATTATTATTTCACCATGCGAATATTGATCCAAAACTTGTTGTCTATCAGTATTCTATCGATTTTTTTCCTCGTCAAGACTAACGATAATTTGTTGTATATTATCTTAGTCATAATATTCTTTATCGAGCTAGTTGAGCTCACCCTTTTCCTTTTTGTTCCATTCTTCTCGTGAGGCTAGAATATAGCGAGTACGAAGCCTGGGGTATGGAATGAAGGTTTTAGAAAGGATTGTTTAGTAGTCCTCACCATTTTGTAAAATAATGTATCAATAAATGTGATGAGAATTTATTTGAGTATAAATATTGTCTAGAAGATAATATTTGTATTTAAACTCACGCTTTCATCGTTGTAATAATAAAGTTGTAGTTGTTTCGCACCATGTATTGACAACTCGTAATGGGTGATGTATACCTATTTTGGGGGCGCCACATCTTTGGCCCAGAGTAGCAAAGATAAATATTTGATTCCGTATGTATATTGATTGATGTTACGAGAATAAAAGATAGATTTATGAACTTTTAAATTCATACATAGTAAGATAGTAGTTTGCATTCTCTACTTAACTCTTCTAATGAATTATTATTTCACCGCGAATATTGATTTAAAAACTTGTTGTCTATTGTATTCTATTAGATTTTTCCTCGTCAAGACTAATGATAATTTGTTGTATATTATCTTAGTCATAATATTCTTTATCGGGCTAGTTGAGCTCACCCTTTTCCTTTTTGTTCCATTTTTCTTCTCGTGAGGCGAGAATATAAATGAGTACGTAGTCTGGGTATGGAATGAAGGTACTAGAGAGAGTTGTTTAGTAGTCCTCACCATTTTGTAAAATAATGTATCAATAAATGTGATGAGGATTTATTTGAGTATAGATATTGTCTGAAAGATAATATTTATATTCAAACTCACGCTTTCTCATTGTAATAATAAAGTTGTAGTTGTTTCTATACCATGTATTGACAACTCGTAATGGGTGATGTATACCTATTTTATGGGCGCGCCACATATGCATTTGATCCTTGCTCTATATCGGTTCGGATCTTAAGCTCACCCCTTATCCAACTCACCCGAGCTTACCCCACTTTAGCGATGGTCCCATGATTAAGTTCGGTATACAACCGTCAATCATACTTTTAGCGACGCTTATATGTTGTCCGTCGCTAAAAATATGACGACGATTATCAGATAACCGGAATCGTCTTTCGTTCGTCTGCGAGACCCTGCATTTTATGAATAAAGATTTTATTTTCTTGAAATATTTTTTTGAATATTATGGTGTGGATTTGAATAATGTTATAGTTGTGGGTAGTATTTATAAATTTTACAAAGTATGCAAGTTGTCATATTATATTCGATTGGTCGAGGAATATTTGTTTTATCGAGAGAATATTCGTGCAACTAAGACAATCATCAGTGGACCTCAAGAACTTAATTATCATTTTAATGAGAAAACGACAAAAATATTTTATTAAAAATAACAATGGAAGTTTTACCGTTAATAATGTTGAACTACTCCTAGAGTAAAAGTACAAAGAATACGTGTGGTTGCATAAGAAGACACTGTATTGATTATCGATGCTTATGTGATAAGTCACCATTTTGTTTTATTGGTATTATTAATGTAATAAAACAAAATACTTTTATAAAGTTATTCTATAAATAGAATATATTATATTCTATTATGATAAAGTGTCTGTGATAGTGTTTTTGCATAGTAAAATCTTTTTATATAAAATGTAATACTTTTATAAAGTTATTCTATAAATAGAATATATTATATTTTATTATGCATAAGGTTGCATAGTGTTTGCATAGTATTTTGCATAGTAAAATCTTTTTTTTATATAAAACAAAATACTTTTATAAAGTTATTTGTTTTATTAGACAATAATTAGAATATATTATATTTTATTATGCATAAGTGTTTTGATAAGGTCTGCAGATAAGTGTTTGCATAGTAAAATCTTTTATAAAGTTATTCGTTTTATTATATTATAAATAGAATATATTATATTTTATTTAAAAGATTTTGCTTTAAATATAAACCGTCAGATTAAAGTAAATCAATCTGGACCGCTCATGAGTTAGTTACTATTATGCGTATCCATTTTTTTATAAATGTAAGCTCATTCATTCATTATTTCTTCACGAATTCACCAAACTCTGTAGAGAGAAACTATAGAGAGAAAAAAGAAAAGTGTTCTCGCTACTTCACTACTTTTATATCCAAAGACTTTCTCTTCTTAAGGTAGGAATATTATTTGTTGTACTCGTATGGGGTACTCTTTCTTTCTTATTTATGAAGAGAACTTCATTATTCCATTCTTTATTATTCGCTGAATAATCAGATACGCCAAGCTACCCTATACTTAGTGAAATTCTTCTGTTATTCCATTCTTTATTATTATGTTGGAATAACCTATCTATGCAAAGTACTGCATATATGATGAAATTCTTCTAATATTCCATTCTTTATTATTCTGTTAGAATAATCAGATACGCCAAGCTACCCTATACTTGGTGAAATTCTTCTATTATTCCATTCTTTATTATTATGTTAGAATAACCTGCCTACGCAAAGTAATCGCATACATGGTGAAATTCTTCTAATATTCCATTCTTTATTATTATGTTGAATATCCCGTCTGCAATGCTTTTGTCGCCAGACCGAAAGTAGTATGCACACAAGTCAATCATGTTTGATGATAAAGCATATACTTTGTAACAATCTTATTCATTTATTAATAAAAAAAATATTAATTTATTAAAGGCTTTTAAATTATCTACATGATGCTGTTTTATAATATGTGATAAACCCATAGTTTTAAGCAATGCTTTTAGAATAATGATGATGATCATTCTAATGAGATCTAAATTCTTAGAAAGCTTAAAACTAAAATAGTTCCCAATCATCGATTACTAAATCGGGGATTAGTGAATCCGGATAGATTGGTACATACGCTGTCATTTCATCGGATGAGGATGATTGATCTCACGATCATTTGTGTGGAGACACTAAAGCAAGTATGTAGGTGCTTATTAGAGAATAAGTTCAATTTAACGCGGCTCGCTAAGGAATACCTAATGGAGTTTTACTTGTCATGTCAATAGAATTCTCAGAAGTGATGTAAAGACAAGTAATCCTTGACTTGAGATCATCATAGTATCTTGTGTATGATGAGTTATACTTTGACTTATTCCTTAAGACCCTTAGGGTATATCAAAGGGTATGCTTGGGTATAATAAGTCAGTATACGGAGATAATGTATGATCAATAAAGAATCTACCACTTCTAATAAAAGAAGAGAAATGTCCTATGTGATTCGATAAATGACAACCCAAAGAGTCCTCGGCTTAAGCGTAATGAAATTAGAAAGGAGTTTCTAATTTGCATTATTTGAGTCAGGCATTTAAGAGTCGAAATACATATAATTAAATAAAATAAGACTTGACAAAGAATTCCATGCCTTATATTTAATCGGGACATCAGATGCGGAAGGATTGAATCAGCATTTAAACTATTTACTCAAAGGTTCTTTTATGATTAATGTTGAAATCTATATTATCCGGAAAGTCGCTTTGATCGCTAGGAGGCTTATCTCTATCAGAGAATAAATATTATTTATTTAAATAAATTAATTATTTAATTTATTTATTTAAATAAGATTAAATTGTTCTAATTGATTTATTCACAACCTAGCTTAATACGGAGAACCTAAAGGGTCACACCATAAAAGGAAAGAATAATTATTTAAGAAGTTAATGGCATAATCGTAATAATATGTTATGTATATATAATTTAATCTATGGTGATAGAATAAATTAAATAGCTTAATATTTATTATTTAATATTTTAGAAATATTAAATATAAATTAATAAGAGGAGTCTTATTAATATTATTATAATTATTATTATTTTAATTTCTAAAAGAGTTTAGGAATTAATTTAATATAAGTACTTTCATTTATTCTTAATTGATTAGGAAGGAAAATTAGTTAAAGGAGTTTAATTAATTATCCCTAATAAGATTATGGAGCTTAATTAATTAAAAGAATTTAATTAATTAAAACCCAATTCCTTAATTGTTAAGGTGGGTTGCCCACATCTATAAATAAGAGGAGTCTTATTACGGGTGATGGGGTTGTTGACTTTTTACAACATACTACATAATTCCAATTTGTTGGAGAGACGCTCTTTTCTATGTAGATAGAAAACTAGGGTCGAGCCAATACCCTTCTTCTTCAATCTTTATTTTTCCTCGGTGGATCACCTCTGTGAGGCCAAACATATGGGTGGCTAACGCTGATCAAAGGAAGGAACCAAACCCGTGGATTCAAGTCGAACGCGAAAGGATTTGGAGGTGAACTTGTACCGAGGAAGCTCGATCTTCAAGGGTATGATTTTATTCTTTATCTTTTCGCTTAATTAATAATTATGCATAAAGGGTGATCCGTATATGGTTTGTAAATTTTAAACTCGATTTTTCACGCTTTCAGATTTTTTGTGCAATTTGATCACAAGATATTAATATTACAAACCTAATAAAGACTCGGTTCCGTTATTTATTATTCTCGCTTGGAATAACTCGCTGCGTAAGGCGACGCCATCGTTGAAAAATAGGTATACATCACCCATTCTTCTTCTCGAAACGAGTTGATCAGATATATATTGTGTACGTAAACAACTACAACTTTATTATTACAACAAGAAACGCCCCAAAATAGGTATACATCACGGAGTTTAAATACAAATATTATCTTCTGAAAAATCTGTATAATATTTATACTCAAATAAATCCTCATCACATTTATCGATACATTATTTTACAAAAATGGTGAGGACTACTAAACAATCCTTTCTAAAACCTTCATTCCATACCCCGACTTGCACTCGCTTATATTCTCGCCTCCCGAGAAGAATGGAACAAAAGGAAAAGGGTGAGCTCAACTAGCTCAAGAAAGAATATTACGACTAAGATAATATACAACAAATTATCGTTAGTCTTCAACAGGAAAAATTTAATAATAATACAATAGACAACAAAAGTTTTAAATCAATATTCGCAATGAAATAATAATTCATTGTAGAGTTAAGTAGAGAATGAAATCTACTATAATCTATGAATTTAAAAGTTCATCATCATCTTTTATCCCCGTAGAACATCAATCAATATTCATCTCAAATCAAATATTCATCTTTGCACTACAGCCAAAGATATTCATCAATCGGCCATGTTCATCTAAACACTGCTCATCTTTGCACTACAGCCAAAGATATTCATCACTTGGTCATGTTCATTTAAACACTGCTCATCTTTGCACTACAGCCAAAGATATTCTTCAGAATCATTCATCTTCAGACTACAAAGCCAAAGATATTCAATAATATCATCATTTAAGACCGAGGATGATGAAAATATTTTTAAAGAACGAATCCAAAGGAAACAAAATGACAAGGATTAAGGATTAATGATTCGTATTTTGTTTTATCCATGTCCAACAATACCTCAAAAATAATCATAAAGGTGTAAAATTCAAGAATGATCAAAACATGGATACAATCAAAGCTAGTATCCAAAATAGATGTTTTGACAAAAAGAAGAAATTTTATTTTTTGGTGAATAAGTGTCAGATACGTGAATAAAGGTCAGATACGTGAATAAGGCCAGATACGTGAATAAGAACTACATGAATACAAACCACACCAAAAGATAGAAATTCCACAAAAAAAAATATTTTCACGCTTCATTTAATAAGACTCGTGAATAAGAATCGTGAATAAGAAACTCATGAATAAGAAACTCGTGAATAAGAACTCATGAATAGTAACCCCGATATGAAAAAAGTTCCAAATTTGATAAAAACTTCAGATCAATATTTCAAAGATAATGATATCAAGAAATAATATCATTACGAAAAAAAATAATATCCCTTACCTCAAAGAATCAAGATTTCTAAGGAAAGGCTCAAGTGATGTCGAATGAAACTTGATCGAATCAAAGAACTCTCAAAGTATCTAAATACTCACAAAATACGCCAATAATATAGAGAGAGAAAGAGAGAAAACTTTGTTTCGTGTGATTTTCAATTCTAACTTAAATTTCTCTATTTATAGAAAAATGTTAATTACCAAGGCATTTCGACCAAGCACCCGATGGCTTTACTCGCTACTATTGCCACCCACCACATTTGAAATAAAATTCAGCACATTTCTTCACCAACCACAAGTGGGGCCCCACTCAATTCTAGAATTTTCCACCAAAATCAATTATAACCCTAATTTCCTAATCGACACCTCTTAAAATTCATAACAAATCATTCGTGCATTTTTAATCTGCTCAAAATTTTGTGGACATATACTCAACTTATGTATGTATAACATACCCAAAAATTACTATTATCCAACTATTGGATTAAAAATTATAACCCCGCAATATATCTCAAAACCCCGATTTAATTTTTAATACCTCCAACTGCAAAATACCGATAAAACACCTCAACAATAATTTCTTCATTTATAACCACATAAATAAATCCATCATTTATATCCACATAAAATAAATATTTCTTTATCATATGAATCAATAATTAATTATTCACAAATAATATTACGTAATCACAATTATGACAACCAGCCGCTCCTGTGAAAGCAGGGGCTTTCCGATAAGGATTTCTCCTCATCGCAAGCAATTAGGTGACCAAACCTCTCCTCGATGTAACTTTCTAGACATCGCCAATAATGCTATCTAATAATATTATTCAAATAATATGAATTATTGATCCGATAATGGAGATAATGTGCAAAGACAATTATCAAACAACAATAATATAAAATATCAACGCAAAGAATTATCGAATCAATAAAATAAAATATCGAATAAGAATTCATCGTGAAAATTATCGAGTAGTGGCCTTCACGTAAGGATCAATAATTCAACAATTGCGGCAACACCGCAAAGCCATCGCGTAACCACGCCAGACATCGTATTTTAACCACCGGTATTCCAACAAGATTAATTGTGAATAACTACGCCAAGTTATTTTTAACCAACTTATATTTGTCGCTTTCTTCATCCAATCGCTTCACATGGGCTCACACACATGGTCATACTGCATCGCATTTAATATTCCCGACAAAGATTTAATATTCCACGACCAAAACTAATATTCCCCGACAAAATGAATATTTTATAACCACTTGCTTATTTTGAAATATTTGCATTTTTAACCCTTAACTATCCACATTAATCAAATCAACCCTTACTATTTCAAAATAATAAATAAAGGAAATTCCTTTTATTTAAAAAATTTCGGGTCTTACAACCTCCCTCCTTATGAAATTTCGTCCTCTAAATCGACGACGCACTGGTGTTTTCAAAAGGTGAGGATACCTCGCTTTCATTTCCGCTTCCAATTCCTGTGTCATTTCTCTATAAAGATGATTCCTCCACAAAACTTTAACTTGTGGTATGACCTTTCATACAGTAGGACATGCTCCTTCCTATCCAAGATCTTGACAGTACCTCCTCATACGCTAAGTCTTCTATTATCTCGTCCTGCTTCTAACTCAATAACGTGGTTCGGTCTTTCACATATTTACGGTACGATATGTGAAACACATTATGAACACGAGACATACTTTGAGGTAACGCAAGTCTATAGGCTACATTTCCTACTCGGCCAAGAATTTGAAATGGACCAATAAATCGTGGATCGAGCTTTCCTCTCTTCCCAATCTTGTAACTCCTTCCATTGAGAGCAACTCGCAACAATACACGATCCCCTACATTAAATTCCACGCCCTTTCGATGAAGATCCGCATAACTCTTTTGTCGATCTTGTGCCGCTTGTATACGCTGTCGAATCATTCGATCTTTTCTTTAGTCATATCGTATTAACTCTCGTCCCCAACAATGTTGCTTCACCCACCTCATCCCAACATATCGAGAAATCCACATTTTCGGCCCATATAATGCTTCAATGGAGCCACACCTATACTCGCTCGATAATCGTTGTCAGTAGGAGAATTCCACCAATGGTAAATACTTATCCCAACTACCCTTGAAGTCTAGGACACGTAGTCTTAATAAATCTTCAAGAGTTTGAATAGTCCTCTCGATTGTCCGTCTGCTTGGGGATGGTATGTCAACTAAATCGCAAACTGCGCTCATAGCTTTTTGCAAGCTAACCCAAAATCTTGAAGTGAATCTTGGGTCACGATCCAAACTATGGATACAGTATGCCATGCAACCTCACAATCTCATTTACGCATATACTAAAGAAGACGCTCAAGTGAATAAGTCTCCGTGACGGCAAGAAATGAGCGTACTTGGTTAATCTATCAACAATAACCCAAATAAAGATTGATGCCTTGAGAAACCGTAGGAAGACCCGTAACGAAATCCATGGTAATGTGTTCCCACTTCCATTCCTAATCTCAAGTGGTTGCAATGGACCCTTAGGTACTAGATGCTCCGCCTTTACACGCTGGCAAGTTAAACACATCGAGATAAACTTTGCAATCTCTCTCTTCATATTATTCCACCAAAATGTATGTCAAGATCACGATACATTTTAGTACTTCCAGATGGATTGCAAATGGTGTATCAGTGTGCCTCCATCATAATCTTGTACTTCAAATCGTAGTCGTTAGAACACAAAGTCTCAGAGTGGACTCAAGTATTCCTTCTTCATCAATTCTCGCCCCTAATAGCTCCTTCTTGTACTTTCTTCTTCATACGATCACCTCCCGGCCTGCGGGCTCGAGCAACCTTAACTTTTTCTATTAAAGTCGGCTCTACGCGAGATACTTGACATCATCGCACTCGCTCCTCGCATACGATCTTCTACTCAACGCGCCACCACCACGCTCGCTTTTACTGTGATGGTATCAATAGTGTGGTCGTAGTCTTCAATAGCTCGAGCCAACGTCACCGCCGCATGTCGAGTTCTTTTGAGTGAAGAAATATTTAAGGCTTTTATGGTCCTAATATATCTCCACTTTCTCCCCATATAGATAAGGCTTCCATATCTTTAACAATGAAACGATCACCGCTAACTCTAGATCACGAGTAGGATAATTCCTCTCATACTTTTTTTGTTGTCGCGAGGCATAGGCTATGACTTTCCCACGCTGCATGAGAACACATCCTAACCCTTTGCCTCAAGTATCGTCAGAGATAACAAATCCATCCGAACCAGATGGTATTGTTGTAACAAAATAAATAAGTCTCCTCTTAAGCTCTTGAAACTCTTCTCGCATTCTTCATTCCAAACGAATTTTGTAGATCCTTCCGAAAGTTAGCCGAAGTTAATGGAGTAGCGATTCGAGAAAACCCTTCCACGAAATCCCGATAATAACCAAATAAGCCCAAAAGCTACGTGATTTCACCACCGACTTTTGCTGTTCCCAACTTCAGATTGCTTCAATCTTCACGGATCAACAGATACTCCATGTTTTGACACTACATGCCCAAGAAAGGCTACTTCCTCGCCGTAACTCGCATTTCTTCAATTTGGCATATAGTTGGTTTTCACGGGCCTTCGAGTACCAAATTTCAAATGGTGCTCATGATCTTCACGACTTTTGAATATATAAGGATGTCATCAATAAAGACAACAACGAATCGATCCAAATATTCCTCAATACTTGGCTCATCATATCCATGAAAGTCAGCAGGAGCATTAGTTAGTCCGAAAGACACGACTAAGAATTCATAATGCCCATACCGAAGTTCTCAAGGCGCTTTCGAATATCCTCGCCTAATTTTCAAATTGATGATATCCGTAAATCTAAGATCGATTTTTGAAAAGAATCAGGCCCTCAGAATCGGGTCAAACAAGTCATCAATACGAGGTAGAGGATACCTATTCTTGATGGTGACATGGTTCAATTCCCGATAGTCAATACAAAGTCGATACTCCCGCCTTTTCTTTTTTTACAAATAAAACAGAGCACCCCAAGGAGATGTACTAGATTTAATGAAACCGATGTCCAACAATTCCTCGTAGTTGACCTTTAACTCCTCAAGTTCAATAGAGCCATTCGATATGGGTTTTAGAAATGGGCTTGTACTCAAAGTTCAAGATCAATAAAGAATTCAACTTCACGCTCGGGGTAGACCGGAAGTTCTTCGAAATACGCCGTGAAAGTCAATAACAACAGAAATATTATTCAAATTTGACGTGTCTTTATTCAAATCCATAACATGGGCTAAGAAAGCTCGACATCCGCTTTTCAATAAACGAATAGCTTTATGATTAGATATGATAAATTGATTGATTTTAATGGTTTAGTTGCTTGAATTGCATAACAAAGTCAAGTTAGAATATGAAAACTAACAACCTTACGAAAACAATCAATTTTGGTACGATGAGTAGTTAACCAATCAATCCCTAAAATCACATCAAAAGCAAGTATCTTTAAAGAGATAAGGTCAATGTAAGGTAATGGTGCCAACTTGAATCAAACAAGATTTATAAACAAAGTGATGTGATGAAAGTTTCTCCTAACTGAGTTTCCACAGATAGATCAAAGTCTAATTTCTCCTGAGTCAAGTTTAAACGCTGAGCACAAGCAGAGAGATAAAATGAATGGGTAGCACCCCAGATCAAGTAAGGTATAAACTTCACAAGAATTTATAAATAGCTTACCCGTGATCACCTCGCTTGGGTTCCTCGATTATGACCAAATACAACAAACGCCTTTCCCTAATCGCTGACTTTCGACTTTTCTCGGGATGTTTTTCGAGTCACCGTCCCTCACGAACTAGGTTTCGCCATCGCATAATCTCGAGCGATATGTCCTTCCTTTCCACAACTATAGCATACCTTGAATCTGTCAGGGCGCTTGACCGATATGTCCTCTTTTCCGTGATTTGTAAGATACGACCGGTGGTCGCTTCTCCCTTGTAAACCGCTTGTCACGCAAGACCGCTGCCTTCACATAGTCGCTGTTAAATCTCCTTTTTAAAATCTCCTCCCGACTCGCTTCTTCTATTTTCACGACTATGATTACCACCAGAGTGGTTACCATTTCGTCCCGCCTCGCTTTTCTCCGCAGTTATCATTATTCTGCTGATCGCCATCTCCGGTACGATCCTCGTTATGGTCCTCAACCGACGTACTCAAGTATCTCGCCTAATAATCGAGCCCTGCTTACAACATCCTAATAAAGAGAAAGTTTATGAGAAATGAGATATCGACGACGCCGTTTCAAACCTCTAAGAAACATCCGCTATACGCTCCTCATTCTCCACCAAATGAGGTGCAAACCTCGATAACTCGCAAACTTTGCCTCGCATCGAGACACCGCCATGTTGTTTTGCTCTAATCTGATGAACTCCACTTCCTTCATATACGACGAACACTTTCGTGAAAGTATTTGTCATTAAATAGTCTCAAACGCCTCCCAAGACATACGCCGAAAAGCGGCCGATGGGTACGCTTCACGCATCTCCCACCAAGAGAGTCCCGCCGCCACTTTTAACATAAAGGTGGCGAATGGAACCTTCGTTCTCTCCGCATCCCAAGACATCGAATATCTTGGTAATTTGTTTGACCCATGTTTCCGCCATGATCGATCCGCTTTCCTTAAATTCGTGGTCCCAACTTTTGAATCGCATCGTCAGGATAACCCGTGAATTGCTATCATTTCTCCTCAGATTTTGAACACGAAGTCTCCTCGTCTCGATTTTGCATGAACCGCAAAAAGCTTCTAAACATCCCCTCGCTCATCATCTCGCTCAAGGTGTTGTTCACAGAGAGAACATTGCCACCACAGCACGCTCTCCTCGCTGGTAAAGACAGCATCATCTCCACTGGCCTCATTTACTCCATCATTAATATTCTCAATGACATTCTCAAATCATCATAAAACAAGGGTTAATTAAGGAAATCAATATATCACATAATATCCCTATATACCGACTTCAACTAACAAATAAGCTTAGTAGACACACTAACAAGGATTTACTCTGCCTCCCTCCTAGTTCTATTCCCCGATCTCCGCCAGAGATCATATCCCTAAGCTCGATACCAACCGCGACGCCCCCAAAATAGTATACATCACCCATTCTCGAAAGTCACAATACATGGTACGTAAACAACTACAACTTTATTATTACAACAAGAAATCTGTGAGTTTAAATACAAATATTATCTTCTGTATAATATTTATACTCAAATAAATCCTCATCACATTTATCGATACATTATTTTACAAAATGGTGAGGACTACTAAACAATCCTTTCTAAAACCTTCATTCCATACCCCACTCGCATCTCGCTATATTCTCGCCTCCCCGAGAAGAAAAATGGAACAAAAGGAAAAGGGTGAGCTCAACTAGCTCAAGAAGAATATTACGACTAAGATAATATACAACAAATTATCGTTAGTCTTCAACAGGAAAAATTTAATGTAATACAATAGACAACAAATTTTAAATCAATATTCGCAATGAAAATAATAATTCATTGTAAGAGTTAAGTAGAGAATGAAATCTACTATCTTCTATGAATTTAATTAAAAGTTCATCATCAATATTTTATCCCCAGAACATCAATCAATATACATCTCAAATCAAATATTCATCTTTGCACTACAGCCAAAGATATTCATCAATCGGGTCATGTTCATCTAAACACTGCTCATCTTTGCACTACACTAAGGCAAAGATATTCATCACCACATGTTCATTTAAACACCTGCTCATCTTTGCACTACAAAAGCAAAGATATTCTTCAGAATCATTCATCTTTGCACTACAACAGCCAAAGATATTCAATAATATCATCATTTAAGACCGAGGATGATGAAAATATTTTAAAGAAACGAATCCAAAGGAAACAAAATGACAAGGATTAAGGATTAATGATTCGTACTTTGTTTTATCCATGTCCAACAATACCTCAAAAATAATCATAAGTGGTGTAAAATTCAAGAATGATCAAAACATGGATACAATCAAAGCTAGTATCCAAAATAGATATTTTGGACAAAAAGAAGAAATTTTATTTTTCTATGAATAAAGGCCAGATACGTGAATAAAGGCCAGATACGTGAATAAAGGCCAGATACGTGAATAAGACCGTATACATGAATAAGAAACCGACACCAAAAGATAGAAATTCCACAAAAAAACATCTTCACGCTTCATTAATAAGACTCGTGAATAAGAATCGTGAATAAGAACTCATGAATAAGAACTCGTGAATAAGAACTCATGAATAGTAACCCCTATATGAAAAAGTTCCAAATTTGATAAAAACTTCAGATCAATATTTCAAAGATAATGATATCAAGAAATAATATCATTACGAAAAAAATAATATCCCTTACCTCAAAGAATCAAGATTTCTAAAGGAAAGGCTCAAGTGATGTCGAATGAAACTCAGACCGAATAAAGAACTCTCAAAGTATCTAAATACTCACAAAATACGCCAATAATATAGAGAGAGAAAGAGAGAAAACTTTGTTTCGTGTGATTTTCAATTCTAACTTAAATTTCTATTTATAGAAAATGTTAGCTCATTTAATATAATAAGGCATTTTATTAACCTCACACCGATGGCTTTTACCTCGCTACTATTGCCACCCACCACATTTGAAATAAAATTCAAACACATTTCTTCACCAACCACAAGTGGGGCCCACTCAATTCTAAAATTTTCCACCAAAATCAATTATAACCCTAATTTCCTAATCGTATACCTCTTAAAATTCATAACAAATCATTCGTGCATTTTTAATCTGCATCCAAAATTAGGTATACATCACCCATCTTGGGTATACATCACCCATCTTCGACGCCATACATGGTACATGTAATTTAAATACAACTTATTAACATAACTGCTGTACAATACGACATAAACCGTGAGTTTAAATACAAATATCGCCTACTAGATATTATACAAACTCAAACAAAAGTCCTCATTATAGCTTATTATCACACTATTTTACGTAATTAGTGAGGACTACTAATGCTATCTTCAGTGACCATCACTGCTTCCCCGACTCGTCCCAAATTATATTATCATTTCCTCAAAGAGAATAAAGGAAAGAAAGGGGTGAGCTCAACTAGCCCAAGAAGAAATATTACGACTAAGATAATGCGTAATAAATTATCAATAGTCTTCAATAATGTTAAACCGATAAAATACAATAGATAAACCAGCTTAAATCATAATGAATATGCAATCCATTAAAAGAGTCAAGTAGAAAATAAAGTCTACTATCTTTTAGGTTTTAAAAGGTTTTTCATCATCGTTATAGCCGAGACTCACTTTTAATAAATATTCCACATCATCGAATCACCCCTCGCACTACTACGCCCAAGGATATTCTTTAAGATTACGACCACAATTATTCATGCACTACGCCAAGAATATTTGTGTATTCATTAATGGTCATGATCATGCCAACAATCGGCCCATCAATGCACTACTACCAATCGAGGATTTTTACCACATCATTTGTAACATTACTACTATGATTACAATCGGTCATAGTCTCTCGTCATAATCATACCAAGTCCATCTATGCACTACAAAGCCACGTATGACTTTCAAAAAATATAAACATGAGGATGATGACAATGATATAAGAATTCAATAAAACAAGTTCAAGAATTATTTTATCCAGAATTATTAACGCCCAAATTATCAACATGATACTGCTTTTAGAGAGTAAAATTCAAGAATGATCGTAAGAATATTTTCATGAAAAGATATCGATGAAACGCAAATATCAAGGATATTCTACTAATTTCATGGAGTATAGTAAGTCAAAGTTTTAACCAACCGGGTATAATAAAGAATGGAATAACAAAAGAAATCACCATGCATGCGATAGATCATATGCAGCATGTGTTATTCCAATGTAATAATAAATAACTAACCAAAGTCGTGAAATTCACAATCGGCTGTGATGTTCCAATGTAATAATAAAGATGGAACCAGATCCTGTAAAACACACGTATAGATATTCCAATGTAATAATAAAGATTTTAACCAGTCCTGTAAAACACATGCATGTGATGTTCCAATGTAATAATAAAGATTTTAACCAGTCCTGTAAAACACACGCATGTGATGTTCCAATGTAATAATAATAAAGATTTTAACCAGTCCTGTAAAACACACATGCATGTGATGTTCCAAATGTAATAATAGAAGAATGTCACCAAGTATAGGGTAAACCACTTATACAAAGTTATTCCAATGTAATAATAAGCAATGGAATAACAATGCTTCTTTTCATTAATAAGAAAGAATAACACCCCTTACATTTGGTAGAGATTGAATATCGCAAAGAAGCAGTAAGAATAAAATACTCTTCTTCTTTCTCTTATTCTCTCTATACTTTCTCTCTCTATAGCTCAATGAATTCGTGAAAAATAATGAAGCCCTAGGCCTCTATTTATAGAAGATTTCTAGCTTAAGACCGCCGTGTGAAAAGGCAAGTGGCTCGACGACCGGTTTCGACGCCTCGTAATGTGAAATGTGAAACGACAAGGTTCGACGCACTCAGAATGTGAAACGACAAGTGGTTCGACGTCTGTAAAGGTAATTACTATTAACGAAGGTAAATACTATCGACGGTAAATACTATTCACAAGGGTAATTACTATCGATTTAAGGTAATTACTATTCACAAGGGTAATTACTATCGATTACAAAGGTAAATTACTATCACGGGTAATACTATTCACATCGGTAATTACTATCGACGAGGTAAATACTATTCACAAGGGTAATTACTATCGATTTAAGGTAAATACTATTCACAAGGGTAATTACTATCGACGGTTAGGTAAATACTATCGACGAAGAGACTCTTAGATGATGACATATATGAGCCCCCATAAAATAATCAAACTTACCACAAATCATTTTTTTTTCATCAACATTTTTAATCTTTCAACAATTATTAATCATTTATAACTTGTCGCCTCAATTATCGATTTAATACTATAACATATTATATGTATGATACCGCGACAATAATCAATCAATAATATAAGAGATATGATGCAAAGAATTATCGAGTAATAATCGAGCATAAATGAAAGTGACTTCTCACGTAAGATCAATAATCAATACCGCAGCTGCTACTACGCAACCACGCCAGACATCGCATTTTTTTACCAATTTGGTAGTTCAACAGCTTTTTAATTGGTGAATACCTCCGCCGTTATTTTTATAAAATATTTTTGTCGCTTTCAATCCGACAATAATTCAGTCAGGGGGTCCACCAATGATTGAGCCATCAGTATTTAATATTCCCTAACAAAAAGAATATTCCCCACCAAACGAATATTTTATAACAACTTGCATACTTTGCAAAATTTATAAATATTACCCACAACTATAATATTATTATATCAAATTTATTCCATAATATTCAAAAATAATATTTATAGAAAAATTCATCTTTATTTATAAAAGTCGGGTCTTACAACCTCCCTTCTTATGAAATTTCGCCTCAAATTAGGGTACGACTGGTATGTCAAGAGGTAAGGATACCTTGATTTCATTTCGCATTCTAACTCCCAAGTCATTTCCTCAACATCGTGGTTCCTCCACAAAACTTCGACTTGAGGTATAACCTCGAGCGTAGAATATGTTCTTTCTTATCCAAAATTTGAACAGAACCTCTTCATACGCCAAATCTTCCGCTATTTCGTCCTGGCTCTAACTCAATAATATGGTTCGGTCTTTCACATATTTACGTAATATAGATATGTGAAAAACGCATGAACACGAGACATATTCAAGCAGAAAGTTGAGTCTATAGCCACGCCCTACTCGATCGAGGATTAAAATGGACCGATGAATCGAGGATTAAGTTTTCCTCTCTTTCCAAATCTTGTAACTCCTTTCCATGGAGCAACTTAACAACACACGATCTCCTATATCGAATTCCACGCCCTTTCACGAAGATCAAGATAACTCTTTTGTCGATTTTGTGAGGTTTTTATACGCTGTTTGATCGCTTGAATCTTTTCCGTAGTCATATACGCATCAACTCCTATTCCCAACAACGCTGCTTCACCCACCTCATCCCAAAGATACCGAGAACGACACTTTCTTCCATACAACGCTCGAATGGAGCCATGCCAATACTTGCTTGATAACCGTTGTTGTAGGAAAACTCCACCAATGGTAAGAACTTGTCCCAACTCCCTCAAATCAAGGACACAGTAGTCTTAATAGATCTTCAAGAGTTTGAATAGTCCTCTCCGATCGTCCGTCTGTCTCGAGGATGATATGCCGAGCTAAATCGTAAGTCCGCGCTCATAGCTTTTTGCAAACTAACCCAAAATCGTGAAGTGAATCTTCGGTCTCGATCGTAAACTATGGATACCGCAGATACCATGCAGCCTTACAATCTCGCTTATGTACATACGAGCAAGACGCTCAAGTGTATAAGTTTCTCGATTTGCAGAAGAAATGAGCGACTTGGTCAATCTATCAACAATGACCCAAATCGCATCAACGCCTTGAGAAACCTTAGAAGACCCCAGAATCGAAATCCATGGTAATGTGCTCCCACTTCCATTCGAATTTCAAGTGGTTGCAATGGACCTTTTGGTACTTGATGCTCCGCTTAACTCGCTGACAAGTTAGACACCTCGAGATAAACAAATATCTCTCTCTCTCATATTGCTTCCACCAAAATGTACGACTTAATATCATGATACATTTTGGTACTCCTGTGATGGATTGCAAATGGTGTGTCAGGCGCCCCATCATGATATTATACTTTAAATCGTGGTCGTTAGAACACAAAAAGTCCGGAGTCGACTCAAGTATTCCTTCTTCATCGATTCTTGCTTCCTAAGATAAGACCTTCTTGCACTTTTCTTCCATAATACGATCACCTCCGTGTCCAGAGCTTGAAAGCAAATTTTTAACTTTATCAATTAAAGTCTGCTTCTACTCAGATACTCGCTTATCATCACACGCGCCCCCCTCGAGTCTTTAATTCTATCTCCATCCTTTGCAAGTCACACAAAATGGGCTCATATACTGACAATATCGCACTCAGATTTCAGATATGATTTTCTACTCAATGCGCCACCACCACGCTCGCTTTTCCAGATGGTATCGATGGTACGATCATAATCTTTCAATAGCCTCAAGCCAACGCCGTTGTCGCATGTCGAGTTCCTTTTGAGTGAAGAAATATTTGAGGCTTTTACGATCCGTGAAGATCTCCACTTTCTCCCCATACAAGTAATGCCTCCAAATTTTAAGTGTAAAGATAAATAAATGCTAACTCTAGATCATGAGTAGGATAATTCCTCTCATATTCTTTGAGTTGTCATGCGAGGCATAGGCTATAACTTTTCCATGTCAGCATAAGAGAACACATCCCAACCTTTTGCTCAATCATCATCAGATGACAAATCCTCCGAGCCGATGGTATTGTCGTAATAAAATAAATAAGTCTCCTCTCGAAGTTCTTGAAAACTCTTCTCACATTCTTCGCCCCAACCGAACTTTGATCTTCCCGAGTCACCGAAATAATGGAATAGCGATTCGAGAAAATCCTTCCACGAATCTCCGATAATAACCAAATTAAACCGAGAAAGCTACGATTTCTATTAATCGATTTAGGTTGTTCCCACTTTTAGCTAGCTTCAATCTTTGGCCGGTCAATGATATTCCACGACTTGATACCACGCGCTCAAGGAATGCTACTTCTTCAAGCCGTAACTCGTGATTCTTCAACTCGCATAAAGCTTATATTCACGGCTTTTGGAGTGTCACCAAGTGTTGCTTTCATGATCTTCACTACTTTTTGGAATAAATAAGGATGTCATCAATAAAGACGACCACAAAGTGATCTAAATATTCCTCAATACTTGCTCATCATATCCATGAAGGCAAAGAGAGCATTAGTCAATCCAAAGGACACGACTAGAATTCATAATGCCCGCATCGAGTTCCGAAAGCCGCCTTTGAATGTCACGGTTTCTAATCTTCAATCGGTGATATCCTAACGAAGATCAATCTTTGAAAAGAATTTGCTCTCAGAATCGGGTCAAACAGTCATCAATACGCGGCAATGGATACCTATTTTTGATGGTGACGGATTCAACTCCCGATAATCAATACAAAGTCGATACTCCCATCTTTCTTCTTCACGAATAGAATGAGAGCACCCCAGGAGAAGTACTAGACTAATAAAGCCAATGTCTAACAATTCCTCGCAGCTGGGTCTTTAACTCCTCAAGTTCAATAGAGCTATTCGACATGGGGGCTTTGGAAATAGGTTTTGTACCGTGTTCAAGGTCGATACAAAATTCAATTTCACGCCTGGGGTAGCCAGAAGTTCTTCTGGGAAATACGCCAGAAATTTATTAACAATAGAAATATCGCTTAAAACCGATTTATTTTTATTTAAATCAGGATATGAGCTAAGAAAGCTTTACATCCGCTTTTCAATAAACGAATAGCTTTTATGGCTTGAGATGACCGTGATTGATTTTAATGGTTTGGTCGTTTGAATTCAAGATAATAGGTCGATTAGGAATATGAAAGCTAACAACCTTACGAAAAAACAATCAATTTTTGTATGATAAGTAGTTAACCAATCAATCCCTTAAATCACGCCAAATGCAAGTATTTTTAATGAAATAAGATCGACAGTAATGTGAGGGTACCGATTTGAACCAAACAAGACTTATAAACAAAGGGATGTAATGAAGGTTTCTCCCAACTGAGTTTCCACAGATAAGTCAAAGTCTAATTTCTCCTGAGTCAAATTTAATCGATGAGCGCAAGTAGAGAAATAAAAGAATGGGTAGAACCCAGATCAAATAAAGTATAGACTTCATTAGAGTTTATGATAAGCTTACCCGTGATGACCTCATTCGATTCTCGCTTTTTCGGGAGGTCACAACAAACGCCTCCTCAGACTACCGGCTTTGAATTTTCTCGACGGCCTTTGGTGCTTCCATCCTAGTCAAATTTGTCTTCTAAACGACAAAATCGAGCTAAGTGACCTTCTTCCACAATTATAACACGCTTTGACTAAGATGACGCAGCTTGATCGATGTGTCCTCTCCTCCGCATTTGAAGCATACGATAGTGGTCTTTCTCCTTCCTTAACAACGGGTGCCAGTGTCGACGCCTTTCCATCATCATTGAATCTCCTTTTTTGAAATGTCCATTCTATTGTTTTGGCCCCGATTACCACCGGTGGTTACCATATCCGCCCGCTGATTCCTCCACGCTTGTTGTCACCGCTCGATGACTATTCTCACCGGTATTATAATTTTGCCACCGCTTCTTTTTTAGTCATATTGACTCATTATCGCTACCCACTAATCGAGCCCTATTTACAACATCCAATACAAACACGCTTTATGAGAAATAAGATGTCGACGATTCCCGCTTCAAACCTCTTAAAACATTCGCGCCATTCTCTTCATTATCCACCAAGTGGGACGAAAACGTGATAACTCCGCAAATTTTGCCTCGATCATGACACTGGCCATATTGTTTTGTTCCAACTTGATAAACTCCACCTCCTTCATGTGGCGTAATACTTTCAGAAAGTATTTGTCGCTGAATGTACCCCCCGAACTTCTCCCAAGATATCTTCAAGACAAAGAAGTCGAGTACGCTTTTACCGATTCCCACCAAGAATCCGCCTCCGCAAGAATATAAAGGCGTAAGTGGAACCTTTTGCTTCTGAGAGCATCCCAAGACATCAAATATCTTGGTAATCTCTTTATCCATGCTTCCGCCGTAAGTGGTTTTGCTTCCCTTAAACTCCGGTGGTCCCAGCCTTTAAATTGTTTAATGGTGACCACCGAGAGTTTTCCGTGTTTCCACCCCACGCTTTGGCAGAGAGTCGCTTCTCGCCATCATTGCCAGATAAATCGCATAAAGCCTCCTAAACATTCGATCATTCATCATTTGGTCAAGGTTGTTGTTTGCATGAGGATTGTCGCCTTCCTCGATGCACATTATCCCTCGATTATCGATATGTGGTGAATCAACGATCGTCAAGCGCCCCATCATATTCTCAACATTCTCGATGTCATTTTCAGACATCGCCACAAAACAAAAGGTTAATCGACATGTAACAAATTATCCCTATCTTCCGACCAACCAATAAAATAAAGACATAAACTTAGTAGTCATACTAAATAAGGTATTCCCCCTCTCTCCCTCCTAGTACTATTCTCACATCTTAGCCAGGATCATATCCCTAAGCTCGATACTAACCGTGACGCCCCAAAATTAGGTATACATCACCCATCTCGGGTCGCCACTTACATGGTATGTAATTTAAATACAACTTATTAACATAACTGCTGTGGTACAATACGACATAAATCGTGAGTTTAAAACAAATATCGCTCTACTAGATATTATACAAACTCAAACAAAAGTCCTCATTATAATTATTATCACACTATTTTACGTAATAAAGAGGACTACTAATGCTATCTTCGTGACCATCACTGCTTCCCGACTCGTCCCAAATTATATTATCATTTCCTCAAGAGAATAAAGGAAAGAAAGGGTGAGCTCAACTAGCCCAAGAAGAAATATTACGACTAAGATAATGCGTAATAAATTATCAATAGTCTTCAATAATGTTAAACCGATAAAATACAATAGACAACCAGCTTTAATCATAGCTTAATATGCAATCCATTAAAAGAGTCAAGTAGAAAATAAAGTCTACTATCTTTTAGGTTTTAAAAGGTTTTTCATCATCATATAAATTTAGACTCAAATTTTTAATAAATATTCCACATCATCGAATCACCCCGCACTACTACCAAGGATATTCTTTAAGATCACGACCACAATTATTCATGCACTACGCCAAGAATATTTGTATTCATTAATGGTCATGATCATGCCAACAATCGCCCATCAATGCACTACTACCAATCGAGGATTTTTTACCACATCATTTGTAATATTACTACCATGATTACACCAATAGTCTCTCGTCATAATCATACCAAGTCCATCTACGCACTACAAAAGCCACGTATGACTTTAAAAAAATATAAACACGAGGATGATGACAATGATATAAGAATTCAATAAAACAAGTTCAAGAATTATTTTATCCAGAATTATTAACGCCCAAATTATCAATACGATATCAAGCTTTTGTAGAGTAAAATTCAAGAATGATCGTAAGAATATTTCCATGAAAAGATATCGATGAAACGCAAATATCAAGGATATTCCACTAATTTCATGGAGTATAAAGTCAAAGTTTTAACCAACCGGGTATAATAAAGAATGGAATAACAAAAGAAATCACCATGCATGCGATAGATCGCATGCATGTGTTATTCCAATGTAATAATAAATAATAACTAAACTGTGTCGTGTGAAATTCACACCGATGCTGTGATGTTCCAATGTAATAATAAAGATGGAACCAGATCCTGTAAAACACACGTATGACAGATATTCCAATGTAATAATAAAGATTTTAACCAGTCCTGTAAAAACACATGCATGTGATGTTCCAATGTAATAATAAAGATTTTAACCAGTCCCAGTAAAACACATGCATGTGATGTTCCAATGTAATAATAAAGATTTTTTTAACCAGTCCTGTAAACACATGCATGTGATGTTCCAATGTAATAATAGAAGAATGTCACCAAGTATAGGTAAACCACATATACAAAAGTTATTCCAATGTAATAATAAGCAATGGAATAACAACAGCTTCTCTTCAATAATAAGAAAGAATAACACCCCTTACATTTGGTAGAGATTGAATATCGCAAAAGTAAGAACAAAATACTCTTCTTCTTTCTCTTATTCTCTCTATACTTTCTCTCTCTATAGCTCAATGAATTCGTGTGAAAATAATGAAGCCCTAGCCCTCTATTTATAGAAGATTTCTAGCTTAGCACCGCCGTGTGAAAAGCAGTGGGCTCGACGAATCGGAAAAGACGCTCACGCTCAGTAATGAAAAACGACAAGTGGTTCGACGCCAGTAATGTGAAACGACAAGTGGTTCGACGTCTGTAAAGGTAATTACTATTAACGAAGGTAAATACTATCGACGAAGGTAAATACTATTCACAAGGGTAATTACTATCGACGAAGGTAAATACTATTCACAAGGATAATTACTATCGACGAAAGGTAAATACTATTCACAAGGGTAATTACTATCGACGAAGGTAATTCACTAATTATATCGACAAGGGTAATTACTATCGACGAAGGTAAATACTATTCACAAGGGTAATTACTATCGACGAAGGTAAATACTAATCAAGACTTTAGATGACAAATATGAGCCCCCAAAAAATAATCAAACTTACCACAAATCATCATCAACACATATTTAATCTTTCAACAATTATTAATCATTTATAACTTGTCGCCTCAATTATCGATTTAATACTATAACATATTATATGTATGATAATCGCGACAATAATCAATCAATAATATAAGAGATATGATGCAAAGAATTATCAGAGTAATAATCGAGCATAAATGAGTGACTTCTCACGTAAGCATCAATAATCAATACCGCGCTACTACGCAACCACGCCAGACATCGCATTTTTTTTACCACCGGTAGTTCAACAGCTTTAAATCAGAATACCTCCGCCGTTATTTTTATAAAATATTTTTGTCGCTTTCTCAATCCGACAATAATTCTCATGGGGGTCCACCAATGATTGAGCCATCAGATTTAATATTCCCTAACAAAAAGAATATTCCCCACCAAACGTAATATTTTATAACAACTCGCATACTTTTTGCAAAATTTATAAATATTACCCACAACTATAACATTATATCAAATTTATTCCATAATATTCAAAAATAATATTTATAGAAAAATTCATCTTTATTTATAAAAGTCATTGATCTTATTAATGGAATATTATGATCAATATTTTAATTCAATGTTTTTATAAAATATCAATGGAATTATTGAATCGATAAAATAAAATATTGAGCGATAATTTTGAAAATTTCGTAGTGCATGATTACGTGGATATCGATTAATTGAAATACGATGCAAAAAATAAGTGATCTTTGTTTTACAAATATTCGTAAAAGGAATATTCAGCGATATTATTTGGTAACAACTTCTGGAATATTTTAAAACTTATAATTATATCGTTTTCTTGTCGATAATTTTTTAGGTTATGGGGCACCGAAAGACCCCGTAAATTTTTAAATAAAAAGGAAACGTATTTATTATTTTAAATATTAAGGGTTGATTTGATTAATGTGATAGCTATTAAATACGCAAATATTTCAAAATAAGCAAGTTGGTTATAAAATATTCATTTTGTTTGGGAATATTCGTTTCGTCGTGAATATTCAGATCGCTTGTGAATATTCGCATTTACTACAAGATACCAATGTGTGGGCCCCATAACCGAAAAGCGATCGATGAAGAAAACGACAAATATAAGTCAAGTTAAAAATAACTACAGAAGTTGTTACCAAGTAATATCGCTTGAATACCTCGTGGTTAAAATACAAGAATATACGCTAAAAGAAGACACCTGTGATTGCATGTAATTGTTGAATTATCGATCCTTACGTAAGAAGGCACTACTCAATAATTTTCAAGAGTTATCGCTCAATATTTTATTTTATCGATTCAATAATCACGCGCTGATATTTTATATTATCATTGTTCAATAATTGTCACCAGACATTATCTCCATTATCGATCAATAATTCATATTATTTGAATAATATTATTAGATAAATTATTATCGGCAATGTCTAGAAAGTTCTCACAAGGAGAGGTTTGGTCACCTAATCATGCCGCCAAGAAGTGAGAAATCCTTATCTGAAAGCCCCTTTCCTGAACTACCGGTCATTATAATCAGATTCTCAGAATATTATTTGTGAATAATTAATTATTGATTCATATGATAAAGAAATATTTATTTTATGTGGATATAAATGATGGATTTATTTATGTGGTTATAAATGAAGAAATTATTGTTGAGGTGTTTTATCAAGATTTTACCGATCGAGGTATTAAAAATTAAATCGTGGGTTTTGTGATATATCATGGGATTATAATTTTTAATCCGACCGCTTGATTGTGGTAATTTTTGGGTATGTTATACATACATAAGTTGAGTATATGTCCACAAATTTTGAACCGTTAAAATGCACGAAATGATTTGTTATGAATTTTAAGAGGTGTCTGATTCTAAAATTAGGTTATAATTGATTTTGGTGGAAAATTCTAGAATTGAGGGGCCCCACTTGTGGTTGGTGAAGAAATGTGCTGAATTTTATTTCAAATGTGGTGGGTGGCAATAGAAGCGAGTAAAAGCCATCGTAAGCAGTCAAGTCTCGCTTTTACGGCTAACATTTTCCTATAAATAGAGGGCTAAGTTAGAATTGAAAATCACACCGTAAACAAAGTTTTCTTTCTCTCTATATTATCGAGCGATTTTGTGAGTATTTAGATACTTTGAGAGTCATTGATCAAGATAAGTTTCATTCAAAGATCACTTCCGACCTTTCCTTCCAAGCACCGATTCTTTTCGAGGTAAGTGGATATTATTTTTTCAGAATGATATTATTTCTTCAATATCATTATACCAAAATGTCGATCCAAGTTTTTATCAAATTTGGAACTTTTTCATCATTTGGGTTACTATTCATGAGTTACTATTCACGAAGTTACTATTCATGAGTTACTATTCACGAAGTTACTATTCACGAGTACTATTCATTAAGCGTGAAAATATTTTTTTTGGAATTTCTATCTTTTGGTGTCGGATTTACTATTCACGATACTTTGATTCACTATTCACGATACTACTGACTATTCACGATACTGACACTATTCACGATACCAAACTATTCACCAAAAATAAAATTTCTTCTTTTCGCCCAAAACATCTATTTTGGATACTAGCTTTGATCAGATCCATGTTTTGATCATTCTCAATTTTACACCACTATGATTATTTTTGAGGTATTGTTGACATGGATAAAACAAAGTACTAATCATTAATCCTTAATCCTCGTCATTTTGTTTCATCGGATTCGCTTTTTAAAATATTTTTCATCATCCTCGCCTTAAATGATGATATTATTGAATATCTTCGCCCGTAGTGCAAAGATGAATGATTTCAAGAATATCTTTGGCCCAGAAGGTGCAAAGATGAAAAGTTTAAATGAATACGACTAATCGATGAATATCTTTGGCCAGAGTGCAAAGATGAACAAAAAGTTGAGATGAACACGACCGATTGATGAATATCTTCGGCTCAGAAAAAAGATGAATATTTGATTCGAGATGAATATCGATTGATGTTACAGGATAAAATATTGATGATGGACCGTTAAATTCATAGATTATAGTAGATTTCATTCTCTACGTAACTCTTCTATGAATTATTATTTCACCGCGAATATTGATCCAAAACTTGTTGCCTATCAGATTCTATTAAATTTTTCCCTCGTTGAAGACTAACGATAATTTGTTGTATATTATCTTAGTCATAATATTCTTTACCGAGCTAGTTGAGCTCACCCTTTTCCTTTTTGTTCCATTCTTCTCGTGGAGGCGAGAATATAATGAAAGTACGTAGCCTGGGTAATGGAATGAAGGATTTAGAAAGGATTGTTTAGTAGTCCTCACCATTTTGTAAAATAATGTATCAATAAATGTGATGAGGATTTATTTGAGTATAAATATTGTCTGTAAGATAATATTTGTATTTAAACTCACGCTTTATCATTGTAATAATAAAGTTGTAGTTGTTTTCGCACTATGTATTGACAACTCGTAATGGGTGATGTATACCTATTTTGGGGGCGCCACAGCTTGGTATCGTAGCTTAGGATATGATCTCCATGAGATCGGGAATAGAACTAGAGGGGAGAGACGAGTAAATCCTTCGCTAAGGTGTCCTACCTAAGCTTATTTGTTAGTTGGTCAAGATATAGGGATATTATGTGATATATTGATTTCCTTAATTAACCCTTGTTTTATGACAAGATTTGAGAATGTCGAATCGAGAATATTAACAATGGAGTAAATGAGACCGTGGAGATGCCTCAGATTTCACCAACGAGGAGAACGTGCAACAGTCGGGCAATGTTCCTCCCGCGAACAACACCATGGAGCGTATGATGAACGAGGGATGTTTAGAAGCTTTTTTGCAGCTCATGCAAAATCGCATTTAGGAGACTCGTGTTCAAAATACAGAGGAAATGATAGCAATTCACGGGTTGTCACAAACAAGCAGCTCAAAGAGTCGGGACCACCGTAATTTAAGGGAAAGCCGATCCGATCACGGCGAAACATGGGTCAAACAAATTACCAAGATATTCGATGTCTTGGGATGCACGGAGAACAGAAGGTTCCATTCGCCACCTTTATGTTCCGTGGCGGTAGGCAGACTCATCGGGTGGGAGTCTGTGGAAGCGCACTCCATCCAAATTCGCACTCAAAGATGTCTTGGGAGACGCTTTCAGAGACTATTTAATGACAAATACTTTCCCGAAAGTGTTCGGCTATATGAAGGAAGTGGAGTTCATCGATTAGAGCAAAACAACACGACGCGTGTCTCAAAGACGAGGCAAAGTTTGCAGAGTTATCCGTGTTCAGACCTCATTTGGTGGAGAATGAGGAACGATGACGCGGATGTTTCTTAGAGGTTTGAAACCCTAAGATACGCCAAGATCTCATTTCTCATAAACTTTCTTTATTCAGATGTTGTAAATGTGGCTCAATTATTAGAGCGAGATAACGAGTACGGCCAACCGAGGGACCATAACCGTGGATCGTACTGTAGATAAGCAACAATGTATCAATGATAACTCATGAGAAATAAATGATTTTATGTAAATGGTAACCACTCCGTGGTAATCATGGTCATGAAAATGTAAGAAGCGAGTCGAGGAGATTTTAAAAGAGGAGATTTAACAACGACTATGTGAAGACGACAAAGGTTTAAGAAAGAATCGGTTCTAAGGGAGGAGAACGACCACCCATTATATGCTAAAATGCGAAAAGAGGGACATATCACCAAACCGCCCACAACAGCTTCAAGGTATGCTATAGTTGTGGAAAGGAAGGACATATCGCCGAGATCAGACGCAGAAATAAAAACCTAGTTCAATGGGGATTTGGACTCAAAAGATCGTCTCAGAAAAGTCAAAGTCAACGATTCCGGAAGAGCGTTTGTCAGGATCGGTCATAATGCGAGAACCCAAACGAGGTGATCACGGTAAGCTATTTATAAATTCTCATGAAGTTTATACCTTACTTGATACCTTGCATACCCATTCATTTATCTCTCCCGCATGTGCTCAACGCTTAAACTCGACTTCGAGAGAAATTAGACTTTGATCTATCTCAGGAAACTCCGTTAGAGAAACTTTCATCACATCCACCGCTTATAAATCTTGTTTGATTCAAGTTGGCACCATTACCTTACCCGTCAACCTTATCTCTTTAAAGATACTTGCTTTTGATGTGATTTTAGGAATTGATTGTTAACTACTCATCATGCCAAAATTGATTGTTTTCGTAAGGTTGTTAGTTTTCATATTCCTAACCAACCCGTTGTATTTAATTCAAGCAACTAAACCATTAAAATCAATCACTATCATATCTAATCATAAAGCTATTCGCTTATTGAAAAACGGATGTCAAGCTTTCTTAGCCCATGTTATGGATTTGAATAAAGACACGCCAAATTTGAATAATATTCCCGTTGTTATCGACTTTCCCGACGATTTCAAAGAACTTCCTGGCCTACCCCGTAACGTGAAGTTGAATTCTTTATTGATCTTGAACCCGGTACAAAGCCCATTTCTAAAACCCCATATCGAATGGCTCCTATTGAACTTCAGAGAGTTAAAGGTCCAACTACAGTGAATTGTTGGACATCGGCTTCATTCGGCCCTAAGACATCTCCTCGGGGTGCTCCTGCTTTATTTGTAAAAAAGAAAGACGGAGTATGCGACTTTATATGACTATCGAATCGAACCATGTCACCATCAAGAATAGGTATCCTCTACCTCGTATTGATGACTTGTTTGACCAAATGCAAGGGCACAATTCTTTTCAAAAATCGATCTTCGCTCGGATATCATCACCAAAATTAGAATCGAGGATATTCCAAAGACCGCCTTCGTAACTCCTCGGATGGGCATTACGAATTCTTAGTCATGTCTTTCTGACTAACTAATGCTCCTCGCTGCTTTCATGGATATGATGAACCGAGTATTCAAGGAATATTTGGATCAATTCGTTGTCATTTTTATTGATGACATCCTTATATATTCCAAAAGTCGTGAAGATCATGAGCACCATTTGAAGTCGGTACTCCAAAGGCTTCGTGAAAACCAACTATATGCCAAATTGAAGAAATGCGAGTTCGGCTTGAGGAAGTAGCCTTTCTTGGGCATGTGGTGTCAAAACATGGAGTATCCGTTGATCCTGCAAGATCAAGCAATACAAAGTTGGAGCAACCAAGCTCTGCGGATCAAGACGTAGCTTTTTGGGCTTAATTGGTTATTATCTGAGATTCGTGGAAGGGTTTTCTCGAATCGCTACTCCATTAACTCACCTAACTCCTAAGGATACAAAATTCGCTTTGGAATGAAGAATGCGAGAAGAGTTTCCAAGAGCTTAAGAGGAGACTTATTTCTAAGACTGTTCTAACAATACCATCCGGTTCTTGATGGATTTGTTATCTCTGAAATGATGCTTCGTGCAAAGGGTTAGGATGTGTTCTCATGCAACGTGGGAAAGTCATAGCCTATGCCTCATGACAACTTAAAGAGTATGAGAGGAATTATCCTACTCATGATCTAGAGTTAAGCGCAATCGCTTTCAGCTAAAAATATGGAGGCACTATCTATATGGGGAGAAAGTGGAGATATATTCGCACCATAAAAGCCTTAAATATTTCTTCACTCAAAAAGAACTCAACACGCGGCAAATGACGCGTTGGCTCGAGCTATTGAAAGACTACGACCACACTATTCAATACCATCCCGTAAAGTTAACGTGGTAGCCGACGCATTGAGTAGAAGATCATATGCGAACGAAAAGGATGATGTCAAGTATACGACAGAGCCAACTTTAATAGAAAAGTTAAGGTCGCTTTCAAGCCACCCAATCTTGAGCATACGATACGTATGAAGAAGAAAGTACAAGAAGGAGCTATTCCTAAGCGAGAATTGATGAAGAAGGAATACTTGAGTCCACTCTAGACTTTGTGTTCCTAACGACTGATTTGAAGTACAAGATTATGATGGAGGCACACAATACACCATTTGCAATCCATCCTCGAAGTACTAAAATGTATCGTGATCTTCGACATACATTTTGGTGGAATAATATGAAGAGAGATTGCAAAGTTTATCTCGATGTGTTTAACTTGCCAACGTGTAAAGGCGAGCATCTAGTACCTAAGGGTCCATTGCAACCACTTGAGATTCCTAATGGAAGTGGGAACACATTACCATGGATTTCACGGGTCTTCCTACGGCTTCTCAAGGCATCAATGCTATTTGGGTTATTGTTGATAGATTAACCAAGTCTCGCTCATTTCTTGCCGATACGGAGACTTATTCACTTGAACGCCTTGCTAGTATGTACGTAAATGAGATTGTGAGGTTGCATGGCATGCCCAGTATCCATAGTTTCGGATCGTGACCCAAGATTCACTTCAAGATTTTGGGTTAGCTTGCAAAAAAAGCTATGGGCACGGATTTGCGATTTAGTTCTAAGATACCATCCCCAAACGGACGGACAATCGAGAGGACTATTCAAACTCTTGAAGATTTATTAAGACTCGTGTCCTAGACTTCAAGGGTAGTTGGGATAAGTATTTACCATCAGTGGAATTCTCCTACAACAACAGCTTATCGTGCAAGTATAGGTGTGGCTCCATTCAAGCATTATATGGACGAAAATGTCGCTTCTCCAATATGTTGGGATGAGGTGGGTGAAGCAACATTGTTGGGACCCGAGTTAAGACGTATTTATCACCGAAAAGATCCAAATGATTCGAACGTGATACAAAAACGGCAGACAAGATCGACAAAAGAGTTATGCGGATCTTCATCGAAAGGACGTGGAATTTAATGTAGGGGATCATGTATTGTTGCGAGTTGCTCCACGGAAGGGAGTTACAAGATTTGGGAAGAGAGGAAAGCTCAATCCACGATTTATCGGTCCATTTCAAATTCTCGACCGAGTAGGAAATGTAGCCTATAGACTTGCATTACCTCCAAGTATGTCTCGTGTTCATAATGTGTTTCATATATCGCATTTCAGAATATGTGAAAGACCCGAACCACGTTATCGAAGTTAGAACCGGACGAGATAGCCAAGACTTAACGTATGAGGAGGTACCACCAAGATCTTGGATAGGAAGGAGATGTCCCTACGCCAAGAAAGGTCATACCACAAGTTAAAGTTTTGTGGAGGAATCATGCTATAGAGGAAATGACCGGGAATTGGAAACGGAATGAAAGCGAGGTATCCTCACCTTTTCAAACACTGTGTACGTGACGCCAATTTCGAGGACGAAATTTCATAAGGAGGGAGGTTGTAAGACCTCAAATTTTTTAAATAAAAGGAATTTCCTTTATTTATTATTTTGAAATAGTAAGGGTTGATTTGATTAATGTGGATAGTTAAGGGTTAAATATGCAAATATTTCAAAATAAGCAAGTGGTTATAAAATATTCATTTTGTTTGGGAATATTCGTTTGGTCGTGGAATATTCGTGATCGTTTGGAATATTCGCACGACGGCCAAGCAACCATGTGTGGGCCCCATAACTAAAAGCGATTGGATGAAGAAAACGACAAATATAAGTTGGTTAAAAATAACTTGCGTAGTTGTTACCAAGTAATCTTGTTGGAATACCCGTTGGTTAAAATACAAGAATACGCGTGGTTGCAAGAAGACACTGCCAGTGTTGCATGTAATTGTTGAATTATTGATCCTTACGTGAAGGCACTACTACTCAATAATTTTCACAAAGAGCTTATTGCTCAATATTTTATTTTATCGATTCAATAATTCATTGCGTTGATATTTTATAAAATTAACGCTCAATAATTGTCACCGCACATTATCTCCATTATCGATCAATAATTCATATTATTTGAATAATATTATTAGATAGCATTATTGGCAATGTCTAGAAAGTTCTGCCAAGGAGAGGTTTGGTCACCTAATCAAGCCAAGAAGAGAGAAATCCTTATCTGAAAGCCCCTCTTTCTCGAAACTACTGGTTGTCATAATTGTGATTCTCAGTAATATTATTTGTGAATAATTAATTATTGATTCATATGATAAAGAAATATTTATTTTATGTGGATATAAATGATGGATTTATGTGGTTATAAATGAAGAAATTATTGTTGAGGTGTTTTATCAAGATTTTACTGATTGGAGGTATTAAAAATTAAATCGTGGTTTTGTGATATATTGCATGGGATTATAATTTTTAATCCGACCGTTGGATTGTGGTAATTTTTGGGTATGTAATACATACATAAGTTGAGAATATGTCCACAAATTTTGAACCGATAAAAATGCACGAATGATTTGTTATGAATTTTAAGAGGTGTCGATTCTAAATTAGGGTTATAATTGATTTTGGTGGAAAATTCTAGAATTGAGTGGGCCCCACTTGTGGTTGGTGAAGAAATGTGCTGAATTTTATTTCAAATGTGGTGGGTGGCAATAGTAGCAGGTAAATCCATCGTGTAAGCAGTCAAGTCCGCTTTGGCCAAGCTAACATTTTCCTATAAATGAGGGGGCTAAGTTAGAATTGAAAATCACACCGTAAACAAAGTTTTCTCTCTTTCTCTCTATATTATTGAGCGTATTTTGTGAGTATTTAGATACTTTGAGAGTTGCCGATCAAGATAAGTTTCATTCAAAGATCACTTCCCACCTTTCCTTCCGGCATCGATTCTTTGAGGTAAGGGATATTATTTTTTCGAATGATATTATTTCTTCAATATCATTATCTTTGAAATGTTGATCCAAGTTTTTATCAAATTTGGAACTTTTTCATGTCTGGGTTACTATTCATGAGTTACTATTCACGAGTTACTATTCTATTCACGAGTACTATTCATGAAGCGTGAAAATATTTTTTTGTGGAATTTCTATCTTTTGGTGTCGGATTCTTATTCATGTATCTTGATTACGATATCGGCCTATTCACGATATCTGATGATATTCACGATATACGACACTATTCACCAAAAATAAAATTTCTTCTTTTTGCCCAAAAAATATCTATTTTGGATACTAGCTTTGATTGTATCCATGTTTTGATCATTCTTGAATTTTACACCACTATGATTATTTTTGAGGTATTGTTGGACATGGATAAAACAAAGTACGAATCATTAATCCTTAATCCTTGTCATTTTGTTTCACCGGATTCGTTTCTTTAAAATATTTTCATCATCCTCGCCTTAAATGATGATATTATTGAATATCTTTGGCAGAAAGTCAGCAAAGATGAATGATTTCTGAAGAATATCTTTGGCCTCAGTAGTGCAAAGATGAATGAGTGTTTAAATGAACATGACCGGTCGATGAATATCTTTGGCACAGAGTGCAAAGATGAACAGTGTTGAGATGAACATGACCGATTGATGAATATCTTTGGCTGTAGTGCAAAGATGAATATTTGATTTGAGATGAATATTGATTGATGTTACGTGGATAAAATATTGATGATGGATCGTTAAATTCATAGATTATAGTAGATTTCATTCTCTACGTAACTCTTCTATGAATTATTATTTCAACTGCGAATATTGATCTCGAAACTTGTTGTCTATCAGATTCTATTAAATTTTTCCTGTTGAAGACTAACGATAATTTGTTGTATATTATCTTAGTCATAATATTCTTCTTGAGCTAGTTGAGCTCACCCTTTTCCTTTTTGTTCCATTCTTCTCGTGAGGCGAGAATATAAGCGAGTAGTGCGAGTCTGGGTATGGAATGAAGGATTTAGAAAGGATTGTTTAGTAGTCCTCACCATTTTTGTAAAATAATGTATCAATAAATGTGATGAGGATTTATTTGAGTATAAATATTGTCTAGAAGATAATATTTGTATTTAAACTCACGCTTTCTTGTTGTAATAATAAAGTTGTAGTTGTTTCGCACCATGTATTGACAACTCGTAATGGGTGATGTATACCTATTTTGGGGGCGTCACGGTGATGTATACCTAATTTTGGGGGCGCCATGTGACGCCCCCAAAACAGTATACAACACCCATTCTCGAGTCGTCAAAATACATGGTACGTAAACAACTACAACTTTATTAATACAACATAAAAATCATGAGTTTAAATACAAATATTGTCATCTGACAATATCCACACTCAAATAAGTCCTCATTTCAATTATTGATATATTATTTTACAAAATGGTGAGGACTACTAAAATAACTTCTAGAACCATCATTCCATACCCCAACTAGTACTCGCTACATTCTCGCCTCCTGAGAAGAAAAATGGAACAAAAAGGAAAAGGGTGAGCTCAACTAGCCCAAAGAAGAACATTATGACTAAGATAATACGTAACAAATTATCGTTAGTCTTCAACAGGAAAAATCTAATAGAATACAATAGACAACAAGTTTTAAATCAATATTCGCAATAAAATAATAATTCATTAGAAGAGTTAAGTGAGAGAATGAAATCTACTATCTTCTATATATGAATATAAAAGTTCATCGCCTATCTTTTATCCCCGTAACATCAATCAATATATATCTCGAATCAAATATTCATCTTTGCACTACAAGCCAAAGATATTCATCACCGGTCATGTTCATCTAAATACTTCATCTTCTCTGCACTACAAAACAAAGATATTCATCATAAAATCATTCATCTTTGCACAACGCCAAAGATATTCAGCTTATATCATCATTTAGGGTCGAGGATGATGAAAATATTTTTAAAGAAAACGAATCCAAAGTGAAACAAAAGAATAAATATTAAGGATTCATATTTCAATTTATTCCATGTCCAAAAATACCTCATAAATAATCATAGTGGAGTAAAATTCAAGAATGATCAAAACATGGATACAATCAAAGCTAGTATCCATAATAGATATTTTGGACAAAAGAAGAAAATTTTATTTTTCTATGAATAATCTTGCGTATTTGTGAATAGTCTTGGATATCGTGAATAGTCAGAGTATCGTGAATAGTAACTCTGACACTAAAAGATAGAAATTTCATAAAAAAGATCATATGACGAGTGTATGGAGTTGGAGGTTGCGAGTTCGAATCTGTTTAGCATCGAATTGGTTGAATAAAATCATTTTTTTCAATTTTTTATTGTCAGCCGTGACAAGTTGTACCGGCCGGCTATTTTTTTCAATTTTTTATTGCAAGCCGTGACAAGCTATACCGGTCGAATTTTTAATATTATTTTAATGCCAGCCGTATCAGCCTGTACCGGCCGGCATTTATTTATTTTTTATTCCATTTTAATGTGCTAAGTCATGACATATAATGGAGAAATAAAAAAATAAAAAAATAAAATTATGTAAGTCGGTACAAGCTCTTTCGGCCGGATTATTTTAATAATAAATATTCATTTTTTATAACTATACTGACAATATAATTTTACGTGGACTTCACTTATTAAAATAGAAGCCGGTATAGGTAAATAATTAGGCACAACAACCTGTGCCTGCTTATCAAATACAAAAGCTAATCTCAGCCATCAATTCAATTTATAAACGGTCCAAAAAGGGGGTGTTGCACAGTTCTCATATATAACCTACCGATATGGAAGGATCCCTATATATATATATATATATATATATATATATATATATATATATATATATATAGCTGAAAACTCTCTCCAAATGAATGGAGGGGATCAAACTAAGATGACAAACTTTATATAACAACGGTTTTTTCCGTCGTTTGTAGCATATGTTATAAATGACGGAAAAAAATCGTCGCTATAATAGGTTAGTTTCTTAGTTCGCTTCTTCCGATTCATTTGGAGAAGTGAACTATATATATATATATATATATATATATATATATATGGAGAGCTCTAAAGCGAACCTTAAAAGCGAACCAAAGACGAACCATCGTCTTTGGTGTCTATAGCGACAGTTGGCCAGTGTCAAGAAAGACTACGTGGCTATGGTGACGGATCGAACAGTCGCCATAGACACCAAAGACGATAGTTAGTCTTTAGTTAAGCTTTTAAGGTTCGCTTTAAATGGATCAGATATGTGGCGCCCCAAAATAGGTATACACAACACCCATTCCGAGTCGCCAAATACATGGTACAAGAAGCAAACTACAACTTCATAATACAAATGTCGTGTGAAATACGACAATATATCTTGTGAGTTTAAATACAAATATTATCTTCAGACAATATCTATACTCAAATAAATCCCCATCATAATTATTGATACATTATTTTACAAAATGGTGAGGACTACTAAACAATCCTTTCTAAAACCTCATTTATATACCCAGAGCTAAATCTTCGCTATATTCTCGCCTCCACGAGAAAATGGAACAACAAGGAAAAGGGTGAGCTCAACTAGCCCAAGAAAAGAATACTATGACTAAGATAATATACAACAAATTATCGTTAGTCTCCAACGAGGAAAAATCGATAGAATCAATAGACATAACAAGTTTCGGAGATCAATATTCATGATTGAAATAATAATTCATAGAAGAGTTACGTAGAGAATGAAATCTACTATAATCTATGAATTTAACGGTCCATCATCAATATTTTATCCTGTAACATCAATCAATTTTCATCTCAAATCAAATATTCATCTTTGCACTACTGGGCCAAAGATATTCATCAATCGGTCATGTTCATCTCAACACTGTTCATCTTTGCACTAAAGGCCAAAGATATTCATCAAAATCATTCATCTTTTACACTACTGGCCAAAGATATTCAATAATATCATCATTTAAGACCGAGGATGATGAAAAATATTTTTAAAAACGAATCCGGTGAAACAAAATGACAAGGATTAAAGATTAAGGATTAGTACTTTGTTTTATCCATGTCCAACAATACCTCAAAAATAATCATAGTGGTGTAAAATTCAAGAATGATCAAAACATGGATACAATCGAAGTTAGTATCCGAATAGATATTTTGGACGAAAAGAAGAAATTTTATTTTTTATGAATTGAATAGTCTTGATATATCGTGAATAGTGTCGTATCGTGAATAAGTAACTCAGACACCAAAAGATAGAAATTCCACAAAAAACATTTTCACGCTTCATGAATAGTACTCGTGAATAGTAACTTTCGTGAATAGTAACTCATGAATAAGTAACTTCGTGAATAATAACTCATGAATAGTAACCCCAAGCATGAAAAAGTTCCAAATTTGATAAAAACTTCAGATCAACATTTCAAAGATAATGATATTGAAGAAATAATATCATTCTGAAAAAAATAATATCCCTTACCTCAAAGAATCGATTGCTTGGAAGGAAAGGTCGGGAAGTGATCTTTGAATGAAACTTGTCTTGAGCAAGAACTCTCAAAGTATCTAAATACTCACAAAATACGCTCGATAATATAGAGAGAAAAGAGAAAACTTTGTTTACGGTGTGATTTTCAATTCTAACTTAGCCCTCTATTTATAGGAAAATATTAGCCCTGCAAGCCAGACTTGACTTGCTTACACGATGGCTTTTACTTCTACTATTGCCACCACCACATTTGAAATAAAATTCAGCACATTTCTTCACCAACCACAAGTGGGGCCCACTCAATTCTAGAATTTTCCACCAAAATCAATTATAAACCTAATTTAGAATCCGACACCTCTTAAAATTCACAACAAATCATTCGTGCATTTTTAACGGTTCAAAATTTGTGGACATATACTCAACTTATGTATGTATAACATACCCAAAAATTACCACAATCCAACGGTCGGGATTAAAAATTATAACCCCATAATATATCTCAAAAATCCACGATTTGATTTTAATACCTCGAATCCGATAAAAATCTTGATAAAACACCTCAACATTAATTCCTTCATTAATAACCACATAAATAAATCCATCATTTATATTCATATAAAATAAATATTTCCTTATCATATGAATCAATAATTAATTATTCACAAATAATATTACGAGAATCACATTTATAATGACAACCAGTCGTTCCTCAGAAAAGAGGGCTTTCCAATAAGGATCTCTCCTTCTTGGGCAGCGCAATTAGGTGACCAAACCTCTCCTTAGAGCGAACTTTCTAGACATTGCCAATAATGTTATCTAATAATATTATTCAAATAATATGAATTATTGATCCGATAATGGGAAATCTTTGTGCAGTGACAATTATTGAACAACAATAATATAAAATATCAACGCAATAATTATTGAATCAATAAAATAAAATATTGAGCGGTAGAATTCATCGTGAAAATTATTGAGTAGTGCCATCTTACGTAAGGATCAATAATTCAACAATCTTTGTGCAATCTGGTGTCTTCTTTGTGAAACCACACGCGTATTCAGATTTTAACCACCGGGTATTCAGCAGTCTTAACGGTAACAACTACGCCAGTTAATTTTAACCAACTTATATTTGTCGTTTTCCTCATCCAATCGCTTTTCGTTATGGGGCCCACACATTTCTGTACGTCGTACGAATATTCCCACAAGCGAATATTCCACGACCAAACGAATATTCCCAAACAACAATGAATATTTTATAACCACTTGCTTATTTTGAAATATTTGTGCATTTTACCCATAACTAACCACATTAATCAAATCCACCCTTACTATTTCAAAATAATAAATAAAGGAAATTCCTTTTTATTTAAAAATTTGAGGTCTTACAACCTCCCTCCTTATGAAATTTAGTCCTCGAAATTGGCGTCGCGATACTGGTGTTTCAAAAGATGAGGGTACCTCGCTTTCATTTTTGATTCCAACTCCAAGATCATTTCTTCAATAGCATGGTTTCTCCACAAAACCTTAACTTGTGGTATAACCTTGGTGCATAGGACATGCTATTTCCTATCCAATATCTTGACAGTACCTCCTCATCACGTTAAGTCTTGGGCTATCTCGTCCGGTTCTAACTCTATAACGTGGTTGGTCTTTCACATATTTACGAAGTATACGGATATATGAAACACATTATGAACACGAGACATACTTGGAGGTAACGCAAGTCTATAGGCTACATTTCCTACTCGGTTAAGAATTTGAAATGGACCATAAATCGTGGATTGAGCTTTCTTCTCTTCCCAAATCTTGTAACTCCCTTCCATGGAGCAACTTCAACAATACATGATCCCCTACATTAAATTCCACGTCCTTTCGATGAAGATCCGCATAACTCTTTTGTCGATCTTGAGCCGCTTTGTATACGTTATCGAATTATTTGGATCTTTTCGGTAGTCATACGTACTAACTCGGGTCCCAACAATGTTGCTTCACCCACCTCATCCCAACATATTGGAGAACGACATTTTCGTCCATATAATGCTTCGAATGGAACCATGCCTATATTTGTTTAATAACTATTGTTGTATGAGAATTCCACCAATGGTAAATACTTATCCCAACTACCCTTGAAGTCTAGGACACAGAGTCTTAATATATCTTCAAGAGTTTGAATAGTCCTCTCTGATTGTCCGTCCGTTTGGGGATGGTATGCCGAACTAAATCGCAAATCCGTGCCCATAGCTTTCTACAAACTAACCCAAAATCATGAAGTGAATCTTGGGTCACGATCTAAAACTATGGATCTGGCATGCCATGCAACCTCACAATCTCATTTACGTACATACTAGCAAAACGTTCAAGGGAATAAGTCTCCCGTATCGGCAAGAAATGAGCAGATTTGGTTAATCTATCAACAATAACCCAAATAGCATTGATGCCTTGAGAAACCGTAGGAAGACCCGTAACGAAATCCATGGTAATGTGTTCCCACTTCCATTCCGGAATCTCAAGTGGTTGCAACGGACCCTTAGGTACTAGATGCTCCGCTTTTTACGTTAACAAGTTAAACACATTGAGATAAACTTTGCAATCTCTCTCTTCATATTATTCCACCAAAATGTATGTCGAAGATCACGATACATTTTAGTACTTCGAGATGGATTGCAAATGGTGTATTGTGTGCCTCCATCATAATCTTGTACTTCAAATCGAGAATCGTTAGGAACACAAAGTCTAGAGTGGACTCAAGTATTCCTTCTTCATCAATTCTCGCTTAGAAATAGCTCCTTCTTGTACTTTCTTCTTCATACGCGTGCATCGGCTCAAGATTGGGTGGCTTGGCGGCTTTAACTAAAGTCGATTATACTCGTAAATCATCACGTGGGTACCTAGAGTTTTCATCTCCATCTCTATTATTTGTATATTATACTGAAATGAGTCTTTGACAATATCGTACTCGTACTTGTATCGATCTTCTACTCAACACGTCATTTCTTACGTTAAACTTTTCCAGGATGGCATGGTCGAAACATGTCACGAAATGAGTCTCCTCTTGAGTTCTTGAAGCTCTTCCCACATTCCTTGCTCCATTCGAATTTTGTATCTCTACGAGTCAATTTGCGTTAATGGAATAGCGATTCGAGATATATCCTTCAACGAATCTCAGATAATAACCAACTAAGCCTAAAAGCTACGTTATTTCGATTCTTGACTTAGGTTGCTCTCAATTGTGACTCATATCCCAATCTTGGATAAGCGTCACAATGACACCTATCGATTTACTTGTCGCATGCGAATATGGCGTCCCCTATAGAGAGTCGGCTTAGGTGAATTCCACAAAGGAAGTCACAAAATAAAGGCTCAGGTGCCAAATTCTATAGTTGAATTTTAACTCACGAAGTTCAATAGGAGCCATTCGATATGAGATTTTAGAAATGAGTTTTGTCTGGGGTTCAAAGTCGATACAAAATTTAATATCGAACTTTGGGAGTAAGCGAAAATTCTTCGGAAAATACATCGGGAAAATCAATAACAACAAGAATATTATTCAAATCGGCGTGTCTTTATTCAAATCCATAACATGGACTAAGAAAACTTGACATCCGTAATAAGCGAATGACTTCATGGCTTGATATGAAAATGTTTGACTACTGATGGTTTGATTGCTTGAATTGAATAACGGGTTGCTTAGGAATATGAAAACTAACAACCTTACAAAAGCAATCAATTTGGCATGATGAGTAGTTAACCAATCAATCCCCAAAAGCAAGTATCTTTAAAGAGATAAGGTTAACGGTAAGGTAATGGTGCCAACTTGAATCAAACAAGATTTTTTAAACAACGGATGTAATGAAAGTTTCTCTAACGGAGTCTCCATAAATAGGTCAAAGTCTAATTTCTCCGTAGTCAAGTTCAAACATTGAGCACAAGCAAGAGAGATAAAAGAATGGGTAGAAGCCAGGTTATCTAGTAAGGTATAAACTTCGCAAGAATTTATAATTAACTAACCCGTGCTAACCGTTCGGGTTCTCGTGCATTTTGACCGTCACGACAAACGCTCTTCCGAGAATCGTTGACTTTGACTTTTCTTGGACATCTTTTTGAGTCACCATTCCATTTTGAATTTGGGTTTCGATATCGTCTGATCTCCGGCGATATGTCCTTCCTTTCCTGAATTATAGCATACCTTAAAGCTGTTGTGGGCGGTTTGGGTGATATATCCCTCTTTCCGCATTTATAACATATAACCAGGTGGTCGTTCTCCTCCCTTAGAACTAGTTGCTCTTGGCGGCGACGTCTTCACATAGTCGTTGTTGAATCTCCTCTTTTAAAATCTCCTCCCAGGCTTCGCTTTATTTTTTTCATGGCCACGATTACCACCGGAGTGGTTACCGCCTTTGTCCAGTATTCTTCTTTCTCCGTTTGGTTATCGTTATTTTGTTGATCGCTATCTTGGTATGATCCACGGTTATGGTCCCTCGGTTGAGCGTTACTTTCGTTATCTCGCTCTAACAATTTGAGCCTGTTGACAACATCCCGAATAGAGAAAATTTATGAGAAATGAGATCTTGACGTATCTTGGGGTTTCAAACCTCTCGAAACATCCGCGTCATATGTTCCTCATTCTCCACCAAATGAGGTGCGAACACTGGATAACTCCGAACTTCGCCTCGTCTTTGGGACAAAATCGTTATTACGCTTTCAAGTCTAATAAACTCCACTTCCTTCATATATGAATACTTTCGAGGAAGTACTTGTCATTGAGCTGTTTTCTGAAACATCTCCCATGACATCTTTGAGTGCGGTTTGGATGGAGTGCAACTTCACGAGACTCCCACCAAGATGATGCCTTTCCACCCGGAACATAAAAAGTGGCAAATGGAACCTTCGTTCCTCCGGTGCATCCCAAGACATCGAATATCTTGGTAATTTGCTTGACCCGTGTTTCCGCCGTGATCGGATCGGCTTTCCCTTAAATTCGGTGGTCCCAACTCTTTGAAGCTGCATTTGTGACAACCCGTGAATTGCTATCATTTTCTCACAGTATTTTGAACACGAGTCTCCTCGTGCGATTTTGCGTGAGCTGCAAAAAGCTTCAAACATCCCTCGTTCATCATCTGCTTTCGGTGGTGTTATTCACGGGAGGTACATTGCCCGACTGTTGCACGTTCTCCTCGTTGTTAAATCTGAGGCATCTCCACGGTCTCATTTACTCCACTTTATTAATATTCTCGATCGACATTCTCAAATACTATCATAAAACAAGGGTTAATTAAGGAAATCAATATATCACATAATATCCTATATATCTTGACCAACTATCAAATAAGCTTAGGTAGGACACACTAGCGAAGGATTTACTCGTTTCTCCCCTCCTAGTTCTATTCCCAGATCTCATGGAGATCATATCCCTAAGCTCGATACCAATTAGGCGCCCCCCAAAATAGGTATACACAACACCCGTTCGAGTGCTAGCCAAATACATGGTACAAAGCGAACTACTGACTTCATATAATACAATGTCGGTGTGAAATACGACAATATATCTTGTGAGTTTAAATACAAATATTATCTTCTGAGACAATATCTATACTCAAATAAATCCCCATCATAATTATTGATACATTATTTTACAAAATGGTGAGGACTACTAAACAATCCTTTCTAAAACCTCATTTCATACCCCCAGCTAAGTACTTTCGCTATATTCTCGCCTCCACGAGAAAATGGAACAACAAGGAAAAGGGTGAGCTCAACTAGCCCATAAAGAATACTATGACTAAGATAATATCTGACAAATTATCGTTAGTCTCCAACGAGGAAAAATCGATAGAATCTGATAGACAACAAGTTTGGATCAATATTACGTGAAAATAATAATTCATAGAAGAGTTACGTAGAGAATGAAATCTACTATAATCTATGAATTTAACGATCCATCATCAATATTTTATCCTGTAACATCAATCAATTTTCATCTCAAATCAAATATTCATCTTTGCCTTATGAGCCAAAGATATTCATCAATCGGTCATGTTCATCTCAACACTGCTCATCTTTGCACTAAAGGCCAAAGATATTCATCGAAAATCATTCATCTTTGCCTTTACGGGCCAAAGATATTCAATAATATCATCATTTAAGGCCGAGGATGATGAAAAATATTTTTAAAGAACGAATCGATTGAAACAAAATGACAAGGATTAAGGATTAAGGATTAGTACTTTGTTTTATCCATGTCCAACAATACCTCAAAAAATAATCATAGTGGTGTAAAATTCAAGAATGATCAAAACATGGATCTGATCGAGTTAGTATCCGAATAGATATTTTGACGAAAAGAAGAAATTTTATTTTTCGATGAATAGTCTTGATCGTGAATAGTCTTAGTATCGTGAATAGTCTTAGTATCGTGAATAGTAACTCAGACACCAAAAGATAGAAATTCCACAAAAAAACATTTTCACGCTTATGAATAGTACTCGTGAATAGTAACTTTCGTGAATAGTAACTCATGAATAGTAACTTCGTGAATAGTAACTCATGAATAGTAACCCCGAGCATGAAAAAGTTCTAAATTTGATAAAACTTGAGATCGACATTTCGGCGTAATGATATTGAAGAAATAATATCATTCTGAAAAAATAATATCCACTTACCTCAAAGAATCGATTGCTTGGAAGGAAGGTCGGGAAGTGATCTTTGAATGAAACTTATCTTGAGCAGCAACTCTCAAAGTATCTAAATACTCACAAAATACGCTCGATAATATAGAGAGAAAAGAGAAAACTTTGTTTACGGTGTGATTTTCAATTCTAACTTAGCCCTCTATTTATAGGAAAATATTAGCCCAAGAAGCGAGACTTGACTTTCTTTTGATGGCTTTACACCTACTATTGCCACCACCACATTTGAAATAAAATTCAGCACATTTCTTCACCAACCACAAGTGGGGCCCACTCAATTCTAGAATTTTCCACCAAAATCAATTATAAACCTAATTTAGAATCAGACACCTCTTAAAATTCACAACAAATCATTCGTACATTTTTAACGGTTCAAAATTTGTGGACATATACTCAACTTATGTATGTATAACATACCCAAAATTACCACAATCCAACGGTTAGGATTAAAAATTATAACCCCATGATATATCTCAAAACCCACGATTTGATTTTAATACCTCCAATCCAGATAAAATCTTGATAAAACACCTCAACATTAATTCCTTCATTAATAACCACATAAATAAATCCATCATTTATATTCATATAAAATAAATATTTCCTTATCATATGAATCAATAATTAATTATTCACAAATAATATTACGAATCACATTTATAATGAACTGTTTGTTCCGGAGGAAGGGGCTTTCGATAAGGATCTCTCACTTCTTGGCCTTGATTAGGTGACCAAACCTCTCCTTAGAAGTAACTTTCTAGACATTGCCAATAATGTTATCTAATAATATTATTCAAATAATATGAATTATTGATCGATAATGGGAAATCTTGTGCGGTGACAATTATTGAACAACAATAATATAAAATATCAACGCAATAATTATTGAATCGATAAAATAAAATATTGAGCGATAACTCTTTGAAAATTATTGAGTAGTGCCATCTTACGTAAGGATCAATAATTCAACAATCTTAATGCGTCTGGTGTCTTCTCTTTGTGAAACCACGCGTATTCTTGTATTTTAACCATAGGGTATTCCAACGATCTTAACGGTAACAACTTCGCAGATTATTTTTAACCAACTTATATTTGTCATTTTCTCATCCAATCGCTTTTCCAGTTATGGGGCCCACATGGGCTTTCATACGTCGTCTGAATATTCCCCAAGCGATCTGAATATTCCACGACCAAACGAATATTCCCCAACAACAATGAATATTTTATAACCACTTGCTTATTTTGAAATATTTACGCATTTTACCCATAACTAACCACATTAATCAAATCCACCTTTACTATTTCAAAATAATAAATAAAGGAAATTCCTTTTATTTAAAAATTTGAGGGTCTTCTGGTATATATATATATGGGAAATGATCTACATAGAATCGTTAGCGGAGGGATTTTTTAACTAACACTCATCCAGCCGTCCAAAATTAGAGTGAATGGCTGAGATGAGGGCCCAGCCGCTACTCTCACTAGCGGCCAACCAAATTTGTTTTGTTGACCGCTACTCCCTCTAGCGGCCAGTCAAAACGATCGTGTTTTGATTGGTAGCTGAGTGAGAATGTGACAACAAAAAAAATTGGTTTAATTACATTATCCTGATTATCCTCATACATATAAAATAAAATAATAAAAATTATAAGTATAATCAGTAATTATCCTTATTAATAAAATAAGTATGTATAAGGATAATTAATAATTATCGTTCTTATGATTTTAATTATAAATATGAAATAGTGATTGAATTTATATTATATTCCTACCAAATATATAAACTCAATCACTATTTCCTATTATAATTAAAAATCATAAGACTATAATCGATAATTATTCTTATACATACTTATTTTGTTAATAAAGTATAAGAATAAGTATAAAAGATAAGTCTTGATTATCCTTATAATTATCCTTATAATTTTTATTATTTTATTTTATTGATAAATAAGTAATATGTATAAGGATAATACATTTATAAAATATAAGGATAAGTATAAAGATAATTCTTGATTATCTTTATAATTATCCTTATAATTTTTATTATTTTATTTTATTAATTAATATGAGGATAATCAGGATAATGTAATTAAGCCAAATTTTTTTTGTTGCCATTCTCTCCTCTGGCGGCCGATCAAAACACTCGTTTTTTATTTGGTAAAGCTAAAGAAAATGGCGGCCAACAAAAAAATTGGTGGCCAGCTAAAGGGAGTAGCGGTGGCCCTCATCTCAGCCATCCACTCTAATTTTGGACGACTGAATGAGCGTTAGTTGAAACAGTTCCTCTGTCTAACGTATTCTGTGGATAATTTTCCTATATGTATATATGTATATTCGTTGAATACTGAAAATCGATCTTGTGATCAAATTAACTGAGTTTTTTCCTGTTTGATTCTATTGTTTCATAACCAGTACAAAATGGCAAGGAAAAAAAAACAGCTAGTTTGGTAATTTTTAATCCTCCATTTCAAATATAGAATTTGACTTGAAGTCAAGCTATGACATATTAAATTTTATAATTGGTATAATTCATAAAAATTTAAAATGAAATTAATTTGTGATTAATAATTTTTGTTATATACTAGTATACAATTATAATTAATTATTGTATCAACTAAAATTAAATAAATTTACATCAATTTAAAATTTAATATAATATCGCGTTGACGCCAAAAAATCAAATTGTATCTACAATTTAGAGAGCGAAGGAGTATCATTTATGATATTCTAGTATTTATGTAATACTACAAATTTTATGAGAAAAATTATTTACTGTACGTTTTAATCCTAGGAACACAATGACATGAGTAGCAACTGCATTTACCATTTTGGAAGCATTTTGTTTAGCTAAAAAACATAATTTATATATAATGTGTGGTTTAATTAATGTGGCCGTTTATCAAATTGTATATCTAATTTTAAATAAATAAATATTATTATTATTATTGCTAATTAAATTAACTTTTTATAGTCATTTTTATTTATATACCGAATTGCGGATGGAGTATCAGCTACCCCCAATCCCCATATGCATGATTTATAATTTATGAGAAACATGCAATTAAATTTATTAATTCCGCATCTTCCAAGTAAATTAACTACTGGGCTTCTAGGTGCAGCTAAGAAATTAATTTTGTTATACAAAAGAAATGGAGAGAAATTTAATTAAAGTTCTTTTTGTTTCGTTGACGACTCCGTTGACTTTCTTTTTCTCTTTCCTCTTAAGTACTTGGATCTATATATATATTTTCCTTGTGATTTCTATGTTGGAGAACATTGAACAAAAACAAATACCGACAGTTTGCTAGACTTGTTGGAAAAAAGAGAGAATAGTGTGATCCACGACCTTCAAACAAAGTTCATATATATATATATATATATATATATATATATATATATATATATATATATATATATATGTTGTGTCTAAAAACGAATCTTAAAAAGCGGTAAAAGGCGAGGCATTAAATCTTTTTGGATCGAAGCGTCATTTCTTTAAGGTTGACTTTAGAAATAGAGATATATATATATATATATATATATATATATATATATAAACCGTCGGTGAAATTTCCTTATTTTTTTTTTTTAATATTTTATGGAAGTGGAATTTTTTCATATGTCTGATGTTTTGGGCGTGATTTGGATACTATCTAATTATAAAAATTAATATATTTGTTATATAAAGAATTATAAAAATATTTTTATATCCTATTTTATATCCTATTATAAAATAACAAATATTTTTATAAAAATAGCAAATAAAAATTATAAAAATATTTGTTTTTATAAAATATTTTATATTCTTTATTTGTTATTATAAAATATTTGTTTTATCAAATATTTGTTTTTATAAAAATATTTGTTTTTATAAAAATATTTATTAAAAAACTCAGAAAAATAGAAATTAGGAAGAAAACTTAAAATTTTCGTCCATTTCTTCTTTTTTTTCCTGTCCATTTTAAAACTCAGAAACAGAATGTAAAAATAAAGAAAAAATAAACATTCCATTACCATAAAAGTTAGTACTGTGCATCACATCAAGAATTAAGTTCTCAAAGTTAATTTTTATTTCAAAACTTACAATATTGTCCACATTTCTTGTGAGAAAATTTTGTCACAATCTTTCTTGTCAGTGTAGACACGTATTCGTGTATATATAATAGTAATAACAACTTAAAAACAGTGACATATATATATATATATATATATATATATATATATATATAATTTAAAATTTCAAAGACGAGACATAGCAAGAACTTGCTCATGAGATTCATGCTTATTGTTGAATTGAGGTGTTTCCATGTTGACTTGGCTACTTTGCTTTTTGTTGGTGCTACCCGTTTGTTTCTCTGAAATTACTAGCGTCTTTGCAATCTCCCTCAGTTCAAACTTTTAGGCTTCCCAGTTGAAGTCTTGGGCAGCTCATTCAAGAAATGAACCTTTTTGGCACCATATATTTTGGCAAATTTTCAAGACAATGCATCATAATATCAGCCTCCTTTATAATGTTCTTAACTGATTTTTCACGGCCACGAAGGCACAAGGGCTCTCTCCCACCGTGGATGTGGCATTGCCACCACCGCGACTTCTAGAACGCTAGGGTGTTTGTAGAGTACGGATTCCAATTCAACGCTGCTGATGTTTTCGCCGCCGGATATAATCACGTCTTTGGACCGATCTTTGATTTCTAAGTACCCGTCGGGGTAAATTACCCCGACGTCTCCAGTTAAGAACCAACCCTGGTGGAATGCCTTTTGTGTGGCTGCTTCATCTTTTAAGTACCCTTTCATGATACTACTACCTCGGAGAACGATTTCCCCCATTGTCTTGCCATCACGGGGCACACTTTTCATTGTGTTTAAGTCCTTGACATCAACATCAGCAAGGGTGAGTATACTTACACCCTGGCGGGCCTTGAGCCTTGCCTGGTCTTCTCGTGGCAGGTTGTTCCACTTGGCCTGCCACTCGCAGACTAGGGCGGGACCTGTGGCCTCAGTGAGGCCATAAGCGTGCATGACATGGAACCCGAGCTGTTCCATTTTTTCCAGGAGTGTTGCTGGTGGTGGAGCCCCTCCTGTGAGTACATTCACCGGGGTGGTGATGTTGCAAATTTCATGGGGTTTTGCCTCCAAAAGGATGGTGAAGATGATTGGAGCGCAACACATGTGCGTGACTTTATGTTGTGCAATGGCAGAATACATTTCTTGTGCAGTGGTGTTGCGGATGCACACGTTGGTCCCACCTCGTGCCGCCACTCCCCATGTAAAAGTCCATCCATTACAATGGAACATAGGGAGTGACCATAAATACACAGGCTCAGTCCCCATTTCCCAGCCCTGAATCAAACTCATAGTACTCAAAAACGACCCTCTATGACTATACACCACTCCCTTCGGAGCCGAAGTAGTCCCCGACGTATAATTCAGTGCGATCGGGTCCCACTCGTCCTCGAGCTCATCCGGTACGTAACCCGGATTACCATGTCCGACTAGCTGCTCATATTCCAGCTCCCCTAGCCGAATACCGGTAGGCGAGTCAATATCATCAATAACAATCACCAAAGGAATTGCTGACTCCGAGACAGAAGCCTCGGACATGAGCAACCGAAGTGAATCTCGTGCAAGAGGCACATATTCGTAGTCAACAAAAAACACCTTTGCTTCCGAGTGGCTGAGAATTGTAGCGATGTTCTTAGCATCAAGCCTTGTGTTGATAGTGTTAAGCACTGCACCAGCCATGGGCACTGCAAAGTGCATCTCATACAGTGCCGGGTGTTTGGAGATAGAACTGACACCTGCAGTAACAACCAAACAAACAAACAATATTTTATTACTCAACTCCAAAATTTAAGTAGATATGTTTATACATCGATCTTACAGGCCACAACCAAACTTTTTTAGCGAAAGAAACAGGCATACCACATCGTTCTTGGCAATGTTGAAGGATCGAAGGGAGGAAGCGAGTTGACAGCAACGCTGATAAGTTTGCTGCCAGGTGAATCTAGCTCGGGCATATACAACAGAGGTGCGATTAGCATAAACTTCAGAAGCTCTCTTTAAGAAGGTGACAGGAGTTAGCGGTACATAATTTGCTGCACATTTTGGGAGTCTATCCATTGGGGGAAAAAATGTTTATATGTTACAAATATGCAAGGAGTAGAGAGAAAAATAAAGGGATATATTATCTGATAGAGCTTGAAGTAGTGAGGATAAAGAGAGGAGTAACGGGCATGTATATATATATATAGGGGGAATGGGTCACAGGTTGTTATGGTGGGGGAGAGGAATACTTGGTAATTAATTGGGAAATTGCTCTGTTCTTACACTGTAGAGAGTAGAATGAATAATAAAGACCTTTTGACTTGAAAACTTATGTGCCTTTACATGGAATTCACACTATTTTAGGCTGCTTGACTTCATCACTTCAGCCTGTCTTCTTCCTCACACATAACCATCTCCTTTGTGGCCAAAAAATGGGTTGTTGTAGTTATTATAGTTTCATTAGGCAATCAATTTTGTACTGGCCTAAAAATATATATGACCTCTGATTACACTATTGAAAACAAACAATATGAGGTTGACAATGGAAGTAATATTAATCTAATAACTGTACCTACCTTTAAAAATAAATAAATCACAAGATTAATAGGAAATTGAAGACGATAAAATATGTAGAGTCCATTTGATCATTTTTACTAACGACTGAAAAATCGATAACAATGGTGTCAAACAAATGAACAATGTTTGAAAATTAGAATCTGATTTGATTTTTAAGAATTGACGACGTATATTAATTTATTTTATTTTAATTAATATAATTATTATAATTGTATAGTATATAACAAAAATTAGTAATTACAAAATTTATTTTATTTTAAATTTTTATGAGTTGTGCTAATTTTAAATTTTAATATATTTTTGATTTTAAAATTTAAATTACATCTCTAATTTTGAAACAAAATGAATATTAGCTATGATAAATGAAGTCCTACGTTTATAAATAAATTGGAGGTTTAGGTTTTTAAAAAATGCATGATGCTATTGTGTGCCCTGGGTTTTGAAAGGTAAATCAAACTTTGGTCAAATAAATTAAATCTTGCAATATAATTATAAATTATATTCTTCGGAAACTCTTTTCATTATCATTAAGTTGTACACCAAGAATTTTGCTTTAATACTCTTTGTCAGAATTATCTTATTCAGTCAAAACAGATAAGAGAGACTATGAGATAAACATAATAATAAATGAGAATTTAAAATTATTATAGGCAATTGATACTATCTTTAATGATTTTCAAATATTTTTTAATTTTTGTACGTACCACCACCTGTTAGGTTTTGCATGGCTAATTATAGTTAGGTATTAAAATGATTACAAAAGTAATTACAGATATATTATGGTTTTGCATGGCTTCTTTGGTGACTTTTCATATCTTAAGAGTGCTATGATCAATTCTTTTTTCTTTAACCAATTCAAAAGAGACTGAAATATATTTCATATCCGTCTCAGGATAAATTTTTATTACTATTTTGAATATATAAAAGTTAAATGTTTATTTATCTTAAATAATTTATTTTTATAATAATTTACATAATTAGTCATGTTCAAAAATTATGTAATTAAAAAATTTAAATATAAACAATTTTATTATTTTATTATCTTTTTAATATCTGAAAAAAAGTCAATCATAACTTTTATCCTGTCTGAGGAGAATATTAAATTTTTAAATATCTGTTGCAATTGATAGAAGAATACAATAATTGTTCCATACATTAACAAAAATAAATCAAGAAAATGGGTAGGCGTCAATATGTTTGAAGCCTAATTTTAAACATTATCATAATCCAATAAATAATTAGTATTACAATATCAATAATTATTTAAGCCTCAGATTATAAAAAGAGTAACGTAAAACAAAAAACAAACTCATATGGATGAGAATCAAACCCAACACATCTCAATATTAACCATGCATCTTACCTCATTAATTGGCCGGTCGGTCGTATGTAATCTCTCGCCGACTACATTTAAATGAGCGTTTTAGAGATGGACGTAAAAATTAAGATAATGATTGGAAAGCATTAAATATAATCTCGATTATACATAATACCCTTAAATCATTAATTTATTATAGCACAAGAGTATAAAATACCAAAAAATAGATAGAATAATGAGAGGTAATTTTGAAAAATAATCATTAATTATCCTAGATTTGAACAAGCGTCGATTAATTAAGGACAAATAAAAAACTTTAAAACGTTATTTAAATAGGGACGGAGGAAGTATATATCTCGGTCTCACATCGAAAAACATGAGAAACATTTGTGTGTACTTAAGAAATTAAGTTACTACCAATAGTATTTTCAAGTGACCCTTTAGGTTAGCTTAGGTGGGCTAAAATGATTCAAGAATATATTATTAGGTCCTTGAAATTTGACCCAAAATTTGTTCCTGACTCCAAAAAAACTAATTAACTCAGTTAAGTTTTTGTTGTTCTCCTTATTATATATAGGATAGATTAATTAAAATAAAAAATGAAATTATTAATCAAGTCTTGTTATGTATTCCAACAAGTTTGAGTTAAATTATAATTACGAAATATAGAAATATATGGAATTTGATATAATTACAAGAGGGTCATACTTAATATATTTATCTCTATTAGGAAACCCTTAGCTGGTAACCAAAAAATCAATCTAAACATTTGTTGTAAGACCGAAATTTTTTTAAATAAAAGGAATTTCCTTTATTTATTATTTTGAAATAGTAAGGTTGATTTGATTAATGTGGATAGTTAAGGGTTAAATCATAAATATTTCAAAATAAGCAGTGGTTATAAAATATTCATTTTATTAGGAGAATATTCGTTTGGTCGTGGAATATTAAATCTTTGTCAGGAATATTAAATGCGACCAGGTAGCGACCGTATATGGGCCCCATAACGGAAAGCGATTGGATGAAGAAAGCGAAATATAAGTTGGTTAAAAATAACGGCGTAGTTATTCTGAGTTAAGGCTTGTTGGAATGCCGGTGGTTAAAATCTGATGTCTGGCGTGGTTGCCTGATGTGCTGCGGTATTACCTGATATTGTTGAATTATTGATCCTTACGTGAAAAGCCTTTTCTCAATAATTTTCCACGGTGAATTCTTATTCGATATTTTATTTTATTGATTCAATAATTGCTGCGTTGATATTTTATATTATTGTTGTTCGATAATTGTCACTTTGCATTATCTCCATTATCGGATCAATAATTCATATTATTTAAATAATATTATTAGATAGCATTATTGGCAATGTCTAGAAAGTTACATCGAGGAGAGGTTTGGTCACCTAATTGCGGCGCCCGATGAGGAGAAATCCTTATCGGAAAGCCCCATCTTTCACAGGAGCGGCTTTGGTTGTCATAATTGTGATTACGTAATATTATTTGTGAATAATTAATTATTGATTCATATGATAAAAAATATTTATTTTATGTGGATATAAATGATGGATTTATTTATGTGGTTATAAATGAAGAAATTATTGTTGAGGTGTTTTATCGATATTTTACCGATTGGAGGTATTAAAAATTAAATCGGGGGGTTTTGAGATATATTGCGGGGATTATAATTTTTAATCCGAAATAGTTGGATGTGGTAATTTTTGGGTATGTTATACATACATAAGTTGAGTATATGTCCACAAATTTTGAGCCGATTAAAAATGCACGAATAATTTGTTATGAATTTTAAGAGGTATGCGATTAGGAAATTAGGGTTATAATTGATTTTGGTGGAAAATTCTAGAATTGAGTGGGCCCCACTTGTGGTTGGTGAAGAAATGTGCTGAATTTTATTTCAAATGTGGTGGGTGGCAATAGTAGCGAGTAAAAGCCATCGGTGGCGAGTCAAAGTGCCTTGGTAATTAACATTTTCTATAAATAGAAATTTAAGTTAGAATTGAAAATCACACGAAACAAAGTTTTCTCTCTTTCTCTCTATATTATTGGCGTATTTTGTGAGTATTTAGATACTTTGAGAGTTCTTTGTTGATCTGAAGTTTCATTCGACATCACTTGAGCCTTTCCTTAGAAATCTTGATTCTTTGAGGTAAGGGATATTATTTTTTTTTCATAATGATATTATTTCTTGATATCATTATCTTTGAAATGTTGATCTGAAGTTTTTATCAAATTTGGAACTTTTTCATATCGGGTTACTATTCATGAGTTCTTATTCACGAGTTCTTATTCATGAGTTCTTATTCACGAGTTCTTATTCACGAGTCTTATTAATGAAGCGTGAAGATGTTTTTGTGGAATTTCTATCTTTTGGTGTCGGATTACTATTCATGTATCTGCACTTATTCACGATATCTGGCCTTATTCATTTGAAAAAAAATAAAATTTCTTCTTTTTGTCCAAAACATCTATTTTGGATACTAGCTTTGATTGTATCCATGTTTTGATCATTCTTGAATTTTACACCATTTGTGATTATTTTTGGGGTATTGTTGGACTTGGATAAAACAAAGTACTGAATCCTTAATCCTTAATCCTTGTCATTTTGTTTCAACTTTGGATTAGTTCTTTAAAAATATTTTCATCATCCTCGGTCTTAAATGATGATGTTATTGAATATCTTTGGCTGTAGTGCAAAGATGAATGATTCTGAAGAATATCTTTGGCTTTAGTGCAAAGATGAGCAGTGTTGAGATGAACATGGTGATTTAATATCTTTGGCACTTGTAGTGCAAAGATGAGCAGTGTTTAAATGAACATGACCAGTAATGAATATCTTTGGCACATGGTGCAAAGATGAATATTTGATTCAGATGTATATTGATTGTTGTTACGAGGGATAAAAGATGAGCGATGAACTTTTAAATTCATATACATAGAAGATAGTAGTTTGCATTCTCTACTTAACTCTTAATGAATGAATTATTATTTCATGCGAATATTGATTGAAAATTTGTTGTCGATTGTATTCTATTAAATTTTTCCTGTTGAAGACTAACGATAATTTGTTGTATATTATCTTAGTCATAATATTCTTTCTTGAGCTAGTTGAGCTCACCCTTTTCCTTTTTGTTCCATTCTTCTCGGGAGGCGAGAATATAGCGAAATGCAGTGGGGTATGGAATGAAGGTTTTAGAAAGGATTGTTTAGTAGTCCTCACCATTTTGTAAAATCTTGTATCAATAAATGTGATGAGGATTTATGTGAGTATAAATATTATCTGAGAAGATAATATTTGTATTTAAACTCACGATTTCTTGTTGTAATAATAAAGTTGTAGTTGTTTTACATGCCATGTATTGTGACTCGAATGGGTGATGTATATACCTATTTTGGGGCGTCACGGTTGGTATCGAGCTTAGGGATATGATCTACGGCGGAGATCGGGGAATAAAACTAGGAGGGAGGCGAGTAAATCCTTCATTGAGTGTGTCTACCTAAGCTTATTTGTTGGTTAGTCGTATTATAGGGGTATTATGTGATTTGTTAATTTATTTAATTAACCCTTGTTTTATGATAGTTTTTTTAGAATGGTATTTGAGAAGCGTTAACAATGGAGTGAATGAGATCGTGGAGACACCTCTAATCATGACCGGGATAATATGATGTCGAGTGAAGAAGAATTAGAGATATCCATGTGGTGAGTGAAGAATTGATAGTTGCACGAGATAATCGCAGAGGTAACGGTGAGAGTGAGGAAGAAGAGGAAGAAGAGAATTACACGAAGAGAGTTTATTAGAGGTATTTTATGATCGAAATATAGAATTGCAAAATCGTATTCATGAGTTAGAAGAAGCGAGGCTAAAGAATTGCGAGCGATCGTGGAGCAAAAGGATCAGACGATTCAAGCTTGTGTTACCCGATACGTGATGCTTGAGCGAAGCACTCTTTGGCGAGTATAAGATGATAAAGTGGAATCTGGTGAAAGAAGAAATAAGCGAGCAGTGAGAATGGTGATGCGTGGGTAAAAGGCGCATGACAGCGTTGATATTATGGAAAGAGATGTCGATCTAAAGAGAAGATTTAACGATGGCGGGAAGGCGTGGCGTGACATCATCAGCACCATCAACAAATTCTAGGGAAGAGAGCGATCGCCCGGTTAGATCTTCTGAGATGTGGAGAGGAGGGACATATAAGGTCAAAGCGTTGAAAGCCTTCAGGTATCTTATAATTGTGGAAAAGAAGGACATATAAACTCGAGTTATGCGATATCGAAACCAGATCCGGTAGGAATGGTGACTCAAAAAGGATGTCCCGAGAAAATCAAAAGTCAGCGGTTCTTGGAAGAAGCGTTTGTCGTGGCCAGGTCAAAATCTGAGGAACCGACGAAGTTAGCACGGGTTAGTTAATTATAAATTCTTGCGAAGTTTATACCTTACTTGAATCTGGGTTCTACCCATTCTTTTATCTCTCTTGCTTGCGCTCAGCGTTTGAACTTGACTACGGAGAAATTAGACTTTGACCTATTTATGGAGAATCCGTTAGGAGAAACTTTCATTACATCTGTTGTTTAAAAATCTTGTTTGATTCGAGGTTGGCACTTATCACATTACACATTAACCTTATTTCTATAGAGATATTTGCTTTTGATGTGATTTTAAGGTTAACTACTCATCATTGCCAAATTGATTGCTTTTGTAAGGGTTGTTAGTTTTCATATTCTAAGCAACTTTGTTATTGAATTCAAACAATCAAACCATTGTAATCAAACATTTTCATATCAAACCATGAAGTCGTTCGTTTATTACGGATGTCAAGTTTTCTTAGTCCGTGTTATGGATTTGAATAAAGACACGTCGATTTGAATAATATTCTGTTGTTATTGATTTTCTGATGTATTTCTGAAGAATTTATTGGCTTACCCCAAAGCTTGATATTAAATTTTGTATCGACTTTGAACGGTACAAAACTCATTTCTAAAATCTCATATCGAATGGCTCTATTGAACTTGAGGAGTTAAAGGTCAACTACTGAGAATTGTTGGACATCGGTTTCATTCGTCTAGTCGTCTCCTTGGGGTGCTCTGTTTTATTTGTAAAAAAGAAAAGGCGGGAGTATGCGACTTTATTATTGACTATCGGGAATTGAACCATATCACCATCGAGAATAGGTATCCTCTACCTCGTATTGATGACTTGTTTGACCCGATTGCAAGAGGGCACAATTCTTTTCAAAAATCGATCTTAGATTACGGATATCATCGGTGAAGATTAGAGCGAGGATATTCAAAGCGCGCCTTGAACTTCGGTATGGGCATTATGAATTCTTAGTCGTGTCTTTCGGACTAACTAATGCTCCTGCGATTTTCATGGATATGATGAACCAAAGTATTCAAGGAATATTTGGATCGGATTCGTTGTTGTCTTTATTGATGACATCCTTATATATTCAAAAGTCGTGAAGATCATGAGCACCATTTGAAATTTGGTACTCGAAAGGCTTCAAAAACCAACTATATGCCAAATTGAAGAAATCGAGTTACGGCGAGGAAGTAGCATTTCTTGGGCATGGTGTCAAAACATGGAGTATCTGTTGATCCGTGAAGAGTGAAGCAATACTGAAAGTTAGGAACAGCAAAAGTCGGTGGTGAAATCGTAGCTTTTGGAACTTAAAATTTGGTTATTATCGGAGATTAGTGGAAGGTTTTCTCGAATCGCTACTCCATTAACTTCATTAACTTTCGGAAGGATACAAAATTCGTTTGGAGTGAAGAATCGAGAAGAGTTTCCAAGAGCTTAAGAGGAGACTTATTTACGCTTTGTTCTAACAATACCATCTGGTTCGGATGGATTTGTTATCTCTGACGATGCTTGAGCAAAGGTTAGGATGTGTTCTCATGCAGCGTGGGAAAGTCATAGCCTATGCCTCGCGACAACTTAAAGAGTATAAGAGGAATTATCCTACTCATGATCTAGAGTTGGCGGCCGATCGTTTTCGCCCAAAGATATGGAGGCACTATCTATATGGGGAGAAAGTGGAGATATATTCGGACCGTAAAAGCCTTAAATATTTCTTCACTCAAAAGAACTCAACATGCGGCGGCGACGTTGGCTCGAACTATTGAAGACTACGACCACACTATTGATACCATCACGGAAAAGCGAGCGTGGTAGTGGCGCGTTGAGTAGAAGATCATATCACGAGGAGCGAGTGCGATGATGTCAAGTATCTGCATAGAGCCAACTTTAATAGAAAAAGTTAAGGTTACTTCGAGCCAGGGCAGAGGCGATCGTATGAAGAAGAAAGTACAAGAAGGAGCTATTAGGGCGAGAATTGATGAAGAAGGAATACTTGAGTCCTCTCTAGACTTTGTGTTCCTAACGACTACGATTTGAAGTACAAGATTATGATGGAAGCACACAATACACCATTTGCAATCCATCACGGAAGTACTAAAATGTATCGTGATCTTGACATACATTTTGGTGGAATAATATGAAGAGAGATTGCAAAGTTTATCTCGATGTGTTTAACTTTAGCGTGTAAAGGCGGAGCATCTAGTACCTAAGGGTCCGTTGCAACCACTTGAGATTAGGAATGGAAGTGGGAACACATTACCATGGATTTAGTTTCGGGTCTTCCTACGGTTTCTCAAGGCATCAATCTTATTTGGGTTATTGTTGATAGATTAACCAAATCTGCTCATTTCTTGCCGTCTGGAGACTTATTCATGAGCGTCTTCTTAGTATATGCGTAAATGAGATTGTGAGGTTGCATGGCATGCTGTATCCATAGTTTGGATCGTGACCCAAGATTCACTTCAAGATTTTGGGTTAGCTTGCAAAAAGCTATGAGCGCAGTTTGCGATTTAGTTGGCATACCGTCCCCGAAGCAGACGGACAATCGAGAGGGACTATTCAAACTCTTGAAGATTTATTAAGACTTTGTGTCCTGAACTTCAAAGGCGGTTGGGATAAGTATTTACCATTGGTGGAATTCTCCTACAACAACGAGTTATCGAGCAAGTATAGGTGTGGCTCCATTGAAGCATTATATGGGCCGAAAATGTCGTTCTCGATATGTTGGGATGAGGTGGGTGAAGCGACATTGTTGGGACAGAGAGTTAAATACGTATGACTACCGAAAAGATCCAAATAATTACGACAACGTATACAAGCGGCTCAAGATCGACAAAAGAGTTATCGGATCTTCATCGAAAGGGCGTGGAATTTAAGGTAGGGGATCATGTATTGTTGCGAGTTGCTCCGTGGAAGGGAGTTACAAGATTTGGGAAGAGAAAAGCTCGATCCACGATTTATTGGTCCATTTCAAATTCTTGGCCAGAGTAGGAAATGTAGCCTATAGACTTGCGTTACCTCAAAGTATGTCTCGTGTTCATAATGTGTTTCACATATACATACTTAGTAAATATGTGAAAGACCGAACCACGTTATTGAGTTAGAACAGGACGAGATAGCGAGAAGACTTAACGTATGAGGAGGTACTATCAAGATCTTGGATAGGAAGGAGCATGTCCTACAGCGTGAAAATTCGTACCACAAGTTAAAGTTTTGTGGAGGAATCATCTTATAGAGGAAATGACACAGGGAATTGGAAAGCGGAAATGAAAGCGAGGTATCCTCACCTTTTGAAACACACCAGTCGTCGTCGATTTCGAGGGCGAAATTTCATAAGGAGGGAGGTTGTAAGACCAAAATTTTTTAAATAAAAAGGAATTTCCTTTATTTATTATTTTGAAATAATAAGGGTTGATTTGATTAATGTGGATAGTTAAGGGTTAAATCATAAATATTTCAAAATAAGCAAGTGGTTATAAAATATTCATTTTGTGGAGAATATTAGTTTGGTGGTGGAATATTAAATGCTTGTCGGGGAATATTAAATGCGGACAGTAGCGACCATGTGTGGAGCCCATATGTGAGCGATTGGATGAAGAAAGCGACAAATATAAGTTGGTTAAAAATAGCGGCGTAGTTATTCTGCAATTAAGGCTGTTGGAATACCGGTTGGTTAAAATCTGATGTCTGGCGTGGTTGCCTGATGGCACACGGTATTACGCAGTATTGTTGAATTATTGATCCTTACGTGAAGGCCTTTACTCAATAATTTTCCGCGGTGAATTCTTGTTCGATATTTTATTTTATTGATTCGATAATTCTTTGCGTTGATATTTTATATTATTGTTGTTCGATAATTGTCATTTGCATTATCTCCATTATCGGATCAATAATTCATATTATTTAAATAATATTATTAGATAGCATTATTGGCAATGTCTAGAAAGTTACATCGAGGAGAGTTTGGTCACTAATTGCGGCGCCCGATGAGGAGAAATCCTTATCGGAAGCCCCTCTTTCACAGGAGCGGCTGGTTGTCATAATTGTGATTACGTAATATTATTTGTGAATAATTAATTATTGATTCATATGATAAAGAAATATTTATTTTATGTGGATATAAATGATGGATTTATTTATGTGGTTATAAATGAAGAAATTATTGTTGAGGTGTTTTATCGGTATTTTGCAGTTGGAGGTATTAAAAATTAAATCGGGGTTTTGAGATATATTGCGGGGGATTATAATTTTTAATCCAATAGTTGGAGATAATAGTAATTTTTGGGTATATTATACATACATAAGTTGAGTATATGTCCACAAATTTTGAGCAGATTAAAATCTTGCGAATGATTTGTTATGAATTTTAAGAATTATGTACGATTAGGAAATTAGGGTTATAATTGATTTTGGTGGAAAATTCTAGAATTGAGTGGGCCCCACTTGTGGTTGGTGAAGAAATGTGCTGAATTTTATTTCAAATGTGGTGGGTGGCAATAGTAGCGAGTAAAAGCCATCGGTGGCGGTCGAAATGCCTTGGTAATTAACATTTTCTATAAATAGAGGTAAGTTAGAATTGAAAATCACACGAAACAAAGTTTTCTCTCTTTCTCTCTATATTATTGGCGTATTTTGTGAGTATTTAGATACTTTGAGAGTTCTTTATTAAGATCTGAGTTTCATTCGACATCACTTGAGCCTTTCCTTAGAAATCTTGATTCTTTGAGGTAAGGGATATTATTTTTTAAATAATGATATTATTTTCTTGATATCATTATCTTTGAAATATTGATCTGAAGTTTTTGTCAAATTTGGAACTTTTTCATGTCGGGGTTACTATTCATGAGATTTCTTATTCACGAGTTCTTATTATTCATGAGTTCTTATTCACGATTCTTATTCACGAAATCTTATTAATAGAAGCGTGAAGATGTTTTTATGGAATTTACATCTTTTGGTGTCGGTTTACTATTCATGTATCTGGTCTTATTCAACGTATCTGACCTTATTCACAAAAAAATAAAATTTCTTCTTTTTGTCAAAAATATCTATTTTGGATACTAGCTTTGATTGTATCCATGTTTTGATCATTCTTGAATTTTACACCTTTGTGATTATTTTTGGGGTATTGTTGGACTTGGATAAAACAAAATCTGAATCCTTAATCCTTAATCCTTGTCATTTTGTTTCCTTGGATTAGTTCTTTAAAATATTTTCATCATCCTCGGTCTTAAATGATGATGTTATTGAATATCTTTGGCTGTAGTGCAAAGATGAATGATTCTGAAGAATATCTTTGGCACATGGTGCAAGATGAGCAGTGTTGAGATGAACATGGTAGGTGATTAATATCTTTGGCCTATAGTGCAAAGATGAGCAGTGTTTAAATGAACATGACCAACTAATGAATATCTTTGGCTGTGTAAGTGCAAAGATGAATATTTGATTCGAGATGTATATTGATTGTTGTTACGGGGATAAAAGATGAGGCGATGAACTTTTAAATTCATACATAGAAGATAGTAGTTTGCATTCTCTACTTAACTCTTACAATGAATTATTATTTCATTGCGAATATTGATTGAAAATTTGTTGTCAATTGTATTACTATTAAATTTTCCTGTTGAAGACTAACGATAATTTGTTGTATATTATCTTGAATTGTCATAATATTCTTCTTGAGTAGTTGAGCTCACCCTTTTCCTTTTGTTCCATTCTTCTCGGGGAGGCGAGAATATAAGCGATGCGAGTCGGGGTATGGAATGAAGGTTTTAGAAAGGATTGTTTAGTAGTCCTCACCATTTTTGTAAAATCTTGTATCGATAAATGTGATGAGGATTTATGTGAGTATAAATATTATCTAGAAGATAATATTTGTATTTAAACTCACATTTCTTTGTTGTAATAATAAAGTTGTAGTTGTTTACATACCATGTATTGACCTTTCGAGAATGGGTGATGTATACCTATTTTGAGGCGTCGCATTTGTAATATATATCATTTTTCTCTAAAATCACACTTTATGTATTAGCGTAAATTTACAGAGCTTATAATTTCAAAATCTTATAAAATTGGTATGATTTAAATCTCATCGCTTCAAAGAAGTAATATTTATCTCTTCGAATAGTTAAATTGACGATACGATATATATTATATAAATTAAAATCATTAAATATATATATGGTTTAAATATGCTAATTTAAAACTTTGGATTTAAATCTCAGAAAGAAATCTCTTCGAAATTAAATCAAAGTTAATAAATTAAAGAAAGAAATTTAATTTAAAAATAGATAAAAGAAAAGATTTAGGCAGGCGATCTTGGATCGATGATTCCTCGTCTAGTGATGAAGATCACGATGAACGAGAATCATCTCAATACTAAAGATATTTAGGACTTATTTATTCAAGGTCTTTCACTTAAAAGAATTAAAGACATCACCATTCGAAAATGGTATGTTTCTATTAACCTAGTTGTGGATAAAAACTTTTCAATACGACTTCTTGCCTTGGTAGTGAATCTGGTCTTGATTTAAATTGTATCCGGGAAGGTCTAATCCAGACTAAATATTATAAAAAACCGGTGAAAAATTAAATTAATTAATGGTAGTCAAATGGAAATAAAATATAAATTACCTAAAAATACATATTTGTCGAGATAACATGTGTTTCAAAACATCTTTTGTTTTGATTACATGATCTTCTGAGATAAAATTATTTTGGGTTTACCATTTATATACTTATTATACCCATTTACTGACTAGTAATGAAGGATTAACTTTGTAAACATTTAGGAAATAAAATAACATTTAAGTTTCTTATTAAACCAAAAGAAAGAGATTTAAAATACATTCGAAGAATCCATTTCTAAATCATTGAATTTAATAAAGCGTAAATCTACACATTTGAATTTCTTAAAGAAAATCAAATATAAAAGAATTGAAAAACAACTTCAAAATAAAGAGGTTAGGTCAAAATTGAAGAATTAAAACCTACATGAAAAATAACCTTTGTTACGATTCCCCGATGCCTTTTGGCATAGAAAAAAACATATGGTTAGGCTTCCTTATCTTTAAGGAATTCAAAGAACATTTAATTCCTACTAAAATTTAGACTATTCGGATGAATCGTGAACAAATGGAGTTATGTAAAAATGAAATCAATGATCTCCTCGATAAAGGATTAATTAAACCCGATAAATCCCTTGGTCTTGCTTTTCTGCCTTTTATGTCGATAATGAAGCGAGAAAAAGAAAGAGGTGTTACCTCGTTTAGTTATTAATTACAAACCATTGAACAAGGTCTTAGAATGGATTAGGTACCCCGCTTCCCAACAAAACGACCTTATCAATAGGTTAAGTAATGCCACCATTTTGATAAATTAGACCTTAAATCCGGGTTTTGGCAAATTGCCATTCATCACGATGATCGATACAAAAGCGACATTCACCACTCCGTTTGGACATTATGAATGGAATGTTCAAGCATTTGGCCTAAAAATGCTCCAGTGAATTTCAAAATATCTCGATGACATATTAAACCCTTTCGACCATTTTATACGTTGTTTATATCGACGACATTCTTGTTTACTCAAAGTATTGAAGAACACGAAAAACATTTAAAATCGTTCTTCCTCTTTTATTAAAGTAAATGGTCTTGTTCTTTCTCCTTCCAAATCTTGACTGTTTGGTCAGAATAAGGTTTCTTGGTCTTAATATCTTGATGGACAAGTTCGACCTATTGAGCAGGCTATTCATTATTGACAAGTTCCCGGATAAGATAACCAATAAAACCCAGCTGCGAGAGATTTCTTGGCTCATTTGAATTATATTAGCAAGTTCTCTGAGAATCTCGGGAAGATTTGCAAACCTCTTTTTCGGCGTTTGCAAAATAATCCTCCACCTTGGGTGACATTAAATATTGCGATCCAACAAGTTAAAAAATATGTCGAGACATTGCCTGCCTTGGCATTTCTAATGATTCGGCGTTCAAAATTGTTGAAAGCAAGCGCCTCGGATATTGGATTGGAGGCATTCTTAAACAAAAATTAACATCAGATTCCCTTGAACAAATTGTTCGATTTCATTAAGTAGCATGGAATACTACACAATCAAAATATAGTCTTATTAAAAAAGAAATTCTTTCATTAGTATTATGTATTAATAAATTTCAAAATGACTTATTAAATCAAAATTTACGGTTCGCATTGGCTATGAAGTCGACCAATCATATTAGTAAAGATGTTGAAAATTTAGCCTCTAAGCATTCTTTAAGCTAGATGGCGAGCTTTATTAAGCATTTTTGATTTTGATATTGAATACATTAAAGGCAAAAATAATTCTATTCTGATTTTCTTACGGAGAATTTATTAAATACAGTCTTATCTGATCGTGAGTTTGAGAGGATCATCCTCCTCTCGAGTCAAGATGCATGAGTGGCCCAGTAATCATCCAGGAGGCACCTTAGTCCCTCACTTTGATTACCCACATCTCTGCGGTCGAACAAATTTTACATTCTTGGGACAATCCCCAAGCCTTACTGATTCGACCACTAGTAAATAAACTGAACTTCGTTGACCCGTTCGATAACCCAGCCAAAACTTAAATCTTGAGGCTCCATCACTCTCTTACGGCATGTGCTCAAATGGGAAAGTTATTTGTTTCATATTGAACCTACATGAAACCAAAAAATGATCGATTAAGCTTAACGCTTGCCCGGTTTTCCCTCTGGTTGGCATTTTCCTCCGGTAGCTCCTTATAAGTCTCTTGTTTATTATAAGGACATTCTCCTTGGCCCGAGTCGGTAAATATCAAACCAATTTATGCAAACAATGATAAATCAAAAGTTCTTTATCATTCTTTGTATATTAAACAATTCCTTGATTTACGATTGGGGAAAACATCCTCCGATCTAATGGATCTCTCTAATCATAGTTATCCTTTTTGCTTTTATGATTATATTGAAGCTTTGGTATAAGGTTCTCCTTCATCGAGCGAGTCCCGTAGTCATTCTGGTTTATTCGATTCGATCATAAATTCAAAAGTCCAATCCACTTATTGGTTAGATCCTTTGGTGGTATAGGCATGGTTCTACTATGACCTCCTTCCAGAAACCCCTTAAGGTCCAAGTTACCCATTTGCTAATAATAGTAAACGGATCCAAAGAATGAGAATATTCCTCTCACTCTCTCTCTTCATTAGTAAATATAAGGTTCCACTGGATCCTTAAATGGCAATCTGGTATTTCTCAGCCCTCTGTTGCTAGTAATTGACGATTATCTACGATCCACTCCTCGACTTTCCGCTTTTCTACATTAAGTGGTGGGATAAGTTCGATGTTAATAGAATCATTGGTCGAGGTTCAACAAAATTTCTGTTGCTCTATTCGATTCGATCGATTCCCGATCATTCGGGCTAAGGATTAAAGCCATTTCTTTAGAACCCTCTTCCTCAAGTCGAAAAAAAGATTTCAAAAGAATCAAAGTCAAAAACCGGTCCTACGGGATCCTCCACATTCCCGTAGCATTCGATTTCAAAGATTGCTCCGGTTGGTGAATTAAAACTTATTGCTCGAAGCCCTCGATAAAAGAATTGATGAGTTACGAAGAAGCCTCTAGGCATTCCTCGACTTCTTCCCAAAATGACTTTCGATTAGCGATTTGCGAAGATGATGATGCATGCATATGATCCTACGGCACCATCGACCTTGAGGATGCTTTCGGGACCCATTTGCACGACATCTGATTAAAGCGATTCTTTATTGCGATTAACGACACACCTCTCGTGACCCGATTCTTTATTACGATTAGCGGCCACTGCTCCGTGACGATTCTTTTCCGATACGATTAGCGATTTGCTCGTGACCGATTCTTATTGATCGGTCGGTGATCCGAACTCCACTCTTTTCCGAAAGTAGAATCGAGTCAAAGTTATCGACGAAAGCATTTGTAATAGTCAAAAGTTAGCCTTTGTTGTTCATCAGCGTATTGCTTTTGCTGTACTTTTACTTTTGCTTTTACTTTAGTAATTCACTTTTACTTTTACTTTTTGCTTTTACTTTTACTTTAGTAATTCACTTTTACCTAAGTGAAATGTTTTACTTTTGCTTTTACTTTAGTAAATCACTTTTACCTTAGTGAAATGTTTCTTACTTTACCCAGTAAATGTAATAGTTCCTTTCCTTGTTACATAAAAGGAAGGCGAGCTCATTTAACGAATCGAGTTTTGAAACTTAGAAAGACTACGAGCTCTCTCTCTCGAAAGAATCTTTAGTTTCTACCTCGATCGACCCTCTTAACCCCTCTTCTCCAATTCTCTAGTTAAATGTTTTAAATTTGTAAGTTCTTGTTTTATTTTGAGGTTCTTAGTTTATGCATAGTATGAATCATTAATACAATTGATTACTTATTTATAAAGCTGTATTTGATTGTGTATCTGCTCTCTAAAGCGTATTTAATTTGCCTCGAGCTTCTCTCTCTGAAAGCTCTTGAGGTCTCTCCGCTTCTCTCTTGTTAGCAGGAGGCGAAGCTTTAAACTCTTCTTAGTTAAAGATGAAGAAGAAGTCTTGAATACTTCTCTCTTCCTTCTTAAACATTTAGTCTGAGGAATTAATGTAATCCTTTCCTCGAATGTTTATAAATAAAAGAAAGAGATTACTTTCTGGAATTCACGGTCGTCTTCTTAATCTTTTCTTTCTTTTTACATTAAAGTTTTTCTTTTAAAAACTTGATCGCATATTATATTATATGGTATCGAGCCACGGTTGGTTCTTGATCTTGTCGGTGGTTTCGATTAAAAAGCATTTGATTTGTTTACTTAAATGTTTTTCAAACTTTTTCTTCTTTTGCTCCACTTTCAATCGCTTTGACTTTAGCTTGTAAAACACCTAAGATCGCCATAAGTCCCGTTATCTTGGTTGTAAGACTCGGGTTGGGGCGATTTAGGCTAAGGGTATCATTAGATCTCTGAGTGCGAGTTTACTTAAAGCGAAACGGTTCGAGTTTTAGAGGAATGACAAAGAAAAGAATTTTTGTTTAAGCAGTTAACAAATTAGTCTTACATTTTAGATCGATTCTTGATAGATCGGGACCATCGAGTGATCCTTTGTTTGATTTCATCGATGCGTTTTTTTTTTACAAAAATTTTTACAAAATCTAAGAAATTTTGAAGATTTTGACCAATTTTGATGAAAATTTTTCCTCCTTTCTTTATAAACCAATTTTTTTTGGGGTGATAGGGTTATTTCTGGATAAAAATTTTAAGAGGCGGAATAGTAGGGGATGGTGACTCATACGAGAAGATGATCAGCGGCACCTTCCGGCATCATCTGAGAGACGGACGGTCGACGAAAAGCGCCTTGAGAGTCTTGATCACTTAACGAAATGGCCCCGTGATGGCCTTTACTTTTATCATCTCTTTTACTTTAGTAAATGTAAAAGTAAAAGTAAAAGAATAACTTTTGCTTTTACTTAAGTTAAATATTTTTAACTTAGTTAAATGTTTCTTACATTTACCCATGTATAAAAGTAAATGTAAAATGTTTCTTACGTTTTACTTTTACTTTAGTAAATTACTTTTACTTGATTAATGTAATAGTGATTCTGCGTGAATCGATAGTAATTTACTTTTAGGTTTTCTATTTAAAGAAACTCAGTGTTAGAGTTTCTTTGAGGCTTAATTCGATATAGCCTCGAGCTTCTCTCTCTGAAAGCTCTTGAGAGTCCTCTCTCCCTTCTCTCTCTGAGTTAGCAGGAGGCGAAGCTTTGAAACTTCGATCTTCTTAATTAAAGATGAAGAAGAAGTCTTGATACTTCTCTCTTCCTTAAACATTTAGTCTAGGAATTAATGTAATCCTTTCCCAAATGTTTATAAATAAAAGAAAGAGATTACTTTCTGGATTTCATAGGTCGTCTTCTTAATCTTTTTTCTTTCTTACATTAAAGTTTTTCTTTTAAAAACTTATCATGCATTTTATATATGGTATCGAGCCACGGTTGGTTCTTGATCTTTATCGGTGGTTTCGATTAAAAAGCAGTTTGATTTGTTTACTTAAATGTTTTTTCAAACTTTTCTTCTTTTGCTCCACTTTTCGATCGCTTTGACTTCTTTGTAAAACACCTAAGATCGCCATAAGTCCCGATTATCTTGGTTGTAAGACTCGAGGTTGGGGCGTTTAGGCTAAGGGTATCATTAGATCTCTGATGCGAGTTTACTTAAAAGCGAAACGGTTCGAGTTTTAGAGGAATGACAAAAAAAAATTTTTTGTTTAAGCAGGTTAACAAATTAGTCTTACATTTAGATCGATTCTTGATAGATCGAGGACCAATCGAGTGATCCTTTATTTGATTTCATCGATCATTTTTTAAACAAAGAATTTTTACAAAATCTAAGAAATTTTGAAGATTTTGACGATTTTGATGAAAATTTTTTCCTCCTTCTTTATAAACCAATTTTTTGAAATTGATAGGGTTATTTCCTGGATAAAAATTTTAAGGCGGAATAGTAGGGGATGGTGACTCATCTGAGAAGATGATCAACAGCACCTTCCGGCATCTACTGAGAGGCGGACGATCGACGAAGAAAGGCGCCGGAGGAGTCTTGATCACTTAAACAGTGATGGCCCAGCGCCATCATCTCTTTTACTTTAGTAAATGTAAAAGTAAAAGTAAAAGAATAACTTTTGCTTTTACTTAAGTTAAATATTTTTAACTTAGTTAAATGTTTCTTACATTTACCCATGTAAAAGTAAATGTAAAAAATGTTTCTTACGTTTTACTTTTACTTTAGTAAATTACTTTTACTTGATTTAATGTAATAGTGATTCTGCGTGAATCGATAGTAATTTACTTTTAGGTTTTCTATTTAAAGAAACTTCAGTGTTAGAGTTTCTTTGAAACTGAATCGATATAGCCTCGGAGCTTCTCTCTCTGAAAGCTCTTGAGGTCCTCTCTCCTTCTCTCTAGAGTTAGCAGGAGGCGAAGCTTTTAGAAACTTGATCTTCTTAGTTAAAGATGAAGAAGAAGTCTTGATACTTCTCTCTTCCCTTAAACATTTAGTCTAGGAATTAATGTAATCCTTTCCCAAATGTTTATAAATAAAAGAAAGAGATTACTTTCTGGAATTCACGGTCGTCTTCTTAATCTTTTCTTTCTTACATTAAAGTTTTCTTTTAAAACTTATACATGCATTTGTTATATGGTATCGAGCCACACGGTTGGTTCTTGATCTTGTCGGTGGTTCGATTAAAAAGCAGTTTGATTTGTTTACTTAAATGTTTTTCAAACTTTTTCTTCTTTTGCTCCACTTTCAATCTTTGACTTCTTTGTAAAACACCTAAGATGTATAAGTCCCGATTATCTGCGGTTGTAAGACTCGAGTTGGGAAGCGATTTAGGCTAAGGGTATCATTAGATCTCTGATGCGAGTTTACTTAAAGCGCGAAGCGGTTCGAGTTTAGAGGAATGATGAAAAAAAGAATTTTTGTTTAAGCAGTTAACAAATTAGTCTTACATTTAGATCGATTCTTGATAGATCGGGACCATCGAGTGATCCTTTATTTGATTTCATCGATCTGTTTTTAAACAAAATTTTTACAAAATCTAAGAAATTTTGAAGATTTTGACCAATTTTGATGAAAATTTTTTCCTCCTTCTTTATAAACCAATTTTTTGGGGTGATAGGGTTATTTCTGGATAAAAATTTTAAGGCGGAATAGTAGGGATGGTGACTCATCGAGAAGATGATCAACGGACACCTTCCAGCATCTGAGAGGAGGCGGACCCGATCGACGAAGAAGGCCTTGGAGGAGTCTTGATCACTTAAACAGTGATGGCCAGCGCCATCATCTCTTTTACTTTAGTAAATGTAAAAGTAAAAGTAAAAGAATAACTTTTGCTTTTACTTAAGTTAAATATTTTAACTTAGTTAAATGTTTCTTACATTTACCCATGTAAAAGTAAATGTAAAATGTTTCTTACGTTTTACTTTTACTTTAGTAAATTACTTTTACTTGATTAATGTAATAGTGATTCTGCGTGAATCGATAGTAATTTACTTTTAGGTTTTCTATTTAAAAAAGAAACTTCAGTGTTAGAGTTTCTTTAAACTTAATCGATTATAGCCTCGAGCTTCTCTCTCTGAAAGCTCTTGAGGTCCTCTCTCCTTCTCTCTTAGTTAGCAGGAGGCGAAGCTTTGACTTGATCTTCTTAGTTAAAGATGAAGAAGAAGTCTTGATACTTCTCTCTTCCTTAAACATTTAGTCTAGGAATTAATGTAATCCTTTCCCAAATGTTTATAAATAAAAGAAAGAGATTACTTTCTGGATTCACCGGTCGTCTTCTTAATCTTTTCTTTCTTACATTAAAGTTTTCTTTTAAAAACTTATCATGCATTTGTTATATGGTATCGAGCCACCGCGGTTGGTTCTTGATCTTGTCGGTGGTTTCGATTAAAAAGCAGTTTGATTTGTTTACTTAAATGTTTTTCAAACTTTTTCTTCTTTTGCTCCACTTTCAATAAATGACTTCTTTGTAAAACACCTAAGATGCGCCATAAGTCCAGTTATCTTGTTTGTAAGACTCGAGGTTGGGGCGATTTAGGCTAAAGGGTATCATTAGATCTCTGATGCGAGTTTACTTAAAGCGAAACGGTTCGAGTTTTAGAGGAATAATGAAAAAAAGAATTTTTGTTTAAGCAGTTAACAAATTAGTCTTACATTTAGATCGATTCTTGATAGATCGGGGACGATCGGTGATCCTTTATTTGATTTCATCGATCATTTTTAAACAAAAATTTTTTACAAAATCTAAGAAATTTTGAAGATTTTGACCCGATTTTGATGAAAATTTTTTCTCCTTCTTTATAAACCAATTTTTTGGGGTGATAGGGTTATTTCTGGATAAAAATTTTAAGGCGGAATAGTAGGGGATGGTGACTCATCGAGAAGATGATCAGCAGCACCTTCAACATCTGAGGAGGCGGACGATCGACGAAGAGGCGCGGAGAGAGTCTTGATCCAGTAAACAGTGATGGCCCAGCGCCATCGTCTCTTTTACTTTAGTAAATGTAAAAGTAAAAGTAAAAGAATAACTTTTGCTTTTACTTAAGTTAAATGTTTTAACTTAGTTAAATGTTTCTTACATTTACCCGTATAAAAGTAAATGTAAAATGTTTCTTCGTTTTACTTTTACTTTAGTAAATTACTTTTACTTGATTAATGTAATAGTGATTCTGCGTGAATCAATAGTAATTTACTTTTAGGTTTTCTATTTAAAGAAACTTCAGTGTTAGAGTTTCTTTAGGCTTAATCGATATAGCCTCGGAGCTTCTCTCTGCAAAGCTCTTGAGGTCCTCTCTCCTTCTTCTCTCTTAGTTAGCAGGAGGCGAAGCTTTCACCTTGATCTTCTTAGTTAAAGATGAAGAAGAAGTCTTGATACTTCTCTCTTCCCTTAAACATTTAGTCTAGGAATTAATGTAATCCTTTCCCAAATGTTTATAAATAAAAGAAAGAGATTACTTTCTGGATTCATAGGTCGTCTTCTTAATCTTTTCTTTCTTACATTAAAGTTTTCTTTTTAAAAACTTATCATGCATTGTTATATGGTATCGAGCCACACGGTTGGTTCTTGATCTTATCGGTGGTTCGATTAAAAAAGCAGTTTGATTTGTTTACTTAAATGTTTTTTCAAACTTTTTCTTCTTTTGCTCCACTTTCAATCGCTTTGACTTTGCATAAAACACCTAAGATGCGCCATAAGTCCCGTTATGCTTTATTGTAAGACTCGAGGTTGGGAGCGGTTTAGGCTAAAGGGTATCATTAGATCTCTGGTGCGAGTTTAAAGCGAAGAAACGGTTCGAGTTTAAGAGGAATGACAAAAAAAGAATTTTTGTTTAAGCAGATTAACAAATTAGTCTTACATTTAGATCGATTCTTGATAGATCGGGACCCGATCGGTGATCCTTTATTCGATTTCATCGATCTATTTTTTAAACAAAATTTTTTTACAAAATCTAAGAAATTTTGAAGATTTTGACCAATTTTGATGAAAATTTTTCCTCCTTCTTTATAAACCAATTTTTTTGGGGTGATAAGGTTATTTCTGGATAAAAATTTTAAAAGCGGAATAGTAGGGGATGGTGACTCATCGAGAAGATGATCAATGACACCTTAAACATCTAGGGGAGATGCGGACGATCGACGAAAGGCGCTTGAGAGTCTTGATCATAAAACAGGTGATGGCCACGCCATCATCTCTTTTTACTTTAGTAAATGTAAAAGTAAAAGTAAAAGAATAACTTTTGCTTTTACTTAAGTTAAATATTTTTAACTTAGTTAAATGTTTCTTACATTTACCCATGTAAAAGTAAATGTAAAATGTTTCTTCGTTTTACTTTTACTTTAGTAAATTACTTTTACTTGATTAATGTAATAGTGATTCTGCGTGAATCGATAGTAATTTACTTTTAGGTTTTCTATTTAAAGAAACTTCGAGTGTTAGAGTTTCTTGAGGCTTAATCGATTATAGCCTCGGAGCTTACTCTCTGAAAGCTCTTGAGGTCCTCTCCCTTCTCTCTTAGTTAGCTTAGGAGGCCAGAAGCTTTAAACTTGATCTTCTTGAATTAAAGAAGAAGAAGAAGTCTTGATACTTCTCTCTTCCACTTAAACATTTAGTCTAGGAATTAATGTAATCCTTTCCTCGAATGTTTATAAATAAAAGAAGATTACTTCTGGAATTCATAGGTCGTCTTCTTAGTATTCCGTGCCTTAGGAATGAAATCGACAATTTGTTCGAGGAATCGGATGTTAATTTTGTTTAAGAATGCCTCAGAATCCAATATCAAGCGTCGGTTTCAACAATTTTGAGCAATTGAATCATTAGAAATGCCAAAAGCGAGGCAATGTCTTGACATATTTTTAACTTGTTGAATTTGCGAAGTATGAATGTCGAGTCGAGGTGGAAGATTATTTTATATTGAAAAAAGAGGTTCGCAAATCTTCTGAATTCTTGTAGAACTTGCAATATAATTGACGAGAACGAGAAATCTACTGCGTTGGGTTTTATTGGTTATCTTATAAAGAACTTGTCGTGAATTGAATAGCTCGTTGATAAATTTGAACTTGTCCGTTGAAGATATTAAGACCAAGAAACCTTATTACGACTGAAGCAATTTTGCATTTGGAAGGAGAAAGAACAAGACCATTTACTTTTGATAGTGAAGAACAATTTTAAATGTTTTCATGTTCTTGATAGTCTTGGAGTAAGCAAGAATGTCGTCGATATAAACAACGATAAAATGGTTTGAAAGGGTTTAATATGTCATTGAGGATATTTTGAAATTCACTTGGAGCATTTTTAGGCCAAATGCTTGAACATTCCATTCATAATGTCAAGCGAATTGGTGAATCTTTATTTTATCTTGATCATCGGGATGAATGGCAATTTGCCAACCGGATTTAAGGTCAATTCTTTTGAAAATGGTGGCATTACTTAACCTATTGATAAGGTCGTCTTTGTTGGGAAGAATTACCTAATCCATTCTAAGACCTTGTTCAATGGTTTTGTAATTGATAACTAAGCAGGTACACCTCTTTCTTTTTACCTTCATTGTTGACATAGAAGGCGAAGCAAGACCAAGAGGATTTCTTTGGGTTTAATTAACCGCTTTATTAAGGAGATCATTGATTTCATTTTACATAACTCCATTTGTTCATGATTCATACGAATAGGTCTAGCCTTAGTAGGAATTAAATGTTCTTTGAATTCCTTAGCATAAGGAAGCCTAACCATATGTTTCTTTACATGCGAAAAAGGCGTTGGGGAATCTGAACAAAGGTTATTTTTCATGTAGGTTTTAATTCTTGATTTTTGGTAGAACCTCTTTATTACGAAGTTGTTCTTGATTCTTTTATATTTGATTTCCTCTTTTAAGAAATTCAAATGTGTAGATTCTGATTTATTAAATTGATGATTTAGAAATGGATTCTTCTTGAATGTATTTTAAATCTCTTTCTTTTAGTTTAATAAGAAACTTAAATGTTATTTTCTTTCCTAAATGTTTACTGAGTTAATCCTTCCATTACTAGTTGTAAATGGGTATAATAAGTATATAAATGGTAAACCCAAAATAATTTTATCGTAAGATTGCGAATCAAAACAAAGATGTTTTGAAACACATATTATCTTGTGAATATGTACTTTAGGTAATTTATATCTTATCTCCATTTGACTACCATTAAATGAATTTAATTTTCCTTGGTTTTTTATAATATTTAGTCGGGATTAGACCTTCTTGGATCTGATTTAAATGCACTTTTGTATCTACCCAAAGCGATGGTATGTATTGAAAAGTTTTTATCCACAACTAGGTTAATAGAAACATACCATTTACGAATGGTGATGTCTTTAATTCTTTTAAGTGAAAGACCTTGAATGAATAAGTCAGAAATATCTTTAGTACCGGATGATTACGGTTCGTAGTGATCTTCATCACTAGATGAGGAATCATTGATCGAAGATCGAGCCTCTTGTCTAAATCTTTTCTTAGAATAGAGACTTATTTTTAAATTAGCAATTTCTTTCTTTAATTTATTAACTTCTTGATTTAATTACGGAAGGTAAAACTTCTTTAGCGGAGATTTAAATCTCTCAAGTTTTATTAAGCTCTCTTTAAAGAAACCAGCAGATAGCATATAACGGTGGCGAAACCATATATATAAGGCTAATGATTCATATATATATATATATATATATATATATGTATCGTCGATATTTTATATCCACTATTTGATTGTCGGTTATGTGGATAAATATTAGTAGTGACTTGTTTGAGCGATGCATAATAAGTAGGACCCTCTTATAATTCATACCAATTTTATATATTGATAACTTTGAAATTATAAGTCGATTGTAAATTTACGTTAATACATAGCGAGTTTATAGAAAATGATATATATTACAAATGTTTAGATTGATTTTTTGGTTACCAGTTAAGGGTTTCCCTAATAGAGATAAATATATTAAGTATGACCCTCTTGTAATTATATCAAATTCCATATATTTCTATATTTACGCAATTATAATTTAACTTTCAAACTTGTTGGAATACATAACAAGACTTGATTAATAATTTCATTTTTATTTTAATTAATCTATCCTATATATAATAAGGAGAACAACAAAAACTTAAGCGAGTTAATTAGTTTTTTGAGTCGGGGAACAAATTTTGGGTCAATTTCAAGGACCTAATAATATATTCTTGAATCATTTTAGCCCACCTAAGCTAACCTAAAGAGATTACGGCTGAAAATCTTATTGGTAGTAACTTAATTTCTTAAGTACACACAAATGTTTCTCATGTTTTTCGATGTGAGACCGAGATATATATCTTCCTCCGTCACTATTTAAATAACGTTTTAAAGTTTTTTATTTGTCGCTTAATTAATTGGCGTTTGTTCAAATCTAGGATAATTAATGATTATTTTTCAAAATTACCTCTCATTATTCTATCTATTTTTTGGTATTTTATACTCTTGTCTTATAATAAATTAATGATTTAAGGGTTATTATAGACAATTGAGTCTTATATTTAATGTTTTCCGTCGTTATCTTAATTTTTATGTCCCAAATCAAAAGCGTCGTTTAAATAGAGGCGGAGAGAGTATTACATACGACCGACCGGCCAATTAATGAGGTAAGATGCATAGTTAATATTGAGATGTGTTGGGTTTGATTCTCATCCATATGAGTTTGTTTTTTGTTTTACGTTACTCTTTTTTTATAATCTGAGGCTTAAATAATTATTGATATTGTAATACTAATTATTTATTGGATTATGATAATGCCTAAAATTAGGCTTCAAACATATTGACGCCTACCCATTTTCTTGATTTATTTTTGTTAATGTATGGAACAATTATTGTATTCTTCTATCAATTGCAACAGATATTTAAAAATTTAATATTCCCTCTGTATTAGGATAAAAAGTTATGATTGACTTTTTTCAGTATATTAAAAAAGATAATAAAATAATAAAATTGTTTATATTTAAATTTTTTAATTACATAATTTTTTGAACATGACTAATTATGTAAATTATTATAAAAATAAATTATTTAAGATAAATAAACATTTAACTTTTATATATTCAAAATAGTAATAAAAATTTATCCTGAGACGGATATGAAATATATTTCAGTCTCTTTTGAATTAGTTAAAGAAAAAAAAATTGATCATAGCACTCTTAAGATATGAAAAAGTCACCAAAGAAGCCATGCAAAACCATAATATATCTGTAATTACTTTTGTAATCATTTTAATACCTAACTATAATTAGCCATGCAAAACCTAACAGGTGGTGGTACGTACAAAAATTAAAGAAATATTTGAAAATCATTAAAGATAGTATCGATTGCCTATAATAATTTTAAATTCTCATTTATTATTATGTTTATCTCATAGTCTCTCTTATCTGTTTTGACTGAATAAGATAATTCTGACAAAAGTATTAAAGCAAAATTCTTGGTGTACAACTTAATGATAATGAAAAGAGTTTCCGAAGAATATAATTTATAATTATATTGCAAGATTTAATTTATTTGACCAAAGTTTGATTTACCTTTCAAAACCCAGGGCACACAATAGCATCATGCATTTTTAAAAACCTAAACCTCCAATTTATTTATAAACGTAGGACTTCATTTATCATAGCTAATATTCATTTGTTTCAAAATTAGAGATGTAATTTAAATTTTAAAATCAAAAATATATTAAAATTTAAAATTAGCACAACTCATAAAATTTAAAATAAAATAAATTTTGTAATTACTAATTTTGTTATATACTATACAATTATAATAATTATATTAATTAAAATAAAATAAATTAATATGTAAATCGTTTGGCCTTAAAAATCAAATTATGTCTACAATTTTGAAGCATTTGTTCATTTGTTTGACACCATTGTTATCGATTTTTCAGTCGTTAGTAAAAATGATCAAATGGACTCTACATATTTTATCGTCTTCAATTTCCTATTAATCTTGTGATTTATTTATTTTTTAAAGGTAGGTACAGTTATTAGATTAATATTACTTCCATTGTCAACCTCCTTATTGTTTGTTTTCAATAGTGTAATCAGAGGTCATATATATTTTTAGAGCCAGTACAAAATTGATTGCCTAATGAAACTATAATAACTACAACAACCCATTTTTGGCCACAAAGGGAGATGGTTATGTGTGAGGAAGAAGACAGGCTGAAGTGATGAAGTCAAGCAGCCTAAAATAGTGTGAATTCCATGTAAAAGGCACATAAGTTTTCAAGTCAAAAGGTCTTTATTATTCATTCTACTCTCTACAGTGTAAGAACAGAGCAATTTCCCAATTAATTACCAAGTATTCCTCTCCCCACCATAACAACCTGTGACCCATTCCCCTATATATATATATACATGCCCGTTACTCCTCTCTTTATCCTCACTACTTCAAGCTCTATCAGATAATATATCCTTTATTTTTCTCTCTACTCCTTGCATATTTGTAACATATAAACATTTTTCCCCCAATGGATAGACTCCCAAAATGTGCAGCAAATTATGTACCGCTAACTCCTGTCACCTTCTTAAAGAGAGCTTCTGAAGTTTATGCTAATCGCACCTCTGTTGTATATGCCCGAAGCTAGATTCACCTGGCAGCAAACTTATCAGCGTTGCTGTCAACTCCTTCCTCCCTTCGATCCTTCAACATTGCCAAGAACGATGTGGTATGCCTGTTTCTTTCGCTAAAAAAGTTTGGTTGTGGCCTGTAAGATCGATGTATAAACATATCTACTTAAATTTTGGAGTTGAGTAATAAAATATTGTTTGTTTGTTTGGTTGTTACTGCAGGTGTCAGTTCTATCTCAAACACTCCGGCACTGTATGAGATGCACTTTGCAGTGCCCATGGCTGGTGCAGTGCTTAACACTATCAACACAAGGCTTGATGCTAAGAACATCGCTACAATTCTCAGCCACTCGGAAGCAAAGGTGTTTTTGTTGACTACGAATATGTGCCTCTTGCACGAGATTCACTTCGGTTGCTCATGTCCGAGGCTTCTGTCTCGAGTCAGCAATTCCTTTGGTGATTGTTATTGATGATATTGACTCGCCTACCGGTATTCGGCTGGGGAGCTGGAATATGAGCAGCTAGTCGGACATGGTAATCCGGGTTACGTACCGGATGAGCTCGAGGACAGAAGTGGGACCCGATCGCACTGAATTATACGTCAGGGACTACTTCGGCTCCGAAGGGAGTGGTGTATAGTCATAGAGGTCGTTTTGAGTACTATGAGTTTGATTCAGGGCTGGGAAATGGGGACTGAGCCTGTGTATTTATGGTCCTCCCTATGTTCCATTGTAATGGATGGACTTTTACATGGGGAGTGGCGGCACGAGTGGGACCAACGTGTGCATCCGCAACACCACTGCACAAGAAATGTATTCTGCCATTGCACAACATAAAGTCACGCACATGTGTTGCGCTCAATCATCTTCACCATCCTTTTGGAGGCAAAACCCCATGAAATTTGCAACATCACCACCCCGGTGAATGTACTCACAGGAGGGGCTCCACCACCAGCAACACTCCTGGAAAAATGGAACAACTCAGGTTCCATGTCATGCACGCTTATGGCCTCACTGAGGCCACAGGTCCCACTCCCTAGTCTGCGAGTGGCAGGCCAAGTGGAACAACCTGCCACGAGAAGACCAGAACAAAACTCAAAGGCCCGCCAGGGTGTAAAGTATACTCACCCTTGCTGATGTTGATGTCAAGGACTTAAACACAATGAAAAGTGCCCCCGTGATGGCAAGACAATGGGAAATCGTTCTCCGAGTAGTAGTATCATGAAAGGGTACTTAAAAGATGAAGCAGCCACACAAAAGGCATTCCACCAGGGTTGGTTCTTAACTGGAGACGTCAGGGTAATTTACCCTGACGGGTACTTAAAATCAAGGATCGGTCCAAAGACGTGATTATATCCGGCGGCGAAAACATCAGCAGCGTTGAATTGGAATCCGTACTCTACAAACACCCTAGCGTTCTAGAAGTCGCGGTGGTGGCAATGCCACATCCACGGTGGGGAGAGAGCCCTTGTGCCTTCGTGGCCGTGAAAAATCAGTTAAGAACATTATAAAGGAGGCTGATATTATGATGCATTGTCTTGAAAATTTGCCAAAATATATGGTGCCAAAAAGGTTCATTTCTTGAATGAGCTGCCCAAGACTTCAACTGGGAAGCCTAAAAAGTTTGAACTGAGGGCGATTGCAAAGACGCTAGTAATTTCAGAGAAACAAACAGGTAGCACCAACAAAAAAGCAAAGTAGCCAAGTCAACATGGAAACACCTCAATTCAACAATAAGCATGAATCTCATGAGCAAGTTCTTGCTATGTCTCGTCTTTGAAATTTTAAATTATATATATATATATATATATATATATATATGTCACTGTTTTAAGTTGTTATTACTATTATATATACACGAATATGTCTGGCAGACGATGAAATCTTTCGTCTGAAAATTTTACTCACGCAGAAATGTGGACAATATTGTAAGTTTTGAAATAAAAATTAACTTTGAGAACTTAATTCTTGATGTGATGCACAGTACTAACTTTTATGGTAATGGAATGTTTATTTTTTCTTTCTTTTACGTTACATTTACGAGTTTTTAAAATGGGCCGGGGAAAAAAAAAAGAAGAAATGGGCGAAAATTTTAAGTTTTCTTCCAATTTCTATTTTACTGAGTTTTTTAATAAATGAGAATAAAAGAAATGACTAGTTTTTAATAGTTTTAATTGTGATGCATCCTAAAAGGAAATAGTGGAAAAATAAGTTTCCTAAAAGTATCATATCTCATTTTGCACTAGAAGCCTTAATTTTCAGGTGGCACATGAAAGATTACTACGCTGCACTCCTTTTAATCCCAGCCCAGATTTACTAGGTGGGAAATATTTTGTGGCCCAAGAAAAAAGGTTCTTCCTTACCCTAAAGGCCCAACCAGTTATCATTTATTACGGTTTAGGAAGCTAATATTTTCACACGTAAAAAATTTAATATTTTTTACATTATTTACAATATATGAATCTTGAATGAATATTACTGTATACATGAGAGAAAAGAGAAAATTTTAAAATATCTTTAATACTTTCCATATATCTTAAACAGTTAAAAATTTACCTTAAATTTGACTTGAAGAAGATTATTTTTGCACAATAGAGGTGTATTTATTTTAGAATTAAATAGCCTAAATTATACATGATTTAATTTATTTGAACTTTATCACTTTATATGTTATAAAATGAAATATAAAATAATTTTAATTTGGAAAATAATATATATATATATATTTTGTTTGTAAAATATGTTTGTACTAATTGTTGTATGATTTATTCATATGATAATTGTCAAATATAATCAACAATTATCAACGTACTATCCAACTAACATAATAAATTGTACTATTAAATTTTGTAATATAGTTTATAAAATAATAATTCGTAATTTATTCAATTATTTAGTATAAAATTTCATCCTTTTTCGTCCATAAATTTAAGTCATTAAAAATATGTTTAAAATCACTTAAAATATATAATTAATGATTCTAATTACACTTCTACTTATAATTAATTTTAAAAGGTAATTAATATTTTGATAAAACGCATATTTGAACTAGTAAATTATAAAAAGTGTTTGATAAAAAAAAATTTAACTATTATTTATTTCAAATGAAAATTATCAAAAAAATAACTTAAAAAATAAAAATAATAATATACCCGGTCAAACAAATTCCAAAACTGAAACTTGCAGTATTTACAATAATTTTAAAATAAATTTATCAAATATTTTCAGTTTCTGATCAAAACTGATTATAAAAACATATTATACGTTATCCCAAATAGCCATTTTGACGTACAAAGTTAAAGTTAAAAAGAAACATAAATAAATTATTGTTCTACGTACATAAACATAAAATACCATTCCAAAAAAATTAAAAAACATTCCGTTCTTGATGTTAAAAATAAATATATTTGTTAGGTTACTCGAGATACATAACTCGCACAAAGATCCCTAACCAACCAGTAGAACGCTAGTAGGATCAAACAAACAAAGAGGTATTGGTTTGGGTTTGGGTTTGGGTTTGGGTTTGGGTTTTAGTTAGAAATGTTGGTTGTGCTATTAGTTGATCTAAGAGGATGGATTGGGGTCTATCCCTATCCCTATGCCCAAATAAACTACCACCGATACAATTGTTACTCCTCTTTGCATAATTAACGAGGGAAGAACAAGAACCCCTTGATGTTTTCTTCGAGATCTGCCTTGAGGAAGGAAGAAGCTTCTGATCATTGGATGATCTGTTTTGGGTTTCTGCAGAAAATCCAAATCCCACATAGCTTTTGCAGGACTTGAGCTTCTTATTGCAAGGGTTTTCTGGCTTGGCCAAATCCTCCAAACACCTCACGTTTGATAAACAAGTGAAGGATTGTGATTTTCCTTGAAAGTGCTTTGACAATCCTCTTCTGAAAATTAACCAAAAACAAACATATAAGTAATAATTATTAGTTGGTTTGTATATATCTCGAACAAATTAATTATATATATGGGGCGCGCGGCTTACTTGAAAGGGAGTTGTTGAAGGAGGAGGACGTATCACTCAATGAATCGCCGGCGGCGAAGCTTGCCGGAGGGCAAGCAGTAGAATAAGAAAAAAGGGGAGTTGGGTGAAGAAGAGAGAGAAGAAGAATTGACTTCATGATCTTCCATTGAATTATCATCAGATTCCTCAGACCCAAGACTTGAATCAACCTCAGAAAAGACGGAGACCGTATCATTAAGCCCTTGCTCATCCATTACACTACAGTTGCCTTGTTCGTCAAATGAAGCAAAACCCATTTAAATTTCCAGTACTAAAATAGAAATAGCATGCAGTTGGTTGGGTACCAGAAAAGATATACAGAAAGAAGTTTGGGTTATAATTATATATATATACACTGTGGAAATATATATATATATATATATATATATATGTGTGTGTGTGTTTGTGTGGAGGAGATATATCTAGAGAGAAGAGGGAAGAAGAAGAGTTGTGATAAGGATAAGGAGAAAGACGGAGTAGTATAAATGCGTGTTATCCATCCATGACTTAAGAAGAGTAGAGAGAGAGAGAAGATTAGGTAAAAGATTCGGCGTTATCCACTTTCCACTTTTTGTCTCCCTTCCCTCTCATTTCTTGCTGCTGAGTGCTGTCCCTACCAACCTCTATAAATGGAAAGCGCGTGACTGGAGCCACCAAATAAAAAAAATTCAATTTATATAATTTTTAGTATTAAGTTAATATTAATACAAAAATTATTCATTAAATAAATTTGACGTCTGATCCAATTCAACTAAATTGATTCAATCTGTTTTTGTAGAATATAATTTGAGGCGCTGTCAATCTCTGACTAAATTTAATTCAAATATATGTATATAAATTAAATATTATTAGTATTTTCTTGTTATAAATAGGCATGACAATTTTTTGCCCTCCATGAAGACCCCATCCCATCGGTCTCTGATTAAGGATGGTATTTGCTTTTAACTCGCCAATTTTATCCGACAATGATCTCGACATAATCAACATTTTAGCCGCATAATCAGATATTATTAAAAAAGAATCGACTATGATTGGACATGGGGATGGGACCATGATTGGATTCTAGCATGGCCGATTTTAATTACTTTTTGATAAAATAAATAAGACTTAAATGTGATAAATTCAAAAATTATAAAACTTTCAAATATTAATTAATTATAATAATAGTCTACAAATTACGATATTATCTTTCTAAATCCCATCACTTAAAAATGTTTGAATATAAATAGTTTTAAATACATCATTTTTATGTAAAAATTGAACAAGTATTCAACCATTTGATTTCGGAGACTAGATTTAACCTCAAAATATTCTTTCCACCGGCAAAATAAAAATCAATTTCAACAAGAAATAAGCTCAATAATTCTTATTAATCAACTTTTGAGCAATTCACCGATCCCTTTCACATTATAAAATTTAAACTTCTTTTTTCACATTTAAAGTCTCCAAGTTTATCAAGTCCCAAAGATTCAAATTCAAATTTCTATAAGCGTAATTTACATGTTTTGACCTTACATATTTATTTAGAAACATTTTTGGCCTTATAGTTACAAATTTTTTTTAAAAAATATTAAAATATTTCCATCCGGCTTAAGCAGCTACTTATGCTATTAAGATCCGCCCATTGTTTGTAGGAGTGATTTTTATCTGTTGTGTAGGAATTGTCTTCTTTTGAAATTAATTAATTAATTTATTTATTTGTGTTAATAAGCAATATTTTCAGTCTAATGAGATAGGCAATCATAGACTTTTTACATTAAAATATATAGTTATTACTTACGTTAAATTCGTGCTAAATTAAAATTACAAAAATATATTAATATACACAAAAATTAAAATTCAGAAAAAGCAATTATTATTATTATTAAAAAAAAGACATTGCAGTGTAGTTGAGGTGTATTGCAAGCCTAGGTAGCATGTTCATAAATAAAGTCCAGTTATATAAATGGAATGTTAATAATTCGCCATATATTGAAATCGTACACCTTACACACTTGCTTGTGATAAGGATTATTTAATTTTAGGTAACCAATAGTGGAGACATTTAATACTCCGTACAATGAAAAGAGGGAGAAACGTTTTAATTGGATGAATCAGCACCCATCAAAACCTCCTCGCACCTTCTTCTGAAATTACAAAAAAATTACAAAAAAAAAATATTTAATAATTTTTATAACATCGTGACAAAAAAATTACAAAAAAAAATAATGTCCTTGGTTATGTCCACATTGTGATGAATGATTGGCGTTGAATTAGATTTGGAAATGAGTCGATGTTCCTGAATTTGTGCATTGACTACCGTATAATGTCTTTTCATAACATCTAATAATAGAAACAAGATGTTGAAAACCAACTACTGCCAGGCTCACAGTGCAATGCGGTGACAAGTGTAAGCATATACTCCTCCATCTACGTATTACTTAATCAGAAGCATAACAATAAGTCAATAAATAGGGAAGGGAAATTTGGATAAATGTAGTTGGATCAGTTTCATAAACCACCCAAATACATCTTTAAGTTCAGTACAAATTTAAACACTACCATCAAGGGTAATCCCAGATTCATTAGTTTAACAACAACAAAGGCGGCAGGTCATTTAACTAGCCAAGAAACAAGTAAATATAAATAATCAACACCAATCTTCCTTTTGGAATAAATAGGCTCTGCATAGGACTAATAAGACGATTCTTTGGTTTTTAATGGTTGACAAGGCAGATAAAAAGTATGACTGGTACAAACAAACAATAACCCATTCTGTTTTATTCTAAACATACCTTCCCCAGGCCAAACCCACTACCCCAAATACAAAAGGCTGACTAAGATTATGGTTTCAAGTGTGGTAGAGGGACAGAAAAATGTTTTACTACCATTTTACACTTTGAGACAATCTGGGACATTACAAAATGGAAAGTAGGGTACACAAATTGGAATGGAGGGAGAAACTAATTTTAATCCATTTTGTGATATCTCATCTAACCATACACCTATCTATACATGACTCAACATATGCCTACACAGGAAAAAACAAAAACTATCTCCAAAGTGCATAATCAAATTGATGACAAGAAGAATCTAAACCAACCAAAAACAGTATTATGGAAAGATCAAAGATACATGAATACATTGAAATGAAAACTCCATCTATTTCAAGCATAACTTTGAGATGCCCTATTATTATTTCATGGGAACATAGACATAGATATTTATCTTTCCCTATTGTTACAGATACACAAGCAAAAACATGATAAACAACTAGGAATGATACTCGGGATGCAGAGGTGACATGAGCTGAGGAAACAAACTTCGGGGTGAGCTGGCCAAGCCGCTCCTGTCACTAGATTCCCATCCGTGTAACATAGCAGCTCTATTAGGTCCCAGGTTCTATCCATGTTGCTCCAGCCAAGACCACATTCAGTTTCACAGCAGGGTGTGCAGTGCATTTCTTACCCCTCTGATGCAACCCATTATTTAAAATTAGAATATGTTAGAAAAAATGTGATAACCGTTTAATTCTATAAAAATATACATGTAAAGAAAACACATGTAATTGACCCACTTCAGGAATATCTACCATTTTCAGTTATCTTTTTATAAATAACAACCATTTTCATTATTATCAAAGAGACGAGGTCAAGGACCATCCCATTTGACTACAACCTAGATACTTATAAGCAGATGTAGCAGAGATGTTTTTTAGTTTTCATCAGGACAAGCAATTGACATATTTTTTAGTATAGTAGGTTCATAAATTTAAATCACCGCCGACATCTGTTTTCTATTGGAAAAAAACAGGATTACAGAGGAAAAATAAAATATGAACAGGAAGTGTTTGAAGCTCTATGGTAACTCTAAAAAAGTACCTCCTTATCATAACTAAAATATCCCAACCTCAGGTATCACTTCACACAATATCCTAATAGCACTAACTAATACAGGCACTAATTTAAGCATAACATATGACATCAACACTTAGATAGATTACACAGAAAAGATGCATATCAGTAAGTAAAGAATATCCAGCATTATAATAGCAAAAATAAATAATAAACTACCTTGAGGGACACCAGCAGCAGACAAAATCTGTTATCCATGGCAGATGGATGCTACTGGCTTTCTCAATACTCCATAAATTCTTTCACCAGTTTATTGACAGTCTCATCCGAAAGCCAAAGGTATTCGAGACTCGGCCCCAGGGATTCACAAGGGCATCTTGGCTTGGAAGCATCTAAACCTTCAAAATTAGCTGTGTTATTAAGGAAATCATGTCCTGG